>OU015744.1:136869623-136893013 GCA_907169655.1 Acomys percivali
GTTTTTCGAGACAGGGTTTCTCTGTGTAGCCTTGACTGTCCTGGACTCACTTTGTAGTCCAGGCTGGCCTCGAACTCACAGCGATCCTCCTGCCTCTGCCTCCCGAGTGCTGGGATTAAAGGCGTGCGCCACCACGCCCGGCTTACATTTTCTTTATTCATTATTCTATTGATGGATACTGTGGCTGTGTGAATAAGAATGACATCTAAGCCATGCAGTGGTGGTGAACACCTTTAATCCCAGCACTTGGGAGGCAAAGGCAGGCAGATCTCTGTGATTTTGAGGCCAGAGTGAGTTCTACAGAGTGAGTTCTAAGCCAGCAAGAGTTGTTACACAGATAAACCCTGTCTTAAAATTTAAAAAAAAAAAAAAGCCCTTCAAAGGCTTATGTGTTTGAATGTTTAGTCATCAGGGAATGCCACTACTTGAGAATTGGTCAATGTACCCTTGTTGGAGTAGGTGTGGTCTTGTTAGAGTATGTCACCTTGGGTGGGCTTTGAGGTTTCAAAGCCGAATCCAAACTCAGTGCCTCTCTCTTCCTACTACCCAGTGATCTGGATGTAGAACTCTCCGCTATTTCTCCAGCACCATGTCTGCCTGCATGCTGCCATGCTCCCTGCCATGATGATAATGAACGGAACCTCTGAAACTGTAAGCAGGCCCTAATTAAATGCTTTCTTTTTTATAAGAGTTGACTTATAAAACAATAGAACGGTGACTTTAGACACCTTGATTGTTTCCCGTTTCTGGCTCTAATGGTTAGGGCAGCAATGAACATTGTTGAGCAAGTGTCCTTGAGGTAGGATGAAGTGTCCTTTAAGTATATATGCAAAAGTGGTATAGCTAGATCCTTTTTTTTTTTTTTTAATCTTTTATTTAATTTAATTATGTGCATTGATGTGGAGGTGTCAGATCTTGGAGTTACAGACAGTTATGAGCTGCCATGTGGGTGCTGGGAATTGAACCCGGGTCCTTTGGAAGAGCAGGCAGGGCTCTTAACCACTGAGCCATCTCTCCAGCCCCATATAGCTAGATCTTGAGTTAGATTATTTCCCATCTTCCTGAGGAACTGGTACACTGTTTTCCATAGTAGCTGTACAAGGCTGAACCCCCAGCACAAATGGATGAGTGTTCCCCTTACTCCAAATCCTCATTAACATTAGCTGTCACTTGCTTTATTGATTTTAGTTAGTCCATCAGTGTAAGATGAAATCTGAATATAGTTTTGGTTTGCATGTCCCTGATGGATGGTGAACATTTTTAAGTGCTTCTCAGACATTTGAGTTCATCTTTTGAAAATTCTCTACTTAGATGTGTACTCCATTTTTTTTAAAATATGGAGTTTAGTAGGGCATGGTGGTGCACACCTTTAATCCCAGCACTCAGGATGCAGAGGCAGGTGTATTGCTGTGAGTTCAAGGCCAGCTTGGTTCGTCTACAAAACAAGTCCAGGACAGCCAAGGCTACACAAAGAAATCTTGTCTCGAAAAAAATCAAAAAGAAAGAAAAAAAAAAAAAAAAAAAGAATGGGCTGTGAGCCAGCTTATAGAGCACTTTCTTAATTAGTGATTGATGGAGGAAGATCCAGTCCATTGTGGGTAGTGCCACCTCTGGGTTGATAGTTCTGGCTTCTATAAGAAAGTAGGCTGCTGCTGGGTATCATGGCAGATGCCTTTAATCCCAGCACTCGGGAGGCAGAGGCAGGCAGATCTCTGAGTTTGAGGCCAGCCTGATCTACAAAGAGAGTTCCAGGACAACCAGGGCTACATAGAGAAACTCTGTCTCAAAAAAAAAAAAAAAAAAAACCAGGTGTGGTGGCACACGCCTATAATCTCAGCACTTGGGAGGCAGAGGCAGGTGGATCGCTGTGAGTTCGAAGCCAGCCTGGTCTACAAAGCGGGTCCAGGACAGCCAAGGCTACACAGAGAAACCCTGTCTCGGAAAAAAAAAAAAAAACCAGAAAAAGAAAGCAGGCTGAGCAAATCATGTGGAGCAAGCCAGTAAGCAGCAGCTCTCCATGGCCTCTGCATTAATTCCTGCCTGTTTGAGCTCCCAACCTGACTTCCTTTGATCATAAATTGGTAAGGAAGTGTAAGCCAAATAAATTCTTTCCTCCTCAACTTAATGTTTTGATCATGGTGTTTCATTGCAGCAGTAGGAACCCTAACTAAGACAGAATACTATCATATCTGCAAAGAAAGATACTTTGACTTCTTTCTTTCCAATTTGTATCCCCTTTATCTCCTTCAGTTGTCTTATTCTAGCTATGACTTCAAGAACCATGTTGAATAGATGTAGAGAGTAGACAACCTTGTCTTGTTCCTGATTTTAGTGGAATAGCTTTGAGTTTCTCCATATTAGTTGATGTTGGCTATGATCTTCTTGTAAAGAGCCTTTGTTGTGTTGAGGTATGCCCCTTGCATCCCTACTTTCTCAAGGATTTTTATCACGAAGGGGTGTTGTATTTTGTCAAATGTCTTTAATGTATCTAATGAAGTAATCTTGCTGTTTTTGTCTTTCAGTTTGTGTATATAATGGTTAATAATTATAGAATTACCATCCCTGTTGAGTTGAAACCTACTTGATCATGGCAGATGACCTTTTTGATATGTTGTTGGATTCAGTTTTAAAGTATTTTATTGAGAATTTTTGCATTTGTGTACCAAAAAATAGCAAGAAAGAAAGAAAGAGAGAAAGATGAACTGTGATTCTCTTTATTGGGTCTTTATGTTTTTTGGGCATCAAGTTAACTGTGTCCTTAAAACAAAATGGGATTTGGAGAGTTGGCTCAGAGGTTAAGAGCACTGGCTGTTCTTCCAAAGGTCCTGAGTTTAATTCCCAGCAACCACGTGGTGGCTCACAACCATCTATACATGAGATTTGGTGCTATCTTCTGGTGTGCAGGCAGAATACTGAATAAATAATAAATAAATATTTTTTAAAAAACAAAATGAGAAATGCTCCTTTTAGTTCTATTTTGTAGAATAATCTCAGAAATATTGGCATTAACTCTCCTTTGACAGTCTGGTAGAATTCTGTGGTAAAGCCATCTCTCATTTAATTAATTTGGATAAAAGTCTGTTGATCTTACTGATTTGTTTTTTCTGGTTTTTTGAGACAGGGTTTTTCTGTGTGTATGCCTGGCTGTCCTGGCCTCGAACTCACAGCAATCTGCCTGCCTCTGTTAGACTCACATCATCAGAGTCTATTCCTGGAAGCCTAATTGAGAGTCAGAGTCCAGAGTTGATGTAAAAGCAAATGAATTAACTGACACATCAGGGTCCATCAAGATCAGAAGAGTTGGGGACCCCATCCTGCAAAAGCTAAGGGTTTAAATACTCTTTACATAAGCAGAACACAGCACAGTGATTAGTTAACAGCTGATTGGCTAACAAAGGTGACCTTTTAAGGGTTGGGCACAGTTGATTCTGGCAAATGTTTGAGTAAGAAAAGGATGTGGCCTTTTCTCAGTGGGTCATAAATTCCAAGCAGGGCAATAAATTCCGATCATCAGGGTGAGGTGGAGGGCTCTTGCTAGGCTAACAAGGCTAACTTGCTCTGTTTGTTCTTGCTATCAGCCTGTGATGCTGTTGTTAAGGTGGCTGAGCTCAGGCCTCCTGGAATCTTACACTAACTACCTCAGGCTAACGATTCTGGGTAAGGTCGGGTAAGGGCTGTGGGGTGTACTAGTGGAAATTTTTCTTAACTTGACCTATTTGGCTGCTTTCAGCAACAAGCATATAAGTAACATGGCTGAGCTATGGCTAACTTAAGCTAACTTGGAGTCTTCACCTCCTCTGCCTCCCAGGTACTGGGATTATAGGCATGCCACCATGCCCATCTCTTTTCCTTTCTTTTTAATTGTTTTTTTTTTTTAAAGATTTATTTATTTATTATGTATACAGTGTTTTGCCTGCATGTACACCAGAAGAGGACACCAGATCTCATTATAGATGGTTGTGAGCCACCATGTGGTTGCTGGGAATTGAACTCAGGACCTTTGGAAGAGCAGGTGGTGCTCTTAACCTCTGAGCCATCTCTCCAGCCCTTAATTGTTTTCTTGTATGTTATAGTTTCCAATTTTGTGTCGCTGTGAGTTTTCTATGTGTGCAAATGTGTCTGTGCATCTGTGTTTCTTGTGCCTTGTCTTTGTCTAGTTTATATTTCAGTTCATTTGTTTGTTTTGTCCTATCCAGTTTTTGTTTGTTTGTTTATATTTTACCTTATCTTATTATTATTATTATTATTTCTTTCTTTTTTAGATATACGTTTCCTAAAGAGAGAGAGAGAGAGAGAGAGAGAGAGAGAGAAGGAAAGGATGTGCATTTGGGTGCACAGGGAGTGTCTGGGAGGAGTTGAGGGAAAGGAAACCATAATCAGAATATACTTTATGAAAAAAAAAATGTTTTCAAAAAAGAAGTCGGAGGCAGATTACTGTGCGTTCAAGGCCAACCTGGTCTGCAAAGCGAGTCCAGGTTAGCTAAGGCTACACAGAAAGACCCTGTCTTTAAAAAAAAAAAAAGATTGGGGGAGGAGCAGGAGCAAATAACAAAATCAAGTCAGTAAAATTGTGTTTGGTGATTTAAATAAGAATGCTCCCACCCATAGGCTCATTTATTTGAATGTTTAGTCATTGGGGAGTGGCACTATTTGAAAGGATTAGAAGGATTAACTGGTATGGTCTTGTTGAAGGAAGTGTGTCACTGGGGTAGACTTTAAGCATTCTTTTCTTTCTTTTCTTTTCTTTTTTTTTTTATCCAAAACAGGGTTTCTCTGTGTAGCCTTGCGTGTCCTGGACCTCTCTCTATAGACCAGGCTGGCCTCGAACTCACAGAGATCTGCCTGCCTCTGCCCCCCCCCAGTGCTGTGCCACCATACCCAGCCTGGCTCTGAGGTTTCAAAAGATCATGCCAAGTCTAGACACTGACTCTCTCTCCCTCTCCCCCTGCCTCTCTCTCTCTCTCTCTCTCTCTCTCTCTCTCTCTCTCTCTCTCTCCTTTCAAATGTTTCTCCACACCTGCTGCCTCTCATCGTGCTCCCTACCATGAAGATAATGGACTAAACCTTAGAAACTGTAAGCAAGCCCTGAGTTAAATGCTTTCTTCATGAGAGTTACCATGGTTATGGTTTCCCTTCAAAGCACTGCAACAGTGACTGAGACACTGAGTTACCTGTAACTCCAACACTTAGAAGGATGGTCAGGAGTTTAAGACTAGCCTACACTATACAGAGTTCAAGGTCACCCTAAGGTTATAAAACAAACAAGCAAAGCAAGCCAAGGCACACACATAAATCCATTACGAGGCAGAGACAAAAGGATTGCCACAGTTTAAGGTCAACCTTGTTAACATGGTGAGTTCCGGGACAGTCAGGGTGACCTAGTGGGCCCCTGTCTCAGCAATAAAGACAACAAACATTCCTAAGGTCCTTGAAAAAGTGACATTTCAGGTAAATATTTCATTGTGTCTTTCATGCATTCAAGTTTATACCTTTATTCCTATTTAGGCTTTTATAATAAATATTGATCAAGACAAATAATACACAGTAAAATTGTTCTCTTTTTGGTGTCCACTTTGGAAATTTTTGAAAACATATATAGTCATGTAACAGTGATGATATAGCATTTTCATCCCCTAAAGTGGGATTTCAGGTGTGAGCTACCAGGTCTAGCTTCTTACCCAGTTGACAGCATCTCATAGGGTAGTCACAGTGATTGGTGGTAAGGGTACCAAGACATTATCATGCAGTCTCTGTGGATCTTGTTGTAAGTAGAAGAGACAGGCTTGAAAATAAAATGTTACCACAAAAGGCGGGCGTGATGGCTCATGCCTATAATCCCAGCACTCGGGAGGCAAAGGCAGGTGGATCGCTGTGAGTTCGAGGCCAGCCTGGTCTACAAAGGGAGTCCAGGACAGCCAAAGCTACACAGAGAGACCCTGTCTCGAAAAACCAAAAAAAAAAAAAAATGTTACCACAAGAACAAGAAAAACAAAAAACTACCAGGCATGATGGAGCCGCCTTTAATCCCAGCACTCAGGAGGCAGAGGCAGGTAGATAGATGTGAAGCCAGCTTGGGGTACAAAGTGAATCCGAGACAGCCAAGGCTACACAGAGAAACCTTGTCTTGAAAAACAACAACAAAAAACAACCAAACAAACAAAAAGAACCACAGCCAGGCAAGGAGTTTCAACCCTGCAATCCAGTTCTCTGGAAGCTTAGTTCAGAGGACTGCCATGAACTCCAAGCCAGCATGGGCAACACAACCAGTTCTGGACCACTTACTGCCGAGTAGTGAGATACTGTCTGAAAAACAACAGGAAAAAAACCCACCAAACAAACAAGGAATGATGAATGCAGATAAAGTCTCTTTTTAAGTTGGCAATAAAGGAAACTTATTATTCTGTCCTTGTGCAGTTGTTCCCCAAATGTAAACGACTGGTTGTCCCAGCTAAAGGAAATCGCCATTCACAATTTGTTTGTTTTTTGGTTTTTCGAGACAGGGTTTCTCTGTTTAGCCTTGGCTGTCCTGGACTCACTTTGCAGACCAGGCTGGCCTCACACTCATAGCGATCCACCTGCCTCTGCCTCCTGAATGCTGGGATTAAAGGCGTGTGCCACCACCACCGCCCAGCTGCCATTCACACTTTGAATTTACATTGATGGCTATTTTCCTTGGACCTTTGTAGGTTAGATATAACTTTAAATCATACTTGAAGGTTTAAATTCAAATCAATAGCCTTAGTTCCTTTCCAATCTCATGTTCAGTAAGGACTCGTTCACTAGCCCCGCGCATCTAGGTTTTTTGTTTTTATTTTAACCTGTTTTTTTTCTAGCTCCTTTTTCTTTCTTTCTTTCTTTCTTTCTTTTTTTTTTTTTTCTTTTTTCTTTTGGTTTTTCGAGACAGGGTTTCTCTGTGTAGCCTTGCCTGTCCTAGACTCACTTTGTAGACCAGGCTGGCCTTGACCTCACAGTGATCCACCTGCCTCTGCCTCCCAAGTGCTGGGATTAAAAGCGTGCGCCACCATGCCCTGCCTTTTTCTAGCTCTTATACTTGTTGCTCTGCATGCCCCTCCCCAATCCTTAACTGTTCCCTGCCTTCTAGTGAAGACTTTGATGACTTACTTCAGTCATCCCTAGTGTTCTTAGAAGACACGATATATGCAGGTGAAGTGTTGGTATCCCACAATGGCATCCGTAATAGCAGTCCTAAGGGAGGCTTAGGAAGGAGGCCAGCTTGGGACACATGGACTGTCTCAAATAAACCAAGGGCTGGTTATAATTACTCTGTTCCTTCTCTTATTCCCTAAGCTATATAAAGTGAGTTCAGAGTGAAGCTCACCAATCCAAACTGAATAAAAAACAAAATAAAATTAGAGCCGCGCATGGTGGCACACACTTTTAATGCCAGCACTCAGGAGGTAGATCACTATGAGTTCCAGAACAGGCTGGTCTACAAATCGAGTCCAGGGCCGGGCGGTAGTGGCGCAAGCCTTTCATCCCAGCACTCGGGAGGCAGAGGCAGTCGGATCGCTGTGAGTTCGAAGCCAGCCTGGTCTACAAAGGGAGTCCAGGACAGCCAATGCTACACAGAGAAACCTTGTCTCAAAAAAGCAACAACAACAAAAACAAACCAAAACAAAAAACAAAAAACAAAAAAAAAAAACAAAGCGAGTCCAGGACAGCCAAGGCTGGCTGCACAGAGAAATCCTGTCTCAAAAAACAAAACAAAAAATTAGGAAAGGTTTAGGTGATCTGTTGTATAAACACCTTTGAACTTGGAGTTGTAGTATAGAATTATTTATACAAGGACAAGCTGGTGACCAAACTATAAATGCTGAAATATGAACTCCTGGTGAATATTTTGGGAAAGGCATATTAATAGCATAAGCCACCATCTATGTTTGCAGTACTCGGCTTGTTATATCCATTTGATAAAGAATTTCAACCGGGAGGGAGAAAATCATTATTCCTGTGATGATCTGCCATTACAGGCCTGAACTGCCACAGGCAAAGAGCCACCCAAAAACCCATGCTGGGTGAGTCACCAACAGCTCTACACTGTACCTCAGTTCTAGTTGCTAATCACATAGCTAATCATGAGTGTGAATGCTCTACGACCAAAGACCTGGCACTCGGCTTCTAAAGTACAAGCTTCTTTTTTTCTTTTTGTTAAATATTTATTTAATTTATGTGCATTGGTGTGAGGGTGTCAGATCTTGGAGTTACAGACAGTTGTGAACTGCCATGTGGGTGCTGGGAATTGAACCCGGGTCCTTTGGAAGAGCAGGCAGTGCTCTTAACCACTGAGCCATCTCTCCAGCCTCTTCTTTGATCTGATTTGTGTTTCTGAGACAGGTTCTTCCTATGTAGCTCTGGCTGGCCTGGAACTTGCTATGTCAATCGGGCTGACCTTGAACTCCTTGCTCTCATTCTGCCTCTGGTGTGGGGCCACTACATTGGCATTGACCCTTAGAATGGCTTTCAAAGCATTTTCCTCCTCCTGAAAGCAAAGACGGAACTTGTGGGTGGATTGCACAGTGCAGCTCAATAGTCATGCAGGTTAACTCTTAGAAGGAGATGCATATTCTAATCCCAGCTCAAGATGTATGTGAATGGGAAAATCACCTAACATAACAATACAATAATGAGTATGTAAATTAGTCAGCATTTTAGAGAGTGAAGACTCTGTTATTACAAAGGTGGGAGTGGCCAGGCCTGGTGGCTCACGCCTTTAATCCCAGCACTCCCAGCACTCGGAGGCAGGCGGATCAAAGTGAGTTCCAGGCCTGCCTGGTCTACAAAGCAAGTCCAGGACAGCCAAGTATACACAGAGAAACCCTGTCTTAGGGGAAAAAAGAAAAAAAAAAAAAAAAGGTGGAAGTGGTTCCTGCTCCACTTACATACAGGCAGATCTCTGAGTTCAAGGCCAACCTGGTCTACAGAGAAAGTTCCAGGACATTGAGGACTACACAGAAAAACCCTGTCTCAAAAACCAGGAATGAAACCATGTGTTTAGTTGATGTTGCATAGACAAACACCTTAGTAAAATATTACCATTATTGTTCATTTAAATATCCTATCTGTAAATGAAAATATTTGGTGAAGTGACAGCTACCAGGGCCAGACATGGTAGCATCTGACTATAATCTCAGTATATGAGAGGTGAGGCAGGGGATACTGAGCTCCCTGCCAGCCCAGACTGCACAATGAGATTCAGTGTCAAAACAAACAAAAAATCCTAACAAAAAGATGTATTTTGTTTAAAATTTTGTAAACTCAATGTGAATAATTTAGTGTAGTTAAGAAAATTGTGCAAGACGGAGCAGTGGTACACAACTGTAATCCTGGTACTTGGGGAGGCAGAGGCAGGCCAATCTCTGTGAGTTTGTGACTAGCCTGGTCTACAAAGTGAGTCCAGGATAGTGAAGACAGAGGAACCCTGTCTCAAAAAAAAAAAAAAAGAAAGAAAGAAAGAAAGGAGAGATGGCTCAGCAGTTAAGAGCACTGACTGCTCTTCCAGAGGTCCTGAGTTCAATTCTCAGGAACCTCATAGTTGCTCACAATCATCTGTAATGTGATCTGATGCCATCTTCTGGCCTGCAGGTGTACATGATGATAGAGCACTCATATTCATAACACAAATAAATAAATCTTTAAAAAAAACCTCCCTCCCCCAAAAAAAGACAAGAAAGGGCTGGGTGTGGTGGCTCATGCTTTAATCCCAGCACTTGGGAGGCGGGAGGATCTCCGTGAGTTCAAGGCCAGCTTGGTCTACAAAGCAAGTCTAGGACAGCCAAGGCTACACAGAGAAACCTTATCTGGAAAAACAAAAACAAACAAAACAAAAAAAAAAAAAAAGAAAAAGAAAAGAAAAACAAATGAACAAAAAAAGACAAGAGAAAAAAGAAAAGAAACATAGGAAGAAAAGAGAAAAGAAAATTGTGTAATAGAGTAAGAATAGTCAGAACTGTTTGCCACACAACTCAATTTTTGGTCACCGATCAATGATTGTTTTAAGTTGTCAACATATTGGCACACAACTCATTCTAGAACACTTTGAAATTGAGAATTATCATTGTTATCTCAGAAGTTGACTTTTACAGCACACCTGTCAGGACCTGTTCCCAAGGGTTACTAAACATCATTGGAAGTGGGTGTTCTGCATTACTGTAAATTATAAGCTAGAAAACCAACTTCAGATGAGTTTCTATATGAATGCTCTTTTTTTTTTTTTTTTTTTTTTTTTTTAAATAGAAGAAGGAGAAGAGGGGGAAATCATTAACCATTTAATTCACTGTAGCCATCCTGCATTAATGGAAGATAAAAGAGGCTTTCACAGAATGCAAACACCTGGGACCTGCCAAAGTAAAATGTTCAATGTGTCACTTTGTTGTGAGACAGGGTCTCACTCTGTAGCTCTGGCTGGACATAGAATGCTCTGGGTTGACTACACTGGACGCAAATTCATAGAGATCCTCCTGCCTCTTCATTCCAAGCGCTAGAATTAAAGTCACACTCCAACAGCCTTGACTGGTTTGGGGTTTTGATATTTTGACACCAGGTATAATGTAGTCCAGGCTAACTTTGAACTGTTGCTGATCCTCCTGCCTCAGTTTCCTGAGTGCTGGGATTATAG
Organism: Acomys percivali; assembly: GCA_907169655.1. Classification (NCBI taxonomy): domain Eukaryota; kingdom Metazoa; phylum Chordata; class Mammalia; order Rodentia; family Muridae; genus Acomys; species Acomys percivali. The sequence continues at coordinate 136,880,260 of OU015744.1, forward strand.
GTGTACACCACCAGGGCTGGCTCTGAAATGCCACTTTAACAATCTTCCACTCCACATAATTTATTATAACTTCTTCTGTTCACTTTCATGAGTTCCAGAAATTTTGCTATCAACACTTCAATACTCTAAAGTATGTGTATTAGCTATCTATGACTACTTATCACAGGATTCCTTAGGAGTAAGAGTTTTTTTTAAAAAACTGTTTAAAAGTACAGTGGGCTGGAGAGATGGCTCAGAGATTAAGAACTCTGCTCTTCCAGAGGTCCCGAGTTCAATTCCCAGCAACCACATGGTGGCTCACAACCATCTATAGTGAGATCTGGAGCCGTCGTCTGTCATGCAGGCCTTTATACAGGTAGAGCACTGGAAACCTAACAAGTACATAGATCTTGGAAAAAATGAGAGTTGAGCAAGCCAGTCAGGAGCACCCCTCCATGGTCTGTGCTTCAGTTCCTGCCTCCAGGATCCTGCCTAGGGATCCTGTCTTGACTTCCCTAAATGATTGAATATTCTCTGGAACTGTAAGCCAAAACAAAAACAAAAACAAACAAACAAACAAAACCCTTTCCTTTCCAATTTGTTTTTGGTCATGGTGGGTTTTTTTTTTTTGTTTTGGTTTGTTTTGTTTTGGTTTTTCGAGACAGGGTTTCTCTGTGTAGCCTTAGCTGTCCTGTACTCCCTTTGTAGACCAGGCTGGCCTCGAACTCACATCGATCCTCCTGCCTCTGCCTCCCGAGTGCTGGGATTAAAGGCGTGTGCCACCACCGCCCGGCAGTCGTGGTGTTTTATCACAGCCACAGAAAGCAAACTGGGCCAGATGTCCTCTTCATACTTCTTAATCTTCACATGTAAATTGTTGGGCTCTCCAGAACTATAGTAGATTTTCCTTACCTAGTGTTAACATATTTTGTTTGTGTGCGTGCCTTGTAGTCGTTTACCAACAGTGCTTGCTCCCTCTATCAGGCACACTCGTTTAGTATCCTCATTTTCAAGTCTACACCACTCAGCTGGGCTTCGCAGAAGCAAGGATCTGAACAAATTTGCCTGGTGATTTCTGGAGCTGTGCGGTGAGTAGATAGGAACTGCACAATCTGGGCTCCGATTCTGTGAGCAGCTTATGTGTCCTGCTCTTCAGCAAAGTGTAGGTGCGGCACCCCCATGGATGCATTTGAACTGTGATCTTCCTTCCATCTTCCATACAGGGAGGAGAGTGTTGCTTGCCCAACCACCATTCTTCCTTTCAACCTTCTAATTATCAATGGGTCTAAGGACTTTCACCGCCTCTCCTCTTTTCTCCTGCCTCTCTCCTCCTCCCTCCCTTATTTTCCTTTGGCTGGGAAGGCTCTCTTGAACTTCTTCTTGCCTCTACCTACCAAGTGTAGGGATTACAGCTGGGTGCCAGGCCATCTATTTTCTCAATACCTCTTAGATATCCTAGAGACTGTGTTATTCAAAGTCCAGTACTTATATGAAGCCATTGGAAGAGCACATAGTCTTTCTTTTTTTTTCAGACTGAAAAATACTTTCTTTTTTCTTTATTTATTTTTGTTTTTGTTTTTTTTGTTTTTGTTTTTTTTTTGAGACAGGGTTTCTCTGTGTAGCTTTGGCTGTTCTAGGTTCCCTTTATAGACCAGGCTGGCCTCGAACTCACAGAGATCTGCCTGCCTCTGCCTCTTGAGTGCTGGGATTAAAGGCATGTGCCTAAAAAGACTTTCTTTCCTTTTTTCTTTTTCTTTTCTTTTTCTTTTTTTCCACAGGGTTTCTCTGTGTAGTCTTGGCTGTCCTGGACACACTTTGTAGACCAGGCTGGCCCCAAACTCACAGCATTCTGAATTTTTTATTTATTTATTTTTTTGAGACAAGATCTCACACACATGGTAGCCCAGACTGGCCTGGAGCTTGCTATCTAGCCCACCCTGGTCTTAAGCACTGGGGTTATAGGCATGAGTCACCACGCCTGGCTTTTATGTAACATTTTCTTTTCTTTTCTTTTTTTTTGGTTTTTGGAGTCAGGGTTTCTCTGTGTAGCCTTGGCTGTCCTGGACTCACTTTGTAAACCAGGCTGGCCTCGAACTCACAGCGATCCACCTCCTTCTGCCTCCCGAGTGCTGGGATTAAAGGCGTGTGCCACCACGCCCGGCAACATTTTATTTTCAAGCCTGTCTCTTCTACTTACAACAAGATCCACAGAGACTGACTAAAACAAACAAACAATAAAATCCCAGATATTATGGGTTAGGAAGAGTTGGCTTAGTGGCTAAGAGCATGAGCAGCTTTTCTAGGAGAACGCGATTCAGCCAGAACTCACATTGAGAAGCTCAGCAGTATCTGGAAATCCAGATGCAAGGGACCCAGTGCTTTCTTCTGACCTCTAAGAGTGCTCTACTCATGTGTACAAATCACACACATATAACAAAATAAAATCTTAAGACATTTATGGAGCATTTACCATAGGCTAGACACTGTGCTGAGTGTTTATATATAGGTAATATCATCAATTTCTATACTTACAAAATCTAGTGGCTCAGTGTTGAAACCCTGGCTATCAATACTCATGCTGTTATGAAGTCCCCACCTCAGATTAACGTTATGCCCAGACCGCCAGATCCCCAAAGACTACCAGCAGTCCGAAGCCGTATGCAAAAGCAAGAGGTCCTTATTTTGGCAAAAGTCCAGCATGCTGGGGTCACCATTTAGAGAAAATGGCAATCCCGAGGTGAGCTTGCAGGCTCTTAAAGGCTTTTTGGGGGAATTCCAAGGGAGGGGTTGGTGACCTTAATATGATGGGACCATTCAAACTGAAAAAGCATAGGCAGACTGGAAAGGTACAGGCAACCTTAGTCAGCAGTCACAAGTTAATCATAAGACAAGAGATTTCAGGCTGGAGAGATGGCTCAGAGGTTAAAAGCACTTCCTCCTCTTCTAGAGGTCCTGAGTTCAATTCCCAGCGAGCACATGGTGGCTCACAACGATTTATAGATATGATCTAATGCCCTCTTCTGTCCATGCAGGGAGAGTGCTATATACATTAAAAAAAAAAAAAAAAAAGACAAGAGATTTTTAGACGGGCAGTAAACTAACCTTGAGAAGCCTTATCTTCTTCAGGCCAGGTGGCTAGCCTGTCCCTGCTTGGCTGCCCATTATCTGTGGTTTTCCGAGTAACTGCTGAGCTCATTTCTGAAGACTGGAGGCTCAGGCTTGCTCCAAGCTAACAAGAAACTGAAGTAGGCTAGACTTATTTAGCCAGGCCTCCTTATTATCAGTCACAAGTTTACATAGCTCTAGATATTTATATCATCCCAGTCTTTTTGTTTGTTTGTTTGTTTGTTTGTTTTTCATGACAGGGTTTCTCTGTGTAACCTTGGCTATCCTGGACTCACTTTGTAGACCAGGCTGGCCTTGAACTCATGGAGATCTGCCTGCCTCTGCCTCCCAAGTGCTGGGATTAAAGGTGTGCGCCACCACAGCCCAGCTATCCCAGTCTACTAAGAGGATTCAATCAGTTGTAGTTTAGAACCACAGTTTTAGTCTATGGACTAAACCTGTAAATTATTTATTATTGTTCCATTTTTCCTTTCTTTGCTGAAGATCTTTTCTTTTTTTCCTTTTCAGTTCTAGACAAGGGTTTCTCTTAAGATCCTGGCTGTTGTGGACTCTCTTTGTAGACCAGGCTGTCCTGGAACTCACAGAGCTCCACCTGCCTCCATCTTGGAGTGCTGCGATTAAAGGCATGCTCCACCACCGCCTGACTCATTTGGCCTTTTTAAAAACCTATATTGGCTAGGATTAGGACTGGAGAAGAGTGTGGATACATGCCTTCTTTTAGGCTAATTAATCACCAGAAGAGTGAATCTGAGGGAACAAGGAGCAAATAAAGCACCAGGTGGACTGTTTTCACTCTTAATTATTTCTAGATATTAGGACTGGCTTTGGGGATAGACAGAAGAGTTCAGAGATATTTAGGAGATAGTGCAGCTTAGCATGTAAAATTATATGAAAGACAAAATTAAGCCAGTGTGACAAAGAAGCCTCCACCCCTTCTTTACACTGGTTTGCTAATTAATTAATTAATTAATTAATATAAATATTTATTGTATGTGTGTGGGGCCATGGTATATGTGGAGATCAGAGAACAACTTTGGGGAGTGGCTTCTCCACCTGATGTGGGTTGTAGGGATTATAGCCAGGTTGTTAGTGTTGGATGGCCAGCTCATCTTTGTTTTTGTTTTTTGAGACAGGGTTTCTCTGTGTAGCCTTAGCAGTCCTGGACTCATTTTACAGACCAGGCTGGCCTTGAACTCAGAGCAATCTGCCTGCCTCTGCCTCCTGGGTGCTGGGATTAAAGGAGCGTGATATCATGCCAAGCACATTGCAAGCTCTTTTACCCCCTGAACCACTGCCAACTATACTATACCCATTTTCTTCACTCACTCATGTGTGGACATCCAGGCAGCTCTGTATCTTGGCTACAGAGCAATGACAAATACGGGCTTGCAAATATCTTCAGGGCATACTGACTTATGATCAGTCCTTCAGCTGCATCCTTGGAGTCTGGGTCCTATGGCAGTTCAGCTTTTCATCATTTGAGTCACCTGTACACTGATGTCCATAGTGGCTGCATCTGTTTGCATTCCTACCAAAACTGCCCCATGATCTCACCAGCATTTGTGGTCTTCAGTCTGCTTGATAATAACCATTGTTACTAGGGTGAGATGGGATCTCAAAACACTTTTAATTTATATTTTTCCCTGAACAAGATATTCAGGCTTTCACAAATATTAACTGGCCATTTGTGTTTTTCCTTGAGCAGGCCTTTTGTTGTTCTCTCATTTCTGTTTGTTTTTGTGAGGCAGGGCCTGACGCTGTAGGCTTTTATCTCATGTGGTTCCTGCTGCCTCAGCCTCTCAGTGCTTAAATTACATGCATTGTTGGGCACCATTGTATCTACGGTTGTAACTCAGGGCAGATTTACCTTATGGAAAATTTAAGATTGCCGTTATGTTGGCCTGGGTGCCATGATTAGGCCTCCCGTTAGGGTTCAGGCTATCTGCTGAAGAAAGACTCCAACCAAGGCAGTATGTAAAAACAAAGAGTGTTTTTATTCTAGCACACTAGGGTCGCCTCTCTCCTCTGGAAGGCAACCCTGAAATGAGCACGCAGGCTCAGTTTATAGACAGTTGGAGGTATCTGTGACGACAGAATTGAGTCAGAGTATACGAGGGGATTCAGGACTGCCTGTATGTTTGCTTATTGTGGACTTTTGAGTCAATGAAATTTTGGCTCTTACTCAGAAGTTGGCCTTTAATTTGATTGGATGGGGCCAGCTGTGTTCTTTTTTTTTTTTTTTTTTTTTTTTTTTTTAGATTTATTATGTATACAGTGTTCTACCTGCATGTACACCTGCACTACAGGAGAGGGCACCAAATCTCATTACAGATGGTTGTGTGCCACCATGTGGTTGCTGGGATTTGAACTCAGGACCTCTGGAAGAACAGCCTCTTAACCTCTGAGCCATCTGTCCAGCCCCCAGCTGTGTTGTTTTTTCCCCCCAAGATTTATTTATTTATTATGAATACAGTTCTGTCTGCATGTATGCCTACATGCCAGAAGAGGTCTAGATCTCATTACAGATAGTTTTGAGCCACCATGTGGTTGCTGGGAGTTGAGCTCATGACCTTTGGAAGAGCAGCCAGTGCTCTTAACCTCTGAGCCATCTCTCCAGCTCCCAGCTGTGTTCTTTACCAAGGCCATGAAGTAATAAAAACACAGTATCTAGTCAACTTGTTCTATAAGCTGATTAGCTGCCCATGAGCTGTCAGTGTTTTGTGGTTTTTTGTTTTGTTTTTCTTTTCTTCAGGAATTGCTAGAAACTTGGCCTTGTTAGGCAGAGTGAAAACCTGAAGCCTGTCATGGAGTTGGTCTAGTCAAGCAACTGGGGTCACTGGGGGAGCGGCAGCAGATTGGGGTCCCTGGGGCTGTGTCCTTTCACTCCAAATACAAGTAGGACTGATACCAACCTTCAGTAACTCCTGCTGAGTCTGGAGAACAGGGTAGACATGGGTGTCACCACAATCTGGCAGAATGGCTACAAAATTAGTGTACAAAAAAAACAAGTTGGTAGGGACAAGGTTGTAACTTCTCAGAACCTTTGCTATGGAAGCTTCTAAACCCATCCAACAGGTGCTAGCACACTCCAGGGTGTTTAAAGGTGACTGTGAGCTCATCGTGAAAATGTCCAACTTTGGGGGTTGTCCATATGCTAATGGACATAGGATGCATGACGTTGCTGTAAAGCATCAGTTAGTTACTATAAGATCACCCATGATAGCAGCCAAATAGACCAAAGAGCTGGTGCTGTGGAAATACCCTGCAAAGCTTTCATGTGACCCAACTGCTGAACATTTGAGAGCCACTGAATTCTCTACTCAGCCTACTTCATCCCTTGGAAATGTATCTATTCTAATAAGCCATCCTTTTATGTGCTTTGCCTAGATAAAGCAAAAATTTCCACAAGAATAATGTTTGGCCTGGAAATATGCCTGCAAAGTCAGTCTTGTAAATGCTGAAGTTAAGGGGAAAATATCCAAAATGCCATTTTGATGTTAAATTAATGCCCATCTAATTAATTCTGGGCACCACTGACAACTTTTTTCCTCTTTTTTTTGGCAGGAGGTTTTCTCTTTTTTCTAATCCTGTCTTAACTTATTTTCAGAAGGTAACTCTAGTTGGAAGGCTAAGAAAATGTTCTTTGTCTCCTTTATGTAAGGTTGAACCTCCACTTGAAATGCCTAAAGGAAAAATTAGGCGCAGAGGATGTGGGACGAGGAGCAAGAAGGAGGCTAAGAGGACTTGGTTTTAACAGGCAGACACTTGAGAGCCTTTCTAGTCTAAGCTTCTGCAGTGTGGGGTGGGGTCACTCTGGGATTAATGATGAAGCGATCCTGTCACCTTTGAACATGTATAGCTTTACCTGTGGCTCTGCAACAAAGAGGCTATTGTGCTTCAAACTGGGAGTTCCAAACAATGACAAGGAAAAGCAGGCAAAGGGAGCCAGGCAGCCTTGCCTCCAGAAACTTCCATAGCCTTTTCAAGTGACTGGGTCCTTACACGCCCAAACAAAGCTGTAGGGAGTTTCAAGGACACCACAATTAACAGTAATTTATTTTAATGCCCAATAGGTAGTTCTTTGTTTTTTCTTTCCCCAATTTGAGATCAGAAGGACAAAGCCTTGGCCTGACATGCCAAGGGTCAAGACTCCATGGAACCAAAGCAACTCTTCCTGCTGTAGCAAGGGACGTTTGGGATCTAGAATCAGGCTAATGCCATCTGCAGGGAAGCTGCAGTTAGTTGGAGAGAACTTGTCCGTCAGGATGCCCATAACAAAGAAAAATGTGGATATCATAGTCTGGAAGGAAGGGGTAGTCATCTTGAATGTCAGCTATGAAAATAATGTGTGCCTCCAGAAATCAGAGATTTCCCATGTAAAATGCAGACAGGTAGGCAATTTGTCCCTGAAGTAAATTGGGCTGCTGCTGCTGCTGCTGCTGCTCCTCCTCCTCCTCCTCCTCCTCCTCCTCCTCCTCCTCCTCCTCCTCTTTTTGAGACAGTACCTTACTTTGCAGACTTAGCTGGCCTGGAATTTGCTATGTAGACCATACTGGCTTCAGATTCAGAGATCTACCTGCCTCTGCCTCCTGAGTGTTGGGAATAAAAGTGTGTACCACCATGCCTAGTTTGGCATTTTATTTTTTACTTGATGTGTTCTTCATTTGTGATAAATAGGATGAAAGGGGAAGGGTTAGGCAGATTCTTTATAAAGTAGACACTGGTGGACAGGAAACAGGTGGTTAACATTCATTAAGGTAGTGCACACCTTTAATCCCAGCACTCAGGAGGCAGAAGCAGACAGATCTCTGTGAGTTTGAGGCCAGCTTGGTCTATAAAGTGAGTCCAGGACAGCCAAGGGTATACAGGGTCTGCCTGCCTCTCCCTCCCGAGTGCTGGGATTAAAGTTGTTCACCTCCATGCCTGGCGATCCTAAGAACTTTTATCGCTACTCTCCATAAACATTTCTATTATCATTTTAAGGCCACATTGTGTATAATAGGTGGTAAGAAATAAGTAAAAAAAAAAAAAATTCCAGGGTTGGGGATGTAGTTCAGTTTGCAGAGAGCTTGCCTGTACCCACAAAGCCCTGTATTAGATCTCTGGCATCCTATAAACCAGGCAAAGTGGTGCAGCACCTTCATCTCTTTAATCATCTTTGATCCAGCCCTCAGGGGGAGAGGCAGGTATCTCTGTGAGCTTAAGGAGAGCCTGGTCTACATAAAGCATTCCTGGCCACCTAGGGCTACATAGTAAGACACTCAAAGATTATAATAATGATGATGAGCCAGGCATAGTGGCACATGACTTTAATCCCAGCACTCGGGAGGCAGAGGCAGGTGGATCTCTGTGAGTTCAAGGCCAGCCTGGTCGACAAAGCAAGTCCAGGACAGCCAAGGCTACACAGAGAAACCTTCTCTTCAAAAACCAAAAACCAATATATATACACACACATATATATATTATTATTACTGCTACTGCTACTGCTACTGCTACTACTATTATAGAATAAATTCCAGGGCTAGAGAGATGGGTCAGTGGTTAAGAGCACCGGCTGTTCTTCCAAAGGTCCTGAGTTCAACTCTCAGCAACCATGTGGTGGCTCACAACCATATATAATGGGATCTGATGCCCTCTTCTGGCCTGCAGGTGTACATGCACATTCATACATAATTTTTAAAAATACTTTTATTTTATTACACATGTATAAAACAAACTACATACAGCAGGGAGAACCATGTGACAATCCTGAGTGCTGGTATTGCCAGGCCTGGTGGCACATGCCTGTAATCTCAGTACTTGAGAGGCAGAGGCAGGCAGATCACTTTTAAGTTCGAGGCCAGCCTAGTCTACAAAGTAAGTCTGCCTCCCTGAGTGCTGGGATTATAGGCATGTGCCTCCCTGCCTGGTTAAATTAAATAACAAACTTTAAAATTAAAATATATTTTATTTAGTCTTTGACAACTCCATATATGTCTACAGTATATCTTAATTATATTACCCTCCTTCCACCACTCCCATTGGCCCCCTCCAACACATCTTCCCCCTTCTTTTCTTTCCCTCCTCTCGGAAAAACCCACCAAATGAGCCTGGCGTGGTGGCGCACGCCTTTAATCCCAGCACTCGGGAGGCAGAGGCAGGTGGATCGCTGTGAGTTCGAGGCCAGCCTGGTCTACAAAGTGAGTCCAAGACAGCCAAGGATACACAGAGAGACCCTGCCTTGGAAAACCAAAAAAAAAAAAAAAGAAAAAAAAAGAAAAAAGAAAAACCCACCAAATGTACTTAGAGCTCCCTGCTGAGGTTTGCTTTGTTGGCCTGATTGTTCGCAGGTCTTATGCAGATAGATAAGCACAGCTGCAGCGAGTGGAGTTTGTAAATGCAATGGTCATTCATGTCTGAGAAACATTTCACGTCATTCCTTTCCACCTGCTAGTTCTTACAGTCTTTCTGCCTTCTCTTCTAGAATGTTCCCTAAAACCTGGAAAGGAGAAAGGTGATATGGACAATCTATTTAGGCATGAGCACTCAACAGACATTTTTTCCCCTCAGGACTCGATACCGATGCAACAAACACAGGGTTCTGTATTACGAGCTCAGAGCTTCCGATTACCATCTTTCCTGATGCAGCAGGATAGGAGAATGATACTGGAGCTTCAAGGGCAATGGGCTTATAAGGAAAAACTGTAATTAGGGGTGGGGGTCATAGGGAAGCAAGGACTAAACCATAAGCGGTGGGGGGGGGGGTCATTAGTCTCAGGAATGCAGTCCTTTAGGCAGGCTGGGTGGGGACCGGATTTCCAGGGAAAGTTGTGAGTCTCAGGAATGCAGACCTTCCAGCAGGTTGGGTCCAGGAGGCTGAATCTCCAAGGAAGATGTTCTATCTCAGAGGATCATTGGGCGTTAACTGTATCTAATTGTTCTGGTGCAGTTTCTGGAAAGTGTTGGCAGGTGTCATTCCCAGAATGCAGGGGGAAAGGCACTTAGAGGACAAGTCCTCATACAGACCATCATTAATTGTAGAATATAAGTTACATATAGGATATGTATAAGCTCTATTTTCTTATCCAATACATTTTACTTATTAACTGAGCATATGTCACTTATACCCAACTAACCGACACAACAGGGAAAGAGGATTAAGGAACACAATAACAAAACTGTAAGGATATCAGTTCTGAGGAATGATTCTCCTGGCATAATCAGCAGGATTTCTTCTGCTGGAACCTGGAGTAACCAGAACCCGGAACCTCAGCAGGAGCCGGAGCACCGAAGCCTTCCCTTCAGCAGTTCTCTCTAGGAGCATCTCAATGATAAGTTAAAACTATCCGAAATCTCCAAAAACCCTTGCCTCCAGTTCTGGGCTCATTTATATATCTCCTCCCACAGTCTGTTCACAGGATTTTTTTCAGCTGGCAACAATCAAGCTCCTGCACCAGGTGGTTGGTCTTCTAATGGATTAACCTCACCTGTTCTCCCACAAGACCATTCCGATCCTGCACTTGGGAGCCTAAAAAACAGGTTTATCTTTCCTTCAGATATGGCATCAACTTTGCCCCTACAGACAGTGGGAAGAAAGTTGTATTTCTATTTATTCATTTATTTTGGCTTTTGAGACAGGGTGTCCTGAACTAATGTTGTAGACCAGGCTGACCTCAAACTCCCAGTAATCCTCCTGCCTCTGCCTCCCAAGAGCCAGGATTAAAGGCAAGTGCCACCACACCTGGCAGAAGAAGGTTTTATTTATTTAATTTCTAGTGTGATTTCTCATTATTCTGCAATCAAAGTGCATTAGGCCGTTTGCAATAAGGTCTTATTATTAAGATATGAAAAGCAACGATAACAGTCTGTGGGTTCAGTTTTTTTGTTGTTTTTAGTTTTTGATGCTCTGGAGAATCCCAGGGTCACAAGCATGCCCACACCTGGTATCGAAGTTTTCATTTCATAACCCATGTCTTCTAGCGGAAGCACTGTCACCAGGCAGAATACCTGTGCTCACTACCTTCATTTATATGTTGTGTTAGTTACTTTTCTATTGCTGTTATAAAACACCACAAACAAGGCAATTTATAGAAGAAAGGGTGTATTTTGGCTTATGGTTCCAGAGGGATATGAATCCATATTGGTGGCGAGACATGGCGGCAAGCAGCCTAACAGTAGGAGCAGGAAGTTTAGACCTTCCATCTTAAACTCTCGTAGGAAGCTGAGAGAGTGAAATGGGATCATGGAGACTGTTTACATCCTCAGACCTTGTCTCCAGTGGTGTTCGGAGCCAGCCCAGGGTCATTCAAGGCTAAAAGAGTCTACTGGTTATGGAAAGATACTGATGCCCCGTTCCAAAGCTAACTTCCTCCTTTCAGCCTCTGCAGATGCTGTTTAGCAGATTAGCTTGGGACTTTCCGAGAGATAGTTAGCTAAGATTAGATGAGATAGTTAGCTAAGTTAAGATAGAAATTGTTCCGAGATAAACCACAGGATGTTCCCCTGATAGTATTATCTGGAGACATTCTCGGCCCCCCCCCCTCCACTGCTTAGCTCCTGCCTCCACCCCATATAAGCTTTTGCTTTTGATTCAATAAACGGACCTTGATAGGAATGCTACTTGGTCTCGCCTCTTTCTTTCCCACCTCATCTCTCAGGTATGGCTCCCCTCGAGACCCCGTAATTACTGGTCATGCTGGACGGGACACAGTGGCCTACATTTTTCAGCAAGATGGTACTTCCTAAACCGCCTCAAAGAGCAACGCCAACTGGATACAAAGTATTCAAAAGTACTCAAGTGCATGAGACCATGGGGACCTTTCTCTTTCAGCGTGCTTTGCTGGTGTGTGCATGCACTCGAACACACCCCTCCTACCCCCCCCCCCCAATTTTGGATTTGGGGGCTTTTGTTTGTTTGGTTGGTTGGTTTTGGTTTTGGTTTGGTTTTTCAAGACAAGGTATCTCTGTGTAGCCTTGGCTGTCCTAGACTCACTTTGTAGACCAGGCTGGCCTTGAACTCACAGAGATCCACCTGCCTCTGCCTCCTGAGTGCTGGGATTAAAAGCATGCGCCACTATACCTGGATCTTTTTGGTTTTTCTGAGACAGGATTTCTCTGTGTAACTTTGGCTTTCCTGGACTAACTTTGTAGACCAGCCTGGCCTTGAACTCACAGAGATCTGCCTGCCTCTGCCTCCTGGAGTGCTGGGATTACAGGCGTGTGCCACAGGGCCTGACCACTGTTTTATGTTTTAAAAAACTCATTTATGTTTATTTTCCTTCTGGGTTTATATGCCCTCAGAGGTCATAAGAGGGTATTGGGTCCCTTGGAACTGGAGTTACAAATAGTTGTGAGCCACCAGGTAGGTGCTTGGAGTTGCACCTGCCTCCTCTGGAAGAACAAGTTGCTTTTTTTTTTTTTTTTTTTTTTTGGCTTTTCATGACAGGGCTTCTCTGTGTAGTCTTGGCTATCCTGGACTAACTTTGTAGACCAGGCTGGCCTCGAACTCAGAGATCCACCTGCTTCTGCCTCCCGAGTGCTGGGATTAAAGGCATGTGCCACCACGCCAGCTAGAACAAGTGCTCTTAACTGCTTAGCTATCTCTCCAACCCCTCAATAAGGGGACACACACACACACACACACACACACACACACACACACACACACACA
>OU015744.1:136893023-136906552 GCA_907169655.1 Acomys percivali
ACACACACACACACACACACACACACACACACACACACACACACACACCAGTGCCCCAAACCTTCATGTCCTCTGGACCCCCACTCACTGGCTTTCCTCAAGCAGCCCCTGATCCTGAAAGCTTCAACCCCTGCAAGTTTTCTTTCTGTTTTGATCAGCGTATTGTTTTTGGAGGTGAGGTATGTTTATTATAAAATAACAAAAAACAGGACTCTATAGTTTTTTAAGGAGGAAAGAAATATTGTTCTGCCCGGGGAGAAGATACAAGGACACAAAATGGCAAGGGTTTAACTCCAGACCTGTCCTCAAGTCCTCTCAGAGCCAAGTGGAAGGACATACTGAAACAAACAAACAACCAGGCAAACCTATGGAATTGGTTAAAATCTAAACTTGTTTTGCTTTTAAACATTTAGTATATCAAAAGTGACCTGCTTTAGTGACATGCTAGTCCCATCAAAAAAATATAAACAAAACCAAAAAAACCAACCAAACAAAAAACAAAACAAAACCAAAAACCAAAACTAAAAACACAAACAACAAAGCCAGGCTGTGGTGGCGCATGCCTTTAATCCCAGCACTCGGGAGGCAGGTGAGTTCGAAGCCAGCCTGGTCTACAAAGGGAGTCCAGGACAGCCAAGGCTACACAGAGAAACCCTGTCTCAAAAAACTAAAAAAGAAGCTGGGCGTGGTGGCGCACACCTATAATCCCAGCACTCAGGAAGCAGAGGCAGGTGGATCTCTGTGAGTTCGAGGCCAGCCTGGTCTACAAAGTGAGTCCAGGACAGCCAAGGCTACACAGAGAAACCCTGTCTCGAAAAACCAAAAAAAAAAAACCAAAAAAACAAAAAACAAAAAAAGAAAAACAAACAAAACACAAAAAACCCAATAACACCCACCCACCCCTGTCAGTAACAATGTCGAAACTTACCAGCCAGCTCATACTTCTGACTCATGTGTGGATAAGTATGCATCTTCTAAACCTAAGCACAGGGACAGGAGGTGGCAAGCTGTGCCATCCCACCTGCTATCTGTCCAGCGCCTGCTCCTGCAGAACAGGCAGAGAAACCCTAAGTCGTGACGAAGAAGCTAAACCTCAGATAACCAACTTTCCTGGTACTGCATTCCCACCCTACTCAAGAGAGCCTGGACAAGCTCCTCACTTAAACTTGGCACCCAGTAACAAGGATGATTTTCTTAATTAGAAATTAGAAAAACATATATCTACACATCCATATGATGTTATTTATTTATTTATTTATTGGTTTTTCAAGACAGGGTTTCAGTATGTAACCCTGGCTGTTCCAGACTTGCTTTGTAGAACAAGATGGTCTGGAACTCAAGGGATCCACCTGGCTCTGCCTGCAGAGTGCTGGGATTAAAGGCATGCACAATCATTCCCGCCTCTAGCTTTTTTTTTTTTAAATATTTATTTATTATTATGCATACAGTGCTGAAAAGGGCATCAGATCACATTATAGATGGTTGTGAGCCACCATGTGGTTGCTGGGAATTGAACTCATGACCTCTGGAAGAGCAGTCAGTGCTCTTAACCACTGAGCCATCTCTCCAGCCCTAGCTGTTTTGTTTTGATATTTCAATATAAAAATATTACTCTGGGGTACTGGAGAGATGGCTCAGTGGTTAAGAGCACTGCCTGCTCTTCCAGAGGTCCTGAGTTCAATTCCCAGCAACCACATGGTGGCTCACAGCCATCTATAATGTGTCTGGTGCCCTCTTCTGGCCTGCAGGTGTACATGCAGGCAGAACACTATATACATAATAAATAATAAATCTTTAAAAAAAAAATACTACTCTGCTTTGTGTTATAAATGGAGGACTAAGAAATAGAAACCTTTTCTTCCTTTATGGTAGGGCTATCTATCAAGTGACACACTGAGCTGTGTTCATGGTGGGGGCCGCACAAACTCCCCGCCCCCAAGCACGGGAAGCATGGTACAAGGGACCAACTTCCAAATGCTTCTCACAGAACTTACAATTGGAATAGAAAGTTGGTTTCACCTGAAGAAATAACAGTTCTCCACCAATAGGAGAAATGTCAGTCTAAGCCATTGGACCTTCCCTTTCAACTATCCTGAAGAAAAAGTCCTCCCTTACTGCAAATACACCAGCTTTGAAACAGTGATGTCTATCGGACATGCATTCCTAATGATAGGGGAAAAAAGGGGGAGAGGTGGGATTCTAGAGATTAAGAACTTGTCCCCTAGGTGACTTCCTGGGAAGAACGGCCCTCAACTGCAAAATTTCACAGATCATATTGGCCTACGGACATGCCCATGAGAAGTTGTCGGGACTGACGATGCCCACCGTGCGAATACTACTATCCCTAGGCAGGAGTTCCTGGCCTATGTAAGGAAGCTAGCTGAACATGAGCCAGCAAACAGTAATTCTTCATGGTCTCTCTTCAGTTCCCTCTTCAGCTCCTACTCTGGCTTTCCTCAGTCATATGACTTGAAGTGCAAGATGAAATAAACTCCTCTCAGTTGTATTTGGTAATGATGCTTATCATAGCACAGATCAAATGAGGACACATTTTTTTGTGCAAATTTAGCACTTTACCTTTTTTGTTTGTTGACTTTTCATTTTGAATGCTCTATTTTTACTGTACCTCTTTTGTGTTTAGATATGATTAGTTTTAATTTTTTTAATTTATTTATTTTATTTTGTTTATTTATTTGTATGTTTTTTTTTTGTGCGTGTGTGGGGTACTTTGCCTGCATGTGTGTCTGTGCACCACATTTGTGCGGTGCTAACAGAAGCCAGAAGTGGCAGCTAGCTTCCCTGGGACTGGAGTTACAGAAGATTGTAAGCCATCATGAACCTAGGTCCTCTGCAAGAACAATATGTGGTCTTAACTGCTGATCCAATCTTGAGAAAGGATTTTCCCAGTCAATTCTTCAAGCTCTATGTGTACCACACAGGCAGTTACTTTCTCCAGCGAAAGCCTCAGGCGTTCAGAGTTCTCCACAAGGGTTGGATCAACTTCCAAATTACTGTTCATTTTGAATCATGACTGCCTTCCCCCAAACTCTGCCCTTTTGAGGAAGAGTCTGATTCAGAAACTCAGACTTATTTGAAATTTACTATGTAGTCCAGGATGGCCTCAAACCCATAACAATCCACCTATATATTCCTGTTCCATCCTCTCAAATGCTGGGGTTAAAACTGTGAACCAGCACACCTGCCTTGAACCATAAACAATTTCATGGGTTATGGAACAGAAGTCCTTGTCTAGCTTATGGTGCACTCCTGGAATCTGAGCACTTGGGAGGTGGATGCATGAAGTCGGGAATTCAAGGTCATCTTCAACTTCATAGTGAGTTTCAGACCAGCCTGGGTTTCTTGAGACCATGTCTCAAAACGAAGCACTACTGGGGCAGGTGGAATGGCTCGGTGGGTATTTGATGGCTAAGCCCGCTGATGACATGGACGTTTGGATCCCTGGAACCCATGTAAAGTTGGAGTAGAGAACTGGTGCCAAACATTTTCTTCTCAAAATCACATATGCACAATGGCACACACATACAAGTATCATATATGTAATAATAACAAATAAAAATTGATGAATAAGCCGGGCGTGGTGGCGCACACTTGTAATCCCAGCACTCGGGAGGCAGAGGCAGGCAGATTGCTGTGAGTTCGAGGCCAGCCTGGTCTACAAAGTGACTCCGGGACAACCAAGGCTAACACAGAGAGACCTTGTCTCAAAAAACCAAAAAAAAAAAAAAATTGATTAATAAAAATAAAAATCCCAGCCCTTGGGAAGCTAAGGCAAGAGGATTGGGAGTTCAAGGTCACCCTAGGTTACACAGTCAGTGTGAGACCAGGCTGGGTTACATGATAGCATATCTCAACAACAATCATGAATGAGAACAACTTCAGAAAGAATAAAGATTTTCTTCCTGGATGCTTACAAAAATCTATTTCTCTTTTTAAAAAAACTTTAATTAATAATTAATTAATTTGTTTTTTGAGGCAGGGTTTCTCTGTGTAGGCTTTGCTGTCCTGGACTGCCTTTGTAGACAAGAGTGCTGGGATTATAGGTGTGCGCCACCACCGCCTGGCCTAATTTTTTAAAAGATTTATTCATTTATTTATTTATTTATACAGTATTCTGCCTGCATGTGTACCTGCAGACCAGAAGAAGGCAACAGATCTCATTATAAATGGCTATGAGGGCCTGCATAGATGGCTCAGAGGTTAAGAGCACTGTCTGCTCTTCTAAAGGTTCTGAGTTCAATACCTAGCAACCACATGATGGTTCACAATCATCTTTAATGTGATATGATGCCCTCTTCTGGCCTGCAGGTGTACATGTAAGCAGAGCACTGTATACATACATAATAATCAATAAATATATCTTTAAAAAAATAAATGGTTATGAGTAAGCTGGGCCTGGTGGCACACGTCTTTAATCCCAGCACTCGGGAGGCAGAGGCAGAGGCAGGCAGATCTCTGTGAGTTCAAGGGCAGTCTGGTCTACAAAGAGAGTTCCAGGACAGCCAGGGATAAACAGAGAAACCCTGTCTCGAAAAACCAAAATAAGAGCCGGGCGGTGGTGGTGCATGCCTTTAATCCCAGCACTCGGGAGGCAGAGGCAGGTGGATCTCTGTGAGGCTGTGAGTTCGAGGCCAGCCTGGTCTACAAAGTGAGTCCAGGACAGCCAAGGCTACACAGAGAGACCCTGTCTCGAAAAACCAAAAAAAAAAAAAAAAAAAAAAAAAAAAAAAAAAAAAAAAAGAAAAACCAAAATAAGTAAATAAATAATCAAAATTAAAAAAAAATAAATAAAGCAAAAGTATTCCTTGGGCCACAGAGGGCAGAGTGGCTGTTGTGTTAGAAATCATGAAAGCAACTTCAATCTCACTGTACATCTATCTGTCCAGGGCTCTTGTGTAGGCTGTGCATTGCATTGTTACAGAGTAGTATGCACATTTGGAGCTGCATGGGGTGTTACTGCATGGTATGGGGTGGGATGTAGTGTTGTTAGGGGTGCTATGTGGTATTGCAGGGTGTTATACGAGGTGTTATAGAGTGATGCTGTGCTGCCTAGTTTTATGTCAACCTCACATAAGCTAGAGGGTGCCTGTTTCACTGAGACTGAACCAATTACAAGCTGCTCTCCAGGGACTTTAGTCTTTCGTTCCATCTACTTCCTGAGACAGTGCTGTTGAAATTGGGCACCACCCGGGTGGTGGTGGTAGTAGTGGTGGTGGTGGTGGTGGTGGTGGTGCTGCTGCTGCTGCTGCTGCTGCTGCTACACACCGTTAAACCAAGCACTGGGGAGGTAGAAACAGTCATTCTTCTGAGTACTAGGATTAGAGGTGTGATGTGAGAATTGACTCTAAATTTTCCTCTTTCCTGGAACTGAAGAGAATTGGCTTAGGTTTTGGATTAAGGGAAGACTCTGGCTGGTTTGGTATATCTAAGCCTTCTCCATATGAGCTGTAAGGCTGACCTGAGTGTTGGGAGTATAGATACATGCCACCACCCTGTATTCTTTCCTAGCTTTTGATTTTTGTTTTGTTTTTGTTTTGTTTTGTTTTTGTTTGTTTGCTTTTGGTTTTGGTTTTTTGAGACAGGGTTTCTCTGTGTAGCCTTGGCTGTCCTGGACTCATTTTGTAGCCCAGGCTGGCCTTGAACTTACAATTATCCACCTGCCTCTGCCTCCTGAGTGCTGGGATCAAAGGCATGCGCTACCACTGCCCAGCCCTACCTTTTGATTTAAACTGAGGGCTTTCCTTTCATTTGAACGCTTAGAACTCATGGTGAAGTGCCCAGCTTCTTCCTTCCTTCCTTTCTTCTCCTTCCTCTCTCCCTCCCTTCCTCCGGTCCCCCCCTCCCTCCCTCTTTCCTTCTTTCTTTCTTTCTTTTTAGGAAAGAGTTTCTCTGTGTAACAGCTCTGGATGTCCTAGACTCACATTTTAGACCAGGCTAGCCTTGAACTCACAGACATCCACCTGTCTCTTCCTCCTGAGTGCTGTGATTAAAGGCATGTGCCACCACTGCCCAGCATTCCTATATTTTTTGGGTTGTGAGCCTAGCCTTTAATGGCTGAGCCATCTCTCCATCTCCTCTTCCTTTTCTTCCTTTCCTCCCTTCTTTATTTATTTTTTATTATTTATTATTTTTTTGGTTTTTCAAGACAGGGTTTCTCTGTGTAGTCATGCTGTCCTAGACTCACTTTGTAGACCAAGCTGGCCTCAAAATCACAGCGATATGCCTGCCTCTGCCTCCTTATGCTTGGGGAGTGTTGGGATTAAAGGTGTGCACCACCACACCAGTCTTTGTTTTTTGAGACAGCATTTCACTGTATACCCTTGGAATTTCTGGAACTCATTCTTTTTCTTTTTCTTTTTTTTATTTTTATTTTTATTTTTTATTAATTTATTCTTGTTACATCTCAATGGTTATCCCATCCCTTGGATCCTCCCATTCTCCCCTCCCTCCCATTTTCCTCTTATTCCTCTCCCCTATGACTGTTCCTGAGAGGGATTACCTCCCCCTGTATATGCTCATAGGGTATCAAGTCTCTTCTTGGTAACCTGCTGTCCTTCCTCTGAGTGCCACCAGGTCTCCCCATCCAGGGGACATGGTCAAATATGAGGCACCAGAGTACGTGTGAAAGTCATACCCCATCATTCTTTTTCTTTCTTTTTTTTTGTTTTTGTTTTTGTTTTTGTTTTTTAGATTTCTTTGAGACAGGGTTTCTCTGTGAAACAGCCCTAGCTGTCCTGGACTTGCTTTTGTAGACCAGGCTGTCCCGGAACTCACAGAATTCCACCTGTCTCTGCCTCTCCATGCTTGGTTTAAAGGCTTGCATTACCACCACTTGGCATGATGACCAATTTCAACAGTGCTGTCTCAGGAAGGAGATAGAAGCAAAGACTAGAGTCCCTGGGGAGCAGCTTGTAATTGGTCCAGTCTCAGTGAAACAGGCACACTTTGCTTTTTCTGAAAAGCTTTGACTGCTCACTTGGGCAGGTGACTAAACACAGATGACAGATTGTCACCTTTGTCTCTTTTGTCCATCTCCTTTGTTCTCTGAAGGCAGATGAACAGCTCACTGCCTAAAGCCTATAGTCCCTTTGGGTCCCAGGAAGAGTGGACTTCTGCTTCTCACCCAGAGGAGGCAGTTATCCTCCCTCACCCACGGGTGGGCAGTCAGTCACCCACGAGGATGACATCTCACATGGACCAAACTGTGCATTCAGAACTGGGGATTTAGGTTGGGATCATGGTGGTGGTGGTGGTGGTGAACATTTGTTTAGCATGTCTGAGGCTCTGGATCATTCCCAGGTGACATAAAAAAGTTATTGTTTTATTTATTTAATTTAATTTAATTAAAATTTTTTTTGTATGTTTTTTTAAGACAGGGTTCCTCTATGTTATCTTGGCCATCCTGGACTCGCTTTGTAGACCAGGCTGGCCTCGAACTCAACAGCGATCCACCTGCCTCTGCCTCCTGAGTGCTGGGATTAAAGGCGTGTGCCACCACACCTGGCTAAGGTTATCATTTTATAAGAACCAGATTGGTCCCCATCGGGGATGACAATGACTAGCAGATTGACAGCTGATAAGGGAGGATGGACTATACTCACTGGGTGGTTTCGCTACACGTAGCTCTTGCCATCTCCTAAGCCTCATTTCAGCACCCTGAAGATAAACTGGGGTTAGAGGTGAATGCTGAGCCTAGGCTGCCAGGGGCTGGTGGAGATGGGTTTCCCCAAAAAACTCCAGTTAAACAACACACATTGACTAACTTCTCTTTCTAATATGGATTTGATATGTGTCACCTCAAAATTTTTGTAACATTCCAGAGTGGAGAGAAGGCTCAGTGATTAAAAGCACTTGCTACTCTTGCAGATAGATGATCAGAGTTGGTTACCAGAAGACAGGTTGGATGGTTCACACAGCCTGTAACGTCACCAAGGGGTCCAGTACCCTCTTCTGGCCTCCTGGGCACTGGCACACATATGACATTCACACACATGCATATAAAAAAAATGTGAGGACAGCAAAAACTTCTGTAACATCAAAGAGCACTGATGAGTGGTCTCCGTGAGCAATGTGCTGATAATGTGCTCAGTATCATTGGAGTTAATGCTTAGAGACTCCCTTGATGTAGGATGTTGCAAACCTTCAATTTATAAGCTGCGCAGTGGTGGCTCATGCTTTTAGTCCCAGCACTCGGGAGGCAGAGGCAGGTGGATCTCTGTGAGTTTGAGGCCAGCCTGGTCTACAGAGTGAGTCTAAGACAGCCAAGGCTACACAGAGAAACCCTGTCTCAAAAAACCAAAAACACCAACCAACCAACCAAACAACCCATCCCAAACAACCCATCCCAAACCAACCAACCAACCAACCAACTAACCAACCAACAAACAAAAGCAACCTTCAATTTGTAAAAACAAATAAGCGATACCTCCAAAACCAATA
This sequence comes from Acomys percivali, assembly GCA_907169655.1. Taxonomy (NCBI): domain Eukaryota; kingdom Metazoa; phylum Chordata; class Mammalia; order Rodentia; family Muridae; genus Acomys; species Acomys percivali. The sequence goes on from OU015744.1 coordinate 136,901,481, forward strand.
ACATCTGCAGATTGCAATAAAGCTAAAATGCAGTAAAGTGGAGTCTATTGGTATTTATTATCTTTCAGCTTTTCTATCTATTCTGCCGGTATTCTTGTCAGATCAGCCCTGACAGAAACAAACAACTTTCCTACTCAATCAGCTTATGAGTTTCCCAAACCTTCAACTGACTTTGCATCAGTCCTCACACACTCAACCTTCATTCTCACAGTAGGCAAGGACTACAAAAACCAAATAAATAAATAAATAAATAAATAAATAAATAAATAAAGCTGGGCACAGGCACAGTGGCACACGCCTATAACTCCAGCACTCAGGGAGGCAGAGGCAGGCAGATCTCTGTGAGTTTGAGGCCAGCCTGGTCTATAAAGAGAGCCCAGAATAGCCAAGGCTAAACAGAGAAACCATCTGCCAAATGCTGGAATTATAGATGTGTGCCACCATACCTGGCTCAATTTTTGAGTTGTGTAAATCAGCTTGAGCTAGGCGTGGTTGAGGTAAAGTCTGACTATGTAGCCCAGGCTGGTCTGGGGCTCTACCTCCTGCCTCTGTTCCCTGAGTTCTGGGATTGCAGAGGCCTGTATTACCATACCTGTCAAAATTTTTCCTTAAATGTCTGGCTTTTTGCTTCGGCTGTGATGGTCATGGAATATATTTCTGTTTCTGGTTCTCAGTCCAGGTTATTAGAAGTATGTCTGTTTATAATATAGGGTCTTCTTAGCCAGGCATGGTGGCGCATGCCTTTAATCCCAGCACGTGGGAAGCAGAGGCAGGCAGATCGCTCTGATTTCGAGGCCAGCCTGGTCTACAAAGCGAGTCCAGGACAGTCAAGGCTACACAGAGAAACTCTGTCTCAAATAAAAACAAAAACAAAAACACTGAAATATAGGCCCTTCTTAATTCCTTGAGGAGGCATGTTCTTTAACAGCTTTTGTCATTTGGTTTCTGTTCTTCAGGATCGCAGGATTATGGGATGGGGTTTGCCTAGTTGCTAAGAAACACCAGTCAATGTTCCACCATTGTGGTCCTTAGTTCTTTGTACTGTCATTTCCATGTCAATCACTGATGATGTTAGCAGTGGATCTTTTTTTTTTTTTTTTTTGGTTTTTCGAGACAGAGTTTCTCTGTGTAGCCTTGGCCATCCTGGAGTCACTTTGTAGACCAGGCTGGCCTCGAACTCACAGCGATCCGCCTGCCTCTGCCTCCCGAGTGCTGGGATTAAAGGTGTATACCACCACCGCCTGGCTTTAGCAGTGGATCTTGTATGCTTAGGGGCCATAAAGAAAAAAAAAAAAACAACAAAAAAAATGAAAACAAAAACCATGAGATTAAGCCAAACAGGAGAAATGACACAACCAAAAGACCATGAGAAAAACAGTATATATGAGGTCATTGGCATAGCACTCTGGAATGTTTGGTGCTAAATTTTTATTGCTTTTTTTTTTTTTTCTGCAGGGTTCACTTTGTAGCCTAGGCTATCTTGAAATTAGCTGTGTAGCCCAGACTGGCCCTTACTCCTTGGGATCCTCTTGTTTCAGACTCCGCAGAGCTAGAATTTTCAGCCTGAGCCATCACGGCATAGACTTATATTACCACAAGGAAAAGGGGTACTCTAAGATAGCGAAGAACAGCATGAACAAGACACGTAGCTGCTTGGTGTCATTCTCACATAGCATGTGTGCAATGTATGTGCTTTTAATAGGACTAGCAGTATAGATGCCGTATTTACTGTAGTATCACCACAGATGGATGAATAACATTTTGCAATATGATGTCCTATAGATAATAATTCTTAGCTCCTGTATGTTCTCATAGGAATCTGTGGAATTATGGCTCCTTTTTGTAATCTAGGCACTCAGGAGCCTGAGACAGGAAGATTGCCATGCATTTGAGGTCAGCATGGGCTACAGAGAGACTCTGATTTAAAAACCAAACCTCGGGCTGGAGAGATGGCTCAGCAGTCAAGAGCACTGGCTGCTCTTCCAGAGGTCCTGAGCTCTGGAACACATGGTGGCTCACAACAATCTATAATGTGATTTGACACTCTCTTCTGGCCTGCAGGGGTACATGCAAATGGAGCACTCATATAAAATAAATAAAATAAAATCTTAAACAAAACAAAACAAACCTCTTAGGAACCCTGGCATGTATGTGGTCAGTTGTTGACTAAATTGCTTTAGGTCACATTGTTTTAATACTCTGTTCCATATACTAGACACCTGACTGATGCTAACATTATTAGTTTTCTTTTTTGTTGTTGTTGTTGTTTGTTTGTTTGTTTGTGGGTTTTTTTTTTTTTTGGTGTGTGTGTTTTTTTGAGACAGAGTTCCTCTGTGTAGCCTTGGCCATCCTGGACTCACTTTGTAGACCAGGCTGGCCTTGAACTCACAGCCATCCGCCTGCCTCTGCCTCCCATTATTGGTTTTCAAAGAAAAACTTATTTCATGATCTGATGTGCATCATCTCCTAGATTAATGCATAGAAATTTATCTTACATAAAAGTTGCCTGGAGTTGTTGTTTGTTTTTTGTTGTTATTTTGTTTTTTTGAGACAGAGTTTTTCTGTGGTTGCCTTGGCTGTCCTGGACTCACTTTGTAGACCAGGCTGGTCTCAAACTCACAGCGATTCACCTGCCTTTGCTTCCTGAGTGCTGGGATTAAAGGCATGCACCACCACACCCAGCTCATGGGGAGTTTTTGCTTTTTTAATTTAGATTTTATTTTTTATTTCATATGTATAAGTATTTGGCTTGCATGTATGTATACCACATGCATGTCTGGTGAGGCCAAATGGAGGTTAGATGCCTTGGAACTGGAATTCTGGGTGGTTGTGTGTGCCGATGCAGGCAGAGCCCAACTGGGGCCTCTGCAAGAGCAGCAAGTGTTCTCAAGCCTTGAGCCTTCTCTCTTCTGGTTTTTGGGATTATATCTAAACTAGCTAATAACTTGCTGTGTAGCAGAGTGGTCTTCATGTCAGTCCTCCTGCCTCAGCTTCCTGAGTGAGACACCTGACTGATGATAGGAGTCAGGAGAAGCCAACAGGCTCAGCGGCTGCTGCAGTGCACATCCAGCCTGCACACAGGATGCATAGTGCTGCTCCTAGCAACCAACCAGGATCTGCACTGAGAAGTTGTCTGGATGGCAAGGGTCCTGTGATTACCTGATTTTCACTAAGGCTTATTGACTAGAGGGCAGCAGATATTAGGCCCATCAATCCTCACTACTAACCAAAATGCTTCTTTCAATACTCTGGCATTCACCCCTGCCCCCCTTTTTTTCTTTTAGAAAGCATTGTTTATACCCCAGGCTAGCCTGAGATTCATGATCCTTTTGCTTTACCCTCTAAATTCTGAGATGGCAGTGTGAGCCTTCCGCTTTATACTTTATAGTTGCAAAGTGCCTTCCTTTCTATCTCTGCAAACCCAGGCTAGCTCACTTATTTTTCAGAAGTCTGCAGCAGCAGCATGCCTTGCCTCAAGTAATGCATTAGGTGCTTTAGGACAGTTAACATCTCCACTAAGACCAGGGGACGCATAGCTGGACAACTGGTGTGTTTGCGTGTGTGCACGACACATTCGAGGTTCACTGGGGAGAACTTGGCAGAGCTGTGGAACTTCCAGCAGGCTAATGTGGCTTGGAACGAGCACTATGTGGATCACATCAGACATTTGCTCTGCTTTGCCTTGTGAAATAGGACAATTCCTCTTTCCCCAGTTCTGTAGAATAATTGTGTTTTTCTGATCTATGGCATATTTAGATTTTAAGGTGGGATCATTAGAGGTGTAGAAACATACCTGAGATAAAATCTTTGTGGAATTAAGAGTTAGGATTGGGGGGAGGGCCCTGCTGTTTGCAGGTGTTGGATACAGTGACTCACTCCTGCTCTGCTGTTCTGGCTCTATGGAAGGCAGAGAAAGTGTAGAGTAGAAATTGGAATGAGTGGGCTGCTGATAGGATCTCTTGCTTTTGTTCTATAAAGAAAAACAAATCACTTTAAAGACGCTTGTTGATATCCAAAAATTTCTGTGACTGGTAGTAAAGTAGTTGGCAAATTGAATTTTAACTTCAACAACTTTAAAAGCACGTCCTTTGGTCTGGAGCTACATTGTTTTTTTGTTGGTGGTGTTTTTTTTTTTTTTTTTTTTTGGTAAGCCACTTTTTGGGCAGTCAGGGCTACAGAGTATCAAAACCAGTGCCACAACAAGAAATTAAAACAACTGGTACAACAAGAAATCAGTTATCGCTGAGCTTTACAGCTAGGACTTAGATCTTTGCTGGGTTTGCACCCTTTGATCCTGAGGTGACTCTGGAGGCAGAGGCCAGTGGATCTCTGTGAGTTCCAGGCATCCAGGACTACATAAAGAAAGCCTGTTTCAAAACAAAAAGAAAAACCCAAAATAAAACAAAAAGGAAAGCGTTGAAAATCTGTGAAGCAAATTCTATGTCTTTGAAACAGGGTCATAACATAGACCAAGCTGTTCTGAAATTTCATATCTGATGCTCCTGTCTTCTCTGGAATGCTGGGGTTACAGCATGTGCCATCACACACGGCCTATAGGTTTTTCTTTTTTCCAAGACAAGGTTTCTCTCTGTTATCTTGGCTGTTCTAGACTTGCTTTGTAGACCAGGCTGGCCTTGAATTCATAGCAATCCACCTGCCTTTGCCTCCTGAATCCTGGGATTAAAGATGTGCACCACCATGTCCAGCCTTTCTTTCTTTCTTTCTTTCTTTCTTTCTTTCTTTCTTTCTTTCTTTCTTTCTTTCTTTCTCTCCCCCCACCTCCTTTTTCTTCTGTTGTTTTGTTTGTCAAGACAGGGTTTCTCTATGTAGTCCTGGCTGTCTTGGACTCATTTTGTAGACCAGGCTAGCCTCGAACTCACAGAGATCCACCTGCCTCTGTTTCCTGAGTGCTGGGCTCACAGGCATGTGCAACCGTGCCCAGCCTGTTTTTCTTTATGTGAAGAATATAAAGCTTATTCAGTGTTTTATTTATTGCTTCTATTTAGCTTCCCTGTTTTCTTTATAACACACACACACACACACACACACACACACACACACACACACACACA
>OU015744.1:136906562-136924234 GCA_907169655.1 Acomys percivali
ACACACACACACACACACACACACACACACACACACACACACACACAAACACACACTTATTCAGTTTCTAAAAACACTGATTTACCACAAGTCTTTACATTCTAGTTTGCTTCCAAATTGCATGATACACAGTATGAACAAAAGCAACTTGGAGAGGAAGGGGTTTATTTGGCTCACAGGCTCCATCATCCAGGAAAGCCATAGTAGGAATCTGGAGGCAGGAAGTAGAGATCATGGAGAAAGGCTGCTTGCTGGCTTGGTCTCTTTGATTCATGCTCAGCTACTTTCTTATATAGCGCAGGCCCACCTGCCTATAGACGGCACTACCCACAGTGGGCTGGGGCCTACTACATCACAATGTCTCACAGATATGCCCACAGGCCAACCTGAAGGAAGCAACTTCTCAACTGAAATTGAGTTTCAGGTGATCCTAGCTGTGTGTTGGGGCTTGGTCTGGTGCTATGCATTCAAACATTAAGTTACCGGCCCCCAAGATCTGGTTGCTATCCAGACAAGCATCTTCTCATGTACAGCAAGTGATGTGTACAGCTTGCTCCCCAACTTAAAGTTGGTTGGTTAATAAACGTAACTGACAGCCTATAGCTAGGCAGAGGAGAAGTAGGTGAGCCTTGGGTTTCTGGGGGCAGATGGAGACCGTGAGGAAGAGAGAGAGAAGCAGGAGAGCAATCTGGAGAGAATGAAGTTGCCCTGGGGCAGTATGGACCATGAGCACGTGGCCGTGTGGGCTGGCCTGAGGGAACAGAAGCAGCCCAGGCAGAAGCAATTGCAGCAAGTAACTTGAGGCGTGTAGCTGGGAAATAGTAAGATAGCTCCGAGGGTTGGTACCTGCCCAGTTACGGTGCCTTAATGCTTTTATAGTTCTGAAAAAGTGTCTCTATTATTTGGGAACTAGCTGAAGCGGAGAAGCCCTCTAGAGTCTAAGGTCCAGTTCCACAACAGCTGTGTCAAACTGACAAAAACTAACCAGCACCCACCACTTGAAATGTGTTCCTTCCATGATAATTCAGTTAAAATATTTCAAGTGTCTCTTGTGATTTCTTTTTATTTTCTTTTTTTTGTTTTTTGTTTTTTGAGACAGGGTTTCTCTGTGTAGCCTTGGCTCTCCTAGACTCACTTTGTAGCCCAGGCTGGCCTCAAACTCACAGTGATCCTCCTGCCTCTGTCTCCTGAGTGCTGGGATTAAAGGCCTGCACCACCATGCCTGGCCTCTTGTGATTTCTTTTTTGACTTGTAGGTTATTTAAAGGTATATGTTTAAATTTCTTTGTTTTGTTTTGTTTTGTTTTTTTGAGACAGCGTTTCTTTGTGTAATAGCCTTGGCTGTCCTGAACTCACTTTTTAGAGCAGGATGGCCAGGAACTCAGAAAGGTCTATCTGCCTCTGCCTCCCACGTGCTGGGATTAAAGGCATGCACCACCACACCTGGTTTAAGTTTACATTTCTAAGTGTTGGCAGATCCCCCTGTTTTTTCCAGGTTTTGTTTTCTACTACAGTTCTTTTCTGTTCAGAGAACCCATTTTGTATAGTTGGCTGTTTTCAGGTTCTTGGCCTCTTATCCAAAGAATTAAAAATAAAAGCTCACCAGGCTTGCAAAAGAAGCAAGACAAGTGTATTCAGAGCAAGGTGATGGTGCAGTATGTAGGGAGAGGCTCCCCAGGATGACAGCTAGTCACATAGGTGACACCACTCGAGAATCCTTTTATGGGGTTCAGGATGAGGAGTGGGTTACCAAGGGGTGTGGTTTAGATGATATTCTTTGTTTTATAGATTAGGTCATGCACTAATTCTTTTCTCCTGTGTATGTCCCTTCCCATAGTGCATCTGGTTTTGACCATATGTACACTCAGTTATGCATAGGTAAATAGAGGAGACACCCTGAGAGATCACCAGGGAATCCAGTTTTGTCTTAATGCCCGAGTACCTCAAACTAGCTTAGGCTGGGTTGGCCCTTCTAGTCCCCAGACTCAGATATGTTGGCAATACATTTTGTTCTGGTTAATTTTTGTCAACTTGACACACATTTAAGTCATCCAGGAAGAGTAATCTCAACTGAGAAGAGGCCTCCATCAGATCTCCCTCGGGCAAGTGTGTGTGGGTATTTTCTTGATTAACTTCTGATGTGGGAGGGCCCAGCCAGTTGCTGGCAATGTCATTCTGATCAGGTGGTTCTGGATGGTATAAGAAAGCAGCTTGAACAAACCCTGAGGAAGAAGACTGAAAGCAGAGCACCTACACGACCTCTGCGGCAGTCTCTGGCTTCTGCCCTGAATTCCTTCATGATGGATGGGGAGCTGTAAGATTAAACAAACCTTTCTTTTTTCTTTGTTATGTTTCTGTTGCTGTGGTAATGATCATGCCCAAAAGCACCTTGGGGAGAAAAGGATTTATCCAGCTTACATAGTTTGGGTTGCAGTCCAATGGGGGAAGTCAAGGCAGTAACCAAGGCAGACTATGGAGACATACTGCCTACAGGCTTCCTCCTCATGTTTGCTTAGTGTGATGCTTTTTTTTTTTTTTGTTGTTAAAAAAGATTTATTTATTTACTATGTGTACAGTGCTCTGCCTGCAGGTTGGCCTGCCCACCAGAAGAGGGCACCAGATCTCATTATAAATGGCTATAAGCCACCATGTGATTGCTGGGAATTGAACTCAGGACCTTCAGAAGAGCAGCCCGTGCTCTTAACCTCTAAGCCATCTATCCAGCCCCTTAGTGTGCTTCTTTATACAACCAAAGCCCTCCTGCCTAGAGACAGCATTGCCTTCAGTGGGCCGGGCCCTCCTCCATCAATCAGTTATCACTGAAATGCCCCCCACAGACTTGCCTATAGGCCAATTTTATGGAAGCATTCTTTAAAAGATGTGCATGTTTGTGTGTCTGAATGTAGGTATGTGCATGTGCAAGTGCTTGTGGAGGCCAGAGGCACTGATCCCCTAGAACTGGAGTTACAGATGCCTTTGTCCTGCCTGACGTGGGTGCTGAGAACTGACTTCAGGTCCTCTGGAAAAGCAGCAAGTGCTCTTAAGCTCTGTGCTGTCCCTCTAGTCCTGGCAGCATTTTCCTCCCCAACTTTCTTTTGCTGATATTTATCACAGTAATAGAAAGCAAACTAGGGCATACTTGGATAGAAATTGCCTATATTTTATTGTTACCAGGAGTAGGAAAACTTATATCATTGTTTAAAAACAGGAGCATGCGTAGCCTGGTGCAGGTTAGGGTCAAGGAGGCCCTGAGGCTACTAGGTGCCCTGTTTGAAGAGGTGTGTGTACGTGCTGCATGTTCAAGCGAAGGTACCAGGCTGCCAAGGGAATCATTGCAAGGTAGAGGGGTGAGAGGTGTGCATAAAACTACGCCCTATAACTATTATGGCAGTAATTTTTAACCTGCTAGCAATAAATGAAAATACAGACACATGTTATATTTTAAAATAGCATTGGTTCACCCAAGGTAGGGCAGATATTAATCCCCTAAGCTACCTCTCATAAGGCTCTACCCAATCCCATGCCATTTGCTTCTAATAATTTATTTTTTCTTTCTTTCTTTCTTTCTTTCTTTCTTTTTTTTTTTTTTCGAGACAGTGTTTCTCTTTGTAGCCTTGGCTGTCCTGGACTTGCTTTGTAGACCAGGCTGGCCTCGAACTCACAGAGATCCACCTGCAGTCTGCCTCCCGAGTGCTGGGACTAAAAGTGTGTGCCACCATGCCCGGCTTGTACCTCCCTTCCATAATCACAAATATTTGCTACTGTTCATTATCTGGGCTCAATCCACCATGTCATCCACACCTGCCATGTGTTTCTTCTCCACCTCACCCACAGCCACCTTCCTTCTCCTCTTCCTCTTCCTCCTTCTCCCTCCCTCCCTCCTTTCCTCCCTTCCCCCCCCCCCACACACATCTTCCCTAGATCCTTCATTCCTTAGCCTGTGAACCTTTGCCATGCCCACCTTCTTTACGCCATGCCCAGGTATCAGCTTTTTATTGGTCAAACAGGGAGGCAAGGTTAGAAACATCTTTTTGTGGTGTGTGAGTGTGAGTGTCTGCTCATTTGGGCAGCAACCAGATCTTTGGGGACAATAATTAGCATCAGAATACATAGCACCAGAACAACCCCCAACATTGTTAGACAAAAAATATGAAAATTAAAAATAAGTTAGAGAGGAAAGAGTTTATTTCTTCTTATAGTTTGTGGATCTACCATCCAGGGAAGTCAAAGTAGGAACCCAGAGGGAGGAACTGAGCGGAGACCATGAATGAAAGCTGTGCACTGGCTTGTTCCTGGTGGCTTGCTTAACTGGCTTTCTTACAGCCCTCCTTAAAAGGAGCCCAGGGTAGCACCTCACCCTATGGGATGGGTGCTCCCACAGCAATCACTGATTAAGACAGTACCCTAAAGATTTGCCTCCAGGCCAGTCTTAGAGAGGCATTTCCTCAATTGTCATTTTCTCTTACAGGGCTCCAGTTTGTGTCAAGTTGACATAGAACTAGCTAGCACGGAGGCTTGGGCTACTAAATTATCATCTCCTATGCTTCCTATCTTTAGGATCAGTTCTCTGATCACCGAAGGCCTGTTCCTGTTGCTTCTGTTCTCCTCAAAGGCTGTTATTTCTTTGAATGATAGAGTCTGCAGCATGCCTTAGGTTTTGCCTCTGGCCTGCCGGTATTTGTATGCTTAATGTTTACTACAAAGAACAGTGCTTACTTATGGTAGAATTAAAAACACAATACTTGTAGAAGAGAAAATTTATGTAGGGCCAGAGAGACGGCTCATTATTTTGAACACTTGCTTTTCTTCCAGAGAACCTGAATTCAGTTCTTAGCTCCCATGCCTGGCAACTCACCTCACAACTGCCTATAATTCTAGTTCCAGGGCACCCACTGTCCACTTCTGATCTCTGTGGACACCCACATTCATGTGCACATACCTATACATGCACATAAACATGGTTACTGAAAATAAAAAGGGTTCAATTCATTGAAAGTACTCTTAAAACCTTTTCTGGCATAAAAACATGGTATATGAACTCTATAATTGTTTTTTCTCTCACCACCTCTCTTTTCTTTCTCCCCCTTCCCTCTGTTCTCATTCTCTCTCTCTCTCTCTCTCTCTCTCTCTCTCTCTCTCTCTCTCTCTCTCTCTCTCTCACTCACTCTTCTCAAGACAGAGTTTCTCTGTGTATCCTTACTGTCCTGGACTCACTTTGTAGACCAGGCTGGCCTCGAACTCACAGTGATCCATGTTTTCTCTTTCTTTCTGTGCTGGTGACTAAACTCAGGGCTGAACGTGCCAGGGGAGCACTCTACCACTGAGTTACATTAATCCTTATAATAAGTCTTTGTACCCATTGTTTAAATTGCTGTGTATTGTTTGTTGCAGCCAGGGCCTTCTGAACGGTAGGCAAATGCTCTGTGATGGAGCTACATTGTTCCTGATGTGCCTATCAGTCTTTTCTGTTTAGGTCTTTTATTTATGTGTATACATCTGTCTCAGTGTATGTCCTATGTGTGTTATCACAGAGTTCAGGATAAGGCATCAGAGCCTCTGGGACTAAAGTAACAGGTTATTGTGAGCTGACTGATGTGTGTGTGCTGGGACTGGAACTCAGGTCCTCTGGAAGAACTCTTGACCACTGAGTCATCTCTCCAGGCCATTGTAATTCTTCATATTGGATCATATTGGTTTTTTTAAAATATTTTATTTAACTTTAATCTATGTACGTTGGTGTGAGGGTGTCAGATCTTGGATTTACAGACAGCTGTGAGCTGCCATGTGGGTGCTGGGAATTGAACCCTGGTTCTTCGGAAGAGCAGGCAGTGCTCTTAACCACTGAGCCACCTCTCCAGCCCCGGATCATATTGTTAAAATTGTTACCGTAGAAGATAGAACTCAAGCAGTCATACAATAGGAAAGCATTTCTTGGGCTAGGAAATAATAATACTGAGTAGCTCAAAGATTGTAGTATGTGTAACTAAGGTGCTACTATGACAAATTTGACATTTTGACCTTTGGTAACTCTCTTGGTTAGGGTTTTTTCTTGCTGTGAAGAGCCATCATGACCACTGAAAGTGTTATGAAGGGGGACATTTAATTGGACTGGCTTGCAGCTCAGAAGATTAGCCCCTTATGGTCATGGTGGGAAACATGATGACACACAGGCAGACATGGTGCTGAAAATGAAATCAAGAGTTCAACATCTTGATCTGTAGGCAGCGGGAAGAGAGTGAGGCACTGAGCCTAGCTTGGGCATCTGAGACCTCAAAGCCTACACCCAGAGACATTTCCTTCAACAAACCCATGCCTACTCCAACAAGGCCCTATCTCCTAAAAGTGCCACTCCCTGGTGACCAGGCATTTAAATCTATGAGCCTATGGGGGCCATTCCTGTTCAAATCACCAAAGTAATTTCAATAAAGACTTTGAAATTAGACTTAAAATTTTTTTTTGATATACTTAGTATATGTTATGTACCCCTAAAAAATGATACATTAGGCCTGGAGAGATGGCTCAGCCATTAAAGGCTATACTCACAACCAAAAATAATAGAATGATATATTAATAAACTCTGAACTATTTATTTTCTATCTATCTATCTATCTATCTATCTATCTATCTATCTATCTATTTTTTGCCTTTTGAGACAGGATTTCTCTGTATAACAAGAGCCTTGGCTGTCCTGGACTCGCTTTGTAGACCAGGCTGGCCTCGAACTCACAGAGACCCACCTGCCTCTGCCACCCAGAGTGCTGGGATTAGAGGATATATATATGGTGGAAGAAGAGAACTGACAGCCAGGCCTTGTCCTCTCATGCCTACATGTGTGCACTGTGGCACATGTGCCCACACATACACACACCATGCACAAATGCTCATACATCCAAGCATAAGAACTAGATAAACATTTTAAAAAGTCAATCTATCTCTTAGAAAGAAGAAGGATGGCCCCAAATGTACAGACGCTTTAGGAAATAAAGTGTAAACAATCTACCTTGAAGTATACAAGAAACAGGGCAGGATAGCACAGTCTGTAGTATACTTGGCCAGCATGTGTGAGGCCTAGTGCCATTACTAAGTACACCTAAACTGGTGGCACATGCCTAGAGTCCTATACTCACAAGTAGAGGTAAAAGGATTAGAAGTTCAAGGTCATCTTGAGTATATTTTGACTTGGTAGCTAGTCAGCTTGTTTAAAAAAAAAACAGGGAGTGAGGGATGGAAAGGGAGGGAAGGTGGGAGGGAGGGAGGGACAGAGACAGGGAGAAAAATAGGAGGGGAAGAGGAGAGGGAGGAGGACAGGAAGCTTTCTTTTTTTGTTTTTTTGTTTTTCAAGACAGAGTCTCTCTGCGTTAGCCTTGGCTGTCCTGGGCTAGCTTTGTAGACCAGGCTGGCCTCGAACTCACAGTGATCCAGTGCTGGCATTAAAGGCATGTGCCACCACTGCCTGGCTGAGAGGAAGCTTTCTAAGTGCAGTATGGGTATAATTCCTGCCCCTGGGGATTGGAGACAGAAAAGGAGTGCAAGGTCTTCCTTCACTCCACTGCAAGTCTGAGGGTGGCCTGAGTGACATAAAGCCCTGGCGGAGAAAAAAACAGAGAAAGTTTCCAGATAAGTTTCCTATTTTATATATTTTTTAACCCATAGGATATTGACTTTGGAAATATGTAATTTTATGTATTTACTGATTTTTAAAGGTCTTTTACACACATTTTAAGTAGGGAACTGGCCAGGTGTGGTGGCACATGCTTTTTATTCCAGCACTGAGGAGGCAGAGGCAGGCAGATCTCGGTGAGTTCGAGACCAGCCTGTTCTACAAAGTGAGTCCAGGATAGCCAGAGCTACAAGAGAAACCCTGTCTTGAAAAACAAAAACAAACAAACAAAAAAAAAAAAGTGACACTGAATTAAATAACAAATTCGAAATTAACACATACATGCTTTAGGATTATGCTAACTTCAGTGTGAGCTGGCTTTGGCTGACCACCGGATTTTTGGGTAAGAGTTTTAACGTACAGTGTTACTTGCTGTCCACTAGAGGGACCAGACCCTAAAGAGTACAGGCTTCCGTCATTCCCCAGGAGGTGTAAAGCGCAAACCCGTTCCCACAACAGCCCGAAATCTGTCCGCTGTCCTTCAGCATTTCCTAGCTCCGAAAGGCCGACTTCATTAACATATACGGCACACCTATGAAAAGACCGGAAAGGGTTATCATCACGCTGACAATTTAGAGACGGTCACTAGCTGGATCTAGAATGTGGCGGCTTGAGAGCTTCTCCCTGCAGAGGACTGAGTTCTTCAACTTCAGTGCACACCGCGTCACAGTCTTACAAGTTTGCTAAAACACTCAAGGGCTTAAACAAGAAACAAAGGCAGCCTTTGAAGTACGTCTTCGTGTGGCAAGTAGTTTAGGCAGAACGCGAAGATTAATGATTAGCTTAGGATCGATAAAGTTTGAATTTACTAGCTGTATTAAAAATTCTATAGTTTGAAAACATTGAGTTCCAAATTAAAATCAATGTGAGCATCAGAACTCCGAGTTACTAGTTTTCATTATTTCTGTTTTTTTTTTTTTTAATTTGAAACTGTTTTTCAAAAGAATTTTATGATGTGAAGCAACACACTTTAAATACCTGTTTTTTCTAACATGGTATCTTTACATAAATCAACATATGAAGCAAAACAGGGCTTTATTTCATGGGAATACAGTTTAAGAATCTCATGCTCCACTGTTTTTCACAATACGGTCAGCACCATTAGATAAGAATAATTTCACACATACACACACACACACACACACAAATTTCACAGAAGCAGAGATTCTATTTTTAGGTTTTTTAACCACAAATAGTAGCTTTCATTTTAGTGCCAAATTATTTTAAAAAATCTGGCTGACCATAACAATGTCACATGATTTGTTTAAAGTAACACCACCACCACAGGAAAAACACAGGATACATCTTTGTCTCTCACAGCTACTTTTCCCGCAAATGCAGGAAGATGCTGCAGCAGCTAACCGGCCGCTAGGTGCCACACTTCCTTTGCTGTGTGGAGCGGTGCTGGCAGGCAGGCTTTCCACAGAAGGATTGCATGTGGTAACAGGACCCCTACCTCTGCCCTTTGCCAGCCTTCTCCTGCCCCGTCCTGCAGTGATCTGCCTCACCAGCCATGCTGCCTAGACTCCTGGCCTTTGAAGTCACTGAGATCTTTAGGTACAAATCCATGAAGCCAACATTTACAGATTTTGAAGATCAAGTCTAAGTGAAAGGAACTTACATGTCTTTAAATGTTAGCAGTGCGCATCTTGGAAGGCTTTTCCTTTTCATGGTGGAACCTAAAAGGGATTTTGCTTTTATTTCTCTTATTTAAAATGTAAAATTCTTTGTCCTTTGTCTTACACTCATTTCCTCACTTAAAAAACAAAAAAGATAGTAGAGGTTTTTTTGTTTTTAATGTAATAAGGAAATATAATTTAATTTTCTACAGAACTATACTGAAGGAAACTGATTCTCCTTAGAGACACTGACTTTTTCTTTTTTTGAAAAGGAGTGGTTATTCTACATTGTCGAGACAGTTTCTTTCTTTTTCTTTTTTTTTTTTTTTTTTTTTTGGTTTTTTGGTTTTTTTGAGACAGGGTCTCTCTGTGTTAGCCTTGGCCATCCTGGACTCGCTTTGTAGACCAGGCTGGCCTCGAACTCACAGCGATTCACCTGCCTCTGCCTTCCGAGTGCTGGGATTAAAGGCGTGCGCCACCACGCTCGGCTGTGAGATAGTCTCTTAGAGTCAGGCCTTGGCCTTGCTAGTACCTGCGGGTGATCTTGAACTCCTGATCTTCATGTCTCCACCTCTTAAGTTCTGGGATTGAAAACATACACCACATACCTGGTTTTATGTGGTACTCGGGTAGAACCAAGGCTTTCTGCATGCTAGATAAGCCCTCTACCTGCTTCTAGTCCTGCCTTTTCATTTTCAGAAATCACCCAAACTGGAAAACAGGAAAAAACCATTTTCTCTGACTTTGTGTGTGTGTGTGTGTGTGTGTGTGTATGTATGTGTGTGTGTGTTGTATGCATCTATGTATGTGCATTTGCCTATATGTGGACATACTGTGTGTATAGCAGTCCAAGAGTTGATGTGGGGTGACATTCTCCATCAGTCCCCAGTTTCTATTTAAGGCAGGGTCTTACTATATTTCAGCACTCAGAAAGTAGGAAAATTATAAGTTCAAACTCAACCTTTGCTGGCCTTATTTGGCATTTTTTTCCTTTGACATTTTTTAGTAGGCTGAATTCAGTGTTGAAATTAGAATTTTGTAAATAAAGAATAAGGCCTTGTCATATGCGGTCCCACTGTGTTATCAGACAAGGCCAGCAGGACTTAAGATACAAGTCATTTATTTTACATGAGAACTATCAATTATGTCTTTAAAATAAGATGTATTTACTATATTTGAATGCCCTATCTTCATGTACACCTGTAGACCAAAAGGGGGCATCAGATTACATTATAGAAGGTTGTGAGCCACATGTAGTTGCTATGAATTGAACTCAGGACCTCTCCAAGTGCACCTAGTGCTCTTAACTGCTATCCAACCCTATCAATTACATCTTAAAAAAGAAGATTTATTTTTTTATTATGTATACAGTACTCTGCCTGCATGTACATCTGCAGGCCAGAAGAGGGCATCATATCACATTATAGATGGTTGTGAGCCATCATGTGGTTGCTGGGACTTGAACTCAGGACCTCTGGAAGAACAGACAATGCTCTTAACTTCTGAGCCATCTCTCCAGCCCCAATTACATCTTAAAGGGAATGTAAGTCATGATTAGCAATTAGGAGTATAGGATCAAACGCCTACAGTTATCTTACAACATTGCTTTTCCTATGTATGAAACCTTTTGGGGATCTAATCGATTATCTATCTAAACTATGTCTGTCTATATCTATCTATCTATCTATCTATCTATCTATCTATCTATCTATCTATCTATCCATCCATTTTCTATCAGTCATTTATGTATTCATCCATCCATACATGTATGGTGTGTGCACATGCACAGGTGCATGTGAGTATGTGGATGAGCATACATATGTATGTACCAAGGCCAGAAAACAACTTTGGGCACCACGTTGTTGTTGTTGTTGTTGTTGTTGTTGTTGTTGTTGTTGTTGTTCCTGTGACAAAGGGCTTCCCTGGATTGTAACTCACCAAGTAAGCTAAGCTGGCTGCCAAGGAGCCCAGGGGATCCACTTGACTTTGCCTCCTCCGTGGTACGAAGACAAGTGCTCACCACCATACCTGGAATTGAAAATGTAGGTTCTGGGAATCAGACTGAGGACCTCATGCTTGCAAGGCAAGTACTTTACTAACTGAGCCATAACCCTAGCCTGTTCATACCTTTGTTTTTATTAAAAATATTTTTTTGAGATGAGGTCTTACTATGTAGTCCTGGCTAGCCTGGGACTCAATATATAGACCAAGCTAAGGTAGAACATTTGTTTCTTCTGCCTGAGAGTGCTGAGATTAAAAGCAAGCACCACTATGTCCAGCCCAAGGCCCAAGATTTATTTTGTGTGTTGTTGCTGTTGTTGTTGTTGTTGTGTGTGTGTGTGTGTGTGTGTGTGTATGCCTATGGCATCCAGAATACGGCATCAGATCAGCTCGTGTAGACTTCCTAGTGGCTGTGAGCCAGCCAATGTTGGTGCTGGAATTTAATTTAGGTCCTCTTCAAGAGCAACAAGTGTTTATAACTGCTGAGACATCTTTCCTCTCTTTCCCCCTCTTTAAAGCTAGGATCTCACTTTATAGTTCAGACTAGTGTAAAAGTCACTGCACAGCACATGCTAGAATTGAACTCATGGCAATCCTCCTGTTTCATCTTCCTGAGTGGTGGAATCACAAGCATGTAATCCACACAGAGTTCATATGCTCTGAGGAACAATTTTCAATACCTCTTTTATTGCAATAGAATAAAAATTCCTTTTTCAGTGTTGTTCTCTGTCTCTATGTCTCTTTTTCTCTCTCTGTAAGTAAAAAAAAAAAAAAAAAGACTAAGTTTGTTGATTCCTTTTGAATAAATTTATTTCTATATGGGAGGAAAATGTTTAAAACATCTCCAATCTAAATTGCTATGACTGATCAGTCTAGATAGCCTGTGTATCTGTAGCAGGAAATTATGAAAATCTTTCTTTTATCTCATAGTTTTCTAATATGAAATATTGTTAAGGACTCTTGTTTGAAAACTTAATCAGTTTCTGATAACCCTAAAAAATAATAGAATCTACTGAAAGATAATAGAATCTACTAAAGCTTGTTACCATTAGATTTGAAAAATGTTTTGACTGCCTTCACAGACTCTATACTCTGAAAAACAACTTCAGGAAAAATCACCTAGAAGAAAATCATCTAGAGAAAAACTTTAACAGTCAACAGAGGTGAGTATCCAGAATGTACACTGAGCATCAGGAACAAAGCTTGCATCATCTCAGTATTGGGGAGAGTGATGAGATAAGTCTTCTTAGGAATGATGGCCAAAGAAAAACTATGTCTTCAGCAGTTCACGCTTTGGTTTAACTCAAACTTATGTTTACCTTTTAAGACCACCACTGGTCATCAGCTGAGGGCAAGAAGGCAGTTGATCTCGTTGGCACCCTAGGACAGTGACACATTTATTTCAAGCAGTCTCTTGTTATGAAGTGCAATTTTATTAGTACTTAAAGAAATGTGTACACCATGCGACACAGTCATGTTCCTTATGTGGTTACCTCTAGTTTTGTTTTGTTTGTGATTGCCACTTGTTTTCCTAGAATGCATTCTGTATGGAAGGTTGGCTTTGGACTCTTGCTGATTCTCCTGTCTTAACCTCTTGAGCTCTGGAATTACAGACATAGCCATCTTGCCTGGTTAGAGACAAACTACTTTAAAATGTTGTTGAAAATGTTCAAAAAATGAAAAACATTTTTTGAAACAGGGTTTCTCTTGTAGTCCTGGCTGTACTGAACTATAGACATTTCTTAAGAAGACTAAGCTTTTTAGTTTTGAGAGTTGAAAAAAAAAATGGTTGCCTTTCACTAACTATAAAGAAATGATCCTTTATCAAAAGCCATTCCATAAAACAAAGCTCTGGAGATTTGTGGCTTCACTGAAGTCTTACAACGCTGAAGAAAATGGATGTATGAGTTCAGAAGTTCAGTTCCCAGAACCACATCAATATTGTTTCTCAGTGCACAGAATCCAAGTTTTGGATGCCTTCAACATTATTTTGGTTATCATTATGAATATATGTGGAACATGTTGGTGGAGTATATACCAAACATGGAATAGAGAACATGTCAAAGCAGGCTTGTGGAGGTCAGAGCACAGCTTTGTGGAGTTTATTCTCCCCTTCCACTTTAAGTGGATTCTGGGGATCAAACATAGGTGACCATGTTTGCATCATTGGGTGACAAGTGCCTTTGTCCACTGGCTGAGCAATCATACTGGTACTTGAATGTATTTTTACACTTCATTTCAACAAAAGTTAAGTGTTTAATAAAGCAATACAAAGACCGTCTTGCCAAATGCAATTTCTGTCCATTTTGACATTAGGTCTAAGGAAACACTAAGTTGCTACAATGACTCCTGGCATAAGTTAACCAGTCATATCCTTTACTTGTTGAGGGCACTATAGTGACACACAGCCTGGGTCTTAGGCTGAATGCTGATTCTTTGCTCCCCGCACAGGTTCACATTTTGAATTTCTAGAGTTTTTCATTTGTTTGGTTTGGTTTGGTTTTTGAGACAGAATATCTCTTTGTAGGCTAGCCTGTCATAGACTGAATTTGTAGACCATGATGGTCTTGAACTCAGAGAGATCTGCTTGCCTCTGCCACCATGTCTGGCTTCTCGTATTTTGAACTTCTGACTCTCCTGTGTGATGGAAGCCAGGGGGGCGAGGCTTTGGGAGGTGAATAGGTCATGGGATGGAAGTCCAGTGGAAGCTTATACGAAGAGACACAAAGCTCATCCTCTCTGCATCCTCCATCATTTCAGGCTCAAATGAGAATGTGACTTACAGACCAGAAAGAAGGCCTTAACCAGAACCCAACTGTCCACTGGAGCCAGAGTCTGTCAGATTTCATCTTACAGACATTCCTGTGGTTATGACATTTTGTTATAGCAGCCAGAACTAAGACTAAATATTACTTCTGCCCCTTACTGGCATCCCTCACATGGATGCCTTTTGGGTAGTGGTTAGTTACTTTTTGTTGCTGTGATAAAACACCACAACAAAGGTAACTTATAGATGGTTATGTTTCCAGAGGGATAAAAGTCCATCAGGCAGGGCAGAGAGATGGTGACAACTGGTAGCCATGGTGGCAGGAGTAGGAAGTTGAGAGTTGGCACATTTAACTGCAAGCACAAAGCAAAGGGAGAAAGTTGGGAATGACAAGAGGCTTTCCCCTCCTCAAAGCTCTCCCCTAGTGACGTTATTTCTCCAACAAGCCTCCCCATACAACCCCATCAACTGCGGACCAAGGGTTCAAATGTTCTTGATTATGGGGGGACATTTCTCATTCAAACCACCACAGATAGAGTGGGTAGATTTCCAGACAGGAGTGTCCTTGAAGTAGATTGCAAAGGAGTTACAAATCCTTTTTATTAGGTGACACATGCTTCTTACGCCCATCTATTAGAGAGAGGGCATCTAGTTTGTCATCACTGAGCCTGGCCCAGCTGACTTACTTTGAACCAAGAGCAGATAGTAAATAGGACTAGAAAAATAGGCATTTGGCTCATTGCGACTTGCCTCTCTTACTGCTCTTCTGAAATCTACATTTTCTGCCATTTGGATAAACCCATGCAAACCTGGTAGGGTGGTCCTCTTACTCTGTCACTTAGCAGAAGTGCAGCTTTAAATACCATCTGACCACAGGAACATGCAGGCTGTTCAGTGAGCATGCTCAGTGCTCTCACTAAAGTTTCTAGGTTCCACAAACTTCCTTACTCCTTGGAAAACCAAGATGGCTAGTTATGCTAGACCCATAATTGGGTCCAGTCCAACATGTAAAGGAATCATCATGTGAACTCAGGCCAGATTTCTCATGCACAGAATCATAGTTACCTTGTTTGTAAGTAACAGAGTTTTGACACAGTTTGTTATGCAGCAGAAGCCATGTGGGACAGACTCTGGGAGACTTACTTTATTATCTCATTTTGGAAATGAAAGGTGAGATTTTGAGAGATTAAAAGACCCATCCTGGGGGCTGGAGAGATGGCTCAGCGGTTAACAACAGTGGCTGTTCTTCCAGAGGTCCTGAGTTCAATTCACATCAACCACATGGCTCACAACCATCTATAATGAGATCTGGTGCCCTCTTCTGGTGTGTATGAAGACAGTGTACTCATATACATAAAATAAATAAGTAAATCTTTAAAAAAAATAAAATCAGCTTTCCAGTACATATTGCTTGATAAGAAAAAAATCAAAGTGAAATATCAAGAAATGTCAAGAGATATTGTCTAAAGGACAATATTTAAATTTTATGATATAAAGATACCTATAGCTCATGCATGTTCGGTTATGCTTCTAAATATGGGAAGGCTGTATAATATAGCACATAAGAGCAAGATGATTTAAGTCAAGAGGATATGACTTCAAATCCGATTTGATTACCTTAGATGTTAAGCAGTCTGTGTAGCCAAGTAATGGCTAGCTGCTTCATTGGTATGGTGTGCATGGGTATAATAAGGAAAGAATTAATATGACATATAAGGTATAATGTATGGTGCCCCACACATAGTAAAGTCTTCATGAAGGGTTTCAATTGATATTATAAGCATAGGCCATAGATTTATACAAAATGCTCAAGTTCACAGTGTTTTAACATCGTTTTGAACTATCTAGCACTGACCTTGAAACAGGGAGTTCAATTCTAGTTATTTTGTGCCACATCTTTTCTAATTATTTGAGAATATAATGAACATTTGTGGCTACAATACCTAGAAAATATCTTTAGCTACTAATTTAATTTTTGGTAACTTTTATTCCTTTAAAGAGGGTCTCCTGTAGCTAAGGCTAGTCTTGAACTCATGACCCTTCACCTGCCAAGTACTGGAGTTACAGGTGTCCGTAGCCAACTGGGAAAGTAGCATTTCTTAAACACAGACCTCAGTTAGAAACTATCAGTCATTTTTTTTGTTTATAACTATTTTGGTTACTACTCTATATACCATATGGGACTCAGCTCACAATTAAGGAGAGTAATTAAGGACTTCAACAAGAAAATAACAAAACTAGCTTTGAAAATATTTCAAAGAAGAAAGGTAACATAGATGGCCAAAGACACTAACATATTCTGACTGGTCCTTTGGCCACAATGGGAAGCTAGCTGGTACAGTTAAGAAGCGGAAAGCTATTCAGGTAACCAAAAAAAAAGAAAAAGCCGCCAGCTGTATGCCCCCAGCTGCAGACAGAAGAAAGAAGCATTGCACAAGAGGCATCTCCAACTTCTCCGTACTGTAGTTTCTGTGAATGACCATTGTCATGTGTCTGGTATGGGATCACATTAAAAAGAAAGGACGAGATCATCACCGTGACCACACCGCAAGCCTCAGGAAAGCCATTGTCTGTTTCTTGTTGGAGGCATATTGTTCAACGTTTCACCGAGGAAAATATCCCTTGGCATCTCAGGGGCTGAGCTGAATCTCTGAAGCCCACTGTGCTTACAGTTATCTGCGTATGAATCACATGGTTATCAGTTTAACTTTCAAAAGGTGGCACCTCCCTGGACATCTGCTTTAAGTGATTAGCATGTAGAATCTGTGCATAGCAGTTACTTAAAGTGAAAAGCTATGATGTGCACATTTAATATCGCCAGATATCAGATGGTGAAAAAGACACTATTTAGAAAATTTAGATACTATTTTGTGTCAGATCTCTCAGTAGCCCTCCACCCCTCAAGATAGATACCCTCATGCTGCCCTAGATGGCCTCAGATACCCTATGTCCCCAAGGATGACCTTGAACTTCTGACTCTCCTGCCAACACCTCTGGAGTGCGAGGCTTACAGGTGTGTGCCACCATGTCTGGTCTTTGCAGAGTTGGGGACAGGAGCCAGAACATTGCACATATTAGGCAAACTCCACAAACTGAGTTGTATTTCCAGCCCACGAGTCAAAGTAAATTTTACCAGAAGATAATTTAAAGTTTAGAGTGAAAATTAAGTTCTTTGAGACATAGTTAATGTATTTATATTCAATTCAACTATTTTTATCTCTTTGTATATAAGTGTTTTGGCTGAGTGTATGTCTGTGGACCATGTGTGTGCCTTGTGCTCCCAGAGGTCAAAAGAGGGCATCAGGTAGCCTAGAGCTTGAGTTACAAATGGCTGTGGACTGCCATGGAGTGCTGGGGGAACTCTCTGCAGGAGCAGTGGTGCTATTAACTGCCTAGCCATCTCCTCCCACCCCACCCCAGACAGCGTTTCTCTGTTACACAGAGTTCTGGCTGTCCTGGACTCTCTTTGTAGACCAAGCTGGCCTTGAACTCACAGAGATCGCCTGTCTCTGCTTCCGGAGGGCTGGAATTAAAGGTGTGTGCCACCATGACTGGCCTCTTTTTGTCTCTTTCTCCGTCTCTCTCTCTCTCTCTCTCTCTCTCTCTCTCTCTCTCTCTCTCTCTCT
>OU015744.1:136924244-136941006 GCA_907169655.1 Acomys percivali
TCTCTCTCTCTCTCTCTCTCTCTCTCTCTCTCTCTCTCTCTCTCTCTTTGTGTAATCATTACCAAGCTAATAAAAACAAAGAAGCTCATGTACACTTTTTTTCCCCCATAAAGAAGAATTGCTTTACTATGACACTTGTGGTGCAAGTCTCTTACTTGGTGTTTTCAAGCTGCTCAAGTGTGTAGTGTGCCGACAAAAGCACTCTGCAGATCTGTAGGGCAGGTGTAAAGCATAGTAGCTTCTCCCTGACCAGAGAGACCAGAATGGTGTGGCAGTTCAAATTCCCATTGACCAGCGAGTCTCCTGAGACTTGAGACAAGGAGGCCATTTCTGACAGTGCGTGCCAAGTTATAGACTTATGTTTATAATGAACACAGCTAGTTTGGGTCCCTTTCACATTATGTACTCTAGTGATGGGCTTTCAGCTAAACTTGTACCAGGTCGCTGAGCTGCTCTGAAGCTACAAACTACTTCCTTGGTGAAGAAGGGATAGCAGTCCTATCTTCAATGCTTAGGACCTTTTAAAGAGGAGGGACGAATATTTCTACAAAACGAACAACTGAAAAGACCCAAACAGTCTCATGACATCTAGGGACTTCAGCACATGTGGCTAAAGAACAATGTGTTTTCTGCATGAGCTAAGGACCGAGTGGGAACTTTCTGAAGTTTTACATTTTTAGTCTTTAAACACACACACACACACACACACACACACACACACACACACACACTTACTTAGATTAAACTAGATGAAAAATAGCTTTAAGTTTAGAGACATAAGATAGATGGCAAATGTCACTCAGCTACCACATGCTAAGTTGTTATTGAAAACCTTTATTAATTAGAAAATATTCCAGAGGGGCTTGTGCACCACAGAAAAGTGTAATTCAACATTAAGCTACAGTCTTCCTTTAAAGGAAATAGAACAATAAGATTTTGTCCTTAAGCGTCTCCAGCAGTTTATACTAAAACTTTTTTTAAGATTGATTTTTTTAAATTGGCAAGAAAGAAGTATGATTCACAGTCTGAATTATGCTAAAATAAATTAGTAATTTAAATACAATGTTCTTTCTTTCTTTTTTCTTTTCTTTCTTTCTTTCTTTTTTTTTAACAAAGTCTGATTAGTGGCTGGTTTAACTTTTGCTCCTGAAGTGCATGTGTGCACTTTATGTATTGATGACTCTTTTAATCTTGTAAGAACCACATCCAGCAATGAATCACATTCTTTGAGTGAATAATTCAGTCCTGACGCCAACCTCAGAGGGGGAATATTGTGGTCATGCTGTCTGAACAGGGTGGTAGCTATGGCTACCTATATAATTCTTCCCAATGGAAAAAAAAGTGACAATGACATTAAATTTAATCAGGTTTCCCTTTTCTGTGGTTCCCACTGGGATGAGCCACTAGTGTCCTGCCTTAAATATTCAAAGGCCTTCCTGAGTAGTTTGCATGTGTTCATGTACTGGGACAATGTCCTGCTTCTGCAGAACAATAGATCTGTCACATCGTGCCCTTGCATCTGGGTGTGAGGCTAGCCAGCACTGCTGAGCACAAGGTTTAAGGGCCCGTCTGTAATCTAGGGAGGATCTTAAGTCTCAGCAAACATCAGTTAGGAAATGTCCACAGACACTATATATAGAATTGTGGTTGTTAAATGAGGAGATGCTCGGATTTCCAGCCTCACTTCACAGAGGTGGAGGGCCTGGGTACTGAAGCTCTCGTGGCTGAAAATCATAAAAAAACAAACTAAGTGAATAGTTAGGAATAGAACTCACATCTCTGCCCCTGTACTTCTGCAGAGCACTACAGAACGTAGTGATCACTTTCCTTTAAATTATAAACAGAATTATATATTTTATGTAAGGTATAAAAATATTTTATATCCATTGTCTGCATGTAGCAGGATTGTAAGCTGAATGTTAACTTTCAAAGGATGAAAAATACCAAGAGGAGCATGACTGCAGTCTTATGTGAATGTCCACATCGGATCTG
Source organism: Acomys percivali (assembly GCA_907169655.1). Classification (NCBI taxonomy): domain Eukaryota; kingdom Metazoa; phylum Chordata; class Mammalia; order Rodentia; family Muridae; genus Acomys; species Acomys percivali. Next base: position 136,926,237 of record OU015744.1, read on the forward strand.
TGACATTCATCTAAAATATCTCTGGTTGCTCATAACTTTGGTACTTAGAAAAACAGAAGAAAGGAAAATGCAAATTAACTTCTTGCCTGGCCCAACCAAGAGCATAAAACCAATCAGCAATTAAAAACCAAAACAAGCAAACACAGTTCTATATTTCTAGGAAGGAATTAAGAATTGTACATGACAGTTTCTGCTATGTAGACAGAGTAAGCCCATCGTGAGCTGTGTTTAATGCTAATATCTGGCCAGGAAAGTTTTGAATAGTGTTAATACGCATGGACATCATATTATATAACTAAAGTCAGTATTTAAGTGTTGTACAGTTACAATGTAATAAGATCTTTACAAGTTACTTTCTACACACACACACATACACATATGTACAACAGAATACATAATGGAGGTAGAAATGGACTATGTGGTAAATAAAATGTTTCTTATTTCTCTTATTTCTTATCTCTTTTGCTGAGTTAGCTTGCATTGAAATCATGCCCTTTGTTTCAGTCAAAAGACATGTTTAATTTCTACTAACATCACTTTCAAGACACCAAAGTCATTAGCTCATTGCACAGTTGAAAGGAAGATAGATTCTCTTATAGATTTGTGTTTTAATTCACAAGATAGGTGTCTGAAGATGGACAACTTGAAATCATTTCTAATGCCAAGATCATAGTCAAATAAATAAGCGTCTCATGGATGTATCAGAAAATCTTTCACTAGTGACATATAAGTGACCTCAGAGTCATGGAGAAGTTCAAGGTCAACCAGTGAGATGCTGACAGTGGTCAACTATTTTTGACTGACTGACATTTGTCTTTTTTTAACCTTTGAAAATGTGATTTCATGTTTATCAAACTTTTGACATAAGGCATTGTGTATGATACAGAAATTCGGACCCTGTGCTATGGCTTTCCGACATAAACTTGACACACAATATATTGGCATCCTCTTTAGGACAGATCAGTGTCAAAGGCCAGGAGGTCAGGAATGGACAGACTTGCTGAATAGGTTTCAGTCACAGAAAGCAGGTTCCCCAGGAGAAATGCCCTTCCAGAGAGCCTCATTTGTGGACTCCAGGCATGGCAGCTCAGCTCTCTCCACTTTCCCTATTGTTTGGTGGCAGGGTGTTAGAGTGAGTCAGTAACTTACGCAGGCACACGAGGGTGACATGAAGTCATCATGTAGTGCAGTGTAAACGAGGCAAGAGAAGTTCCACTAAACCCAGAAATAACAGTAGTAGGAGAAGCTTGTCCTCTTTTTGTGTTTCCTTCATTTTATATTTTGAGATAGTATCTCATTAGGGAGCCCCGGCTAGCTTGTAACTTCTTATGTAGACCAGGCTGCCCTCACACTCATAGAGGCCTGCCTTCTACCACCATACCTTGTTGTATTTTAAGTTTTATCTGCTGTGTTTTGGATGTTTTCTCAAGTAGCCCAGCTGGCCTTGAACGCCTGATGATCTTGTCATGCCAATGCTAGCATGGCAGGCATGTGCCACCCACCGTGCCTGGCTTACGTTTGTCTTTATGCAATTCTGTATCTCCTTGTGAGTACTCTTGACTCTCCCATGCCTTTTGGCCATCAGGTGATAGCCAATAAACATTCAGCGTGTAATCTAGCCCACAATGTCTGTAAGTGTCTTGAAATTTTTTATTTCAGTCTCAAGACACTGGCTGCTGACCCTCTAGATTTTGCTCTTCCCACTAAATCCTTGTTTGGATGATAGAAACCACAATGTGAAGAACCCGAGTTAGTTTACTTGTCTGGCTCATTCCTGGATTAGACTGTATAGAATTGTTGATTGTCAAGGGGGTTACCACTACAAAACTGGAATATTGGTCTGGATGCTTACAGGATGTGCACTAGCTTTGGTGTTTCTTTGCTACTTCTTTTTTTTTTTTTTTCTTTTTTTCTTTTTCTCTTTCTTTTTTTTTTCTCTGAGACAAGGTCTCTCTGTGTTAGTCTTGGCTGTCCTGGACTCATTTTCTAGACCAGGCTGGGTTCAAACTCACAGCGATCCACCTGCCTCTGCCTCCCGAGTACTGGGATCAAAGGCGTGTGCCACCACACCCAGCTTCTTTGCTACTTCTTATACTACAAAGAAATCATTCTAAAATTATTTCCTTTTGAGGAAGCGTGCTTGTGAAAAAGATATCCTTACATAAAAGATGTTCTCTGGGCAACCATATGATCAAAAGTCCGAGGATATTATTACACTGTCCATTCTCGTTGCTAGATATTTACGCTTAGAATATTTAGAGCACAAGCATTTTCTTCTTGATTATAAATGGTTTGGTTAATGTCTCATTCCTGAGTGTGTTCTTACTGTTGTCACACAAAACTTTCAAATTAGACTGCAGATGTCTTCAGCATTTATTCTTCCCTCTCCTAGCATGAATCTTTTAAAAGCAAGGATATTCTCCCACATAATCTCCTTACTGCTTTTTCGGTTATTCAGCATTAATATAATAATGGCCTCAAATGCATAATCCATGCCAAGTTTGCTCAATTGACCTCCAAGTGACCTTACAGAGCTATACAGCCTTCTGGTGTGCCTAAGAAGGGGAACCTCTGTTCCTCCCTCATTTCCTCTCCTTCTTTTTGTCATTTCCTTGGTGCCTTTCAATTCAGGATTCCTTCAAGGATTACTCATTGCATTGTATAGATTTGTTATTAAATTATTTTAAAATTATATTATTTAATCTGCATGTGGTGGTGCACACCTGTAATCCTAGCACTCAAGGAGGCAGAATCAGGTGGATTTCTCAGAGTTCCAGGCTAGCCTGGTCTACAAATGGAGTCCAGGACAGCCAAGGTTACACAGAGAAACCCTGTCTCAAAAAAAAAAACAAAAAAACAAAAAAAACCCAAACCCAAGGATAATAAATTATGTGATTTGTTTGTTTCATATGTACATGTGTGTGCGCACCAGCACCATGGTATACGTGTGGAGGCAGAGGACAACTGGCAGGGGAACCAGTGCTTTCCTTCAGTCATGTAGCTCCAAGGGGCGTAACTAAGACTCTTGAGTTCAATTTCAAGTGTCTCTACCCATGTAATCATCTTGCTAGTGCTCATTAAATTAAAAAGAGAGTATTTAATTTAACTTCCTTTCCTTTTCTTTCCTTTTCTTTTCTTTTCTTTTCCTTTTTTTAAGATTTATTTATTTATTATGTATACAATGTTTTGCCTGTGTGTATGACTACACGCCAGGAGAGGGCACCAGATCTCATTATAGGTAGTTGAGAGCCACCATGTGGTTGCTGGGAGTTGTACTCAGTAACTTTGGAAGAGCAGTCAGTGCTCTTCTGAGGCATCAGTCCAGACCTCTTTTTTTTTTTTTTCTTTTTTCTTTCTTTGAGACAAGAGTTTCTCTGTGTAGCTTTGGTTGACCTGGAACTTACTGTGTAGAGCAGGTTGGCCTCCAATTCAGAGATATGCCTCCATTAAAGGTGTGCCACTACCATCCAGTGTGTTTAATTTTCTTTAATCTAGAACACTCCAGTCCCTAGTGTCCTATTTTATTATTTTTTTTTGTGCTCGATAAATCCTTCTTGATCCAGAATAATACTTTGGTTTTTGTACCCCTGCTATTCCTGTTTATTTATTGGTTTTTGCTTTTTTAAAATCTTGAAACAAATTTTTGTTACAGAGATGTTGTCAGATAACAGAAGTGTCCAGTTATCTGACAACATCTCTACTTTGTAGACGGTTGTTCTCATCTCCTCCGAAAGCTGCTTCGGAGCTTCTCGTCTGCTGATGGCAGGCACTGCAGTCCTGACTGTGACAGAATAGTAGGAGAGTTGCCTCAGTGATTGAAGTTGAAAGCAGGACACTGGGGTATGGTTCAGGAATGTATACATGGACATTCAAAACCCAGAACAAAATTCTCTGTAGGCATGGACAATGACAACAATAAACCGTGAACAGTCTTTCCACTAGGCATTTCGTTCAACTTAATTCTCTGAAGTTATTGGTGAGGAACCTGCCTTTAGCTTCCTGGGATTGATTGAGCACTCATCTGAGAATTCAGACATGCCACCTCCCACTGTGCCCATCTCAGGTTCCCCTCTTTAGAAGTCTCTGTCACTGCAGGTTCTGCTGTAGTTAACAAAGAGGCTGCCCCAGAGCAGCCAGTGAAGCAGCTCATGGAGCCTTTGTTGGATCGACGATCCTCCTTCCTCCTGTTTTCACAAAATTTCCAAGCATAGCATTATAACCAATTCTGAGAAACGGCACCATTTTCTCAACTATCAAAGACCCTTCAACACCTCAATTCTTTGCAATAGGCACTTGCAGGAATTTTCTGAACACCAGCTTCCTAGTCTTCATTAGCAAGTGTTCATGAGTCTAAGACTGGGGTGTCATTGTCCGAAGGCAGAGCACAGCCTATGCCTTCTTCACCAGCTGCGAAAGCTGAGGGTGGTTCTGTCTATTGTCCCCAAACCCTGTCAGTTTGACTGCTGCAACCTGAAGAACTTTTATCCTGTCCAAAATCAATGTGCCAGCCAGGTGTGGTGGCACATGCCTTTAATCCCAGCAAACGAGAGGCAGAGGCAGGCGAATTGTTGTGAGTTCAAGACCAGCTTGGTCTACAAAGAGAGGCCAGGACAGCCAGCATCAAGAGGAGGTATAATGGACAGAACACTAAAATTTTCTTTTAAGTCAACTGAAGATAGGCATCTTGGGATTCATTTTTTTGTTTGTTTTGTTTTGTTTTCCAAGACAGGGTTTCTCTGTGTAGCCTTGGCTGTCCTCGAGTTGCTTTGTCGACCAGACTGGCCTCGAACTCACAGCGATCCACCTGCTTCTGCCTCCCGAATGCTGTGATTAAAGGCATGTGCCACCACTGCCCGGCTGGGATTCATATTTTTGATCTTTTGATATGTTAGTAGAAGATGAGGAAATATATCCTTGGTGATGGTTTGAATAAGGATGACCCCTATAGGCGTATATGTTTGAATGATTAGTCATCAGAGCGTAGCACAGCTTCAGAAAGATTAGGAGGAGGTATGGTCTTTCTGGAAGAAGTGTGTCACTGGGGGTTGGCTTTGAAATGACAAATGCTTAAACCAGCCCCAGTCTCTGTCTCTGTCTCTGTCTCTGTCTTTCTCTGTCTCTCTCTGTCTGTCTCTCTGTCTCTGTCTCTGTCTCTGTCTCTGTCTCTGTCTCTGTCTCTGTCTCTCTCTCTCTCTCTCTCTCTCTCTCTCTCTGTGTGTGTGTGTGTGTGAGTGCTCGTCTGGTTTTTCTGAGGTAGGGTTTGTCTGTTTAGCTTTGGCTGTCCTAGAACTCACTCTGTAGACGAGGCTGGCTTGAACTCACAGTGCCTCTGCCTACCGAGTGCTGGTATTAAAGGCGTGCACCACCACGGCATGGCTCAGTGTCTCTCTTCTCTTCTTCTGCTTTTGTGATTCTGGATGTAGGACTCGTAGCTACTTCTCCAGCAGCAGCATGTTTGCCTGCATGACACCATGCTCCTTGCCATGATGATAGTAGACTGAAGAGTTGCCATGGCCGTCGTGTTTCTTCAGGGCAATAGAAGGGTGACCAGGACTTCCTCTATAAAACTTCATGTCTTTAGTTTCTAATTTATCATTCAGTGGTTTTTCCATCCTTCATTGTGATGTCACTCTTCCTTCCAACCATCTTCACTGCCTCAGAAATTATGTTTCTAGTTTTTGATCTCCCTTTGCAAAAACTGTAGCAATCTGAACAAGTTTTTTCAGGGGTTGTCACAGATTTAGGTTGCTTTTCTGGTTCAGCAGTTACAGCACCAACAGCCAGCATGGCAGGTCTCTGTGTTTCCACTGTATTAGCTGCGGCCTGTTTGTCTCAAAGCATTCCTTGGAGCACATCGAGGCAGTGGTGTGTCAGCTACAGCCTCACTACTTGTGCTATTGGGAACGTTTTGAACACATTTGGTGCTGATATTTTTATGTTTCTTCTTTAAATCAATTGACTTCCTAAGAGTCCTACCATCTTTTCTTACTTTGTAACTTCTGCTCTGCTCACAATCCCTGTTTTCCCCTTTGACCCTATTGAGAAGGCTATAACATCATCCAAAAGGTTTCTGGCTTGCAGTATTAGGGCTCAGATGTCCCCCACCAAGTTGTACATCTATGGGAGGAGTCAGAGTGAGATAAGGGGCCAGTGCTTGGCAGATTCTGCTTTCATCTGGTGCAAGCAGTGAGATGAGCCATCAGCAGTGGCATCCAGTGTTTGCTTTCTTGAGACAGGATCTTATGTGGGCCAATCTGCTCTGGAGGTGCTTATGTAGCCGAGGACGGCTGTGAACTCCTGATTCTCCTTCTTTCAAGTTTCTGGTGTTGAGGTGACAGATGTGTGCCACAATTTCCAGCTTCCTTGCTCCTTGTTTTAAAAACCTGACTTTCCAGCCTGGGTCAGGACTGTCACTTGGTGAGCTTCTCTTGCATCAGAGTCACTTTCTTTGGATTGAAGCCAAGAATCCTGGGGAATTTTGTAAAAATAATAACTTCTTTTCCTTCTCCTTCTTCAACAGGGTTTCTCTGGGTAGCTCTAGCTATACTGGAACTTACTTTATAGACCAGGTAGACCTCAAACTCCACCAGCTTCTGGCTCCCAAATGTTGGGACTAAAAGTGTGTGCCACCACATCCAGCTCTAAAACAGTAACTTTTGTTTTCTAAAAAATGAGAGCCAGGCTCTGAATACATTTATATTGAAGAAAGTAGAAAACTATTAAACTTCACATGATAAGTTGAGGAAGCTAAGGTTTTAGTGAGTATGAATGCATGCAGTCTAAAGAGCAAATAGATACTAAAATTTAGCCACCAGAGCTGAAGAGATGGTTTAGTATGTAAACACACTTGCTGCCAAGCCTTATGACCTGAGTTGAATTCCCAAGCCCCACACAGTGGAGGGAGACAGCTGATTCTCACAAATAGTCCTTTGACCGCCACATGCATTGTGCTCAGATAGGATACAAGCATTTCTATCTTTTGAATTTGTAAAAAGTTGTTTGGTGTCCCAGGATGTGGTCTAATTAAAGCAAAACAAAACAAACAAAACAAACAAATGAAACCCTTCTTTGTGCTATTAAGTAGACTGGGGCTTTGGGGTTATTTATTTGTTTCTGGTGTTTGGGTGGAATATTCTGTAGAAATCTTTTTTTATTTGATGTGTGATGTCAGTTAATTCTGATGTTTTACTATTTTTTGTCTGGGTGACATGTATTAGAGAAAGTCAGGTATTGAAATCACCTAATATTGATGGAGGGATGTTCATTCATGTTTTCAAATCCAGTAATATATTTTCAAAATAAAATCTAGCACCCCAAAGTTTGGTGCATATATGCTTAGGATAGTAATGACTTCTGGATTAATTCTTTCTTTGATCTCTCTCTAGCTCTTCTGATTAGTTTTAGTTTGAAGCCTATTTGGTCAGACATTAGGATAATAATGATACCTGCTTGCTTCGTGGTCCCATTTTTATTGGAGTCCTTTTGTCCATGCTTTTACTTTAAGGTGGTGTCTATCTTTAAAGCTAAGATGTGTTTCTTATAGACAACAGGTGGATTTTGAATGGAGAATTGAGGCAATCGATTTTTAAAGTTATTTAAATGTGTGTGTTAATTGTGGTCATCACATTATTGATTCTTGTCTTGTTGTTTGTGCTCTCACTGGTACTTTGTGGGTTTTTTGTTTCTCTTTGTTTTTGTTTTTTTGAGACAGGGTTTCTCAGTGTAGCCTTGGCTAACCTGGACTCTCTTTTTAGACCAGGCTGGCCTTGAACTCATGGCAATCCACCTGCCTCTGCCTCCCTGAGTGTTGGGATTACAGGCGTGTGCTACCATGCCTGGGTGGTACTTTATGTTTTAATGACGAAGGTTTTGTGTTTCTTTCCACAGTCTCTGTGTTATACTCTCTTCTCTCTTCAGCTAGAAATAATGCTTCCTGTGTTTTCTATAGTTTGGTTTGGATAACCATTGTTTGTGCTGCTTGTACTGTGAAAACTTTTTTCTTTCTTTTTTAATTATGGCAGATAGTTTTGCTGGGTATATTAATCTCGGCTGGTTGTTATAGTCTTTTAGGACTTAGAATGCATTGCTCCAGGTTTTTCTGACTTCTAAAGTTTTCATGAGAAGCCAGCTGTTACTCATGGATTTTCCTTTATATGTAAGTTGCCTATGTGTTTTTTTTTTCTCTTACACCTTTCAATATAGTTTTTTCCTGTATGCTTACTGTTTAACTATGACATGCTGTGGAGATTTTCTTTTCTGGTCTTGTCTATTTGGTTTTCTTGTATCTGTATGGGTCTCTTTCCTTTGTTTTGGGAAGTCTTCCTAAGATCTTGTTGAAAATCTGTTCTATTACAGTAAATTGGATTCTTCTTCTCACTCTGTGCCTATAATTTGAAGGTTTGGTCTTTTTTCATGGGGTTGCACATTTTCTGAGTATTCTTTTTCTGTTTTTTTTTCTAAATTTTCATATTCCTTGTTTATTTGGTCTAGATCCTCTACTATATATTCAAGTCCTAAGATTCTATCTTCTGCTTGATTCTTTTTACTAGTAAGGCTTCCCTTTGATATTTTAGTTAAGTTATAGGGTTTTTCCATTCCTTTTTCATGTCACCTTGAGTCCTCTTGAGTGTTTCTATCTCCTTATTGAATTCCCTTCTCATGTCCTGGATTGTCGTCACCATTTCCCTCAGCTTTGTGTTTTCTTGGGCATATCTCAGTTGTTTGTTCGCCTTAAGTCTTTCTCCTTAATTTCATCATGTTGTTTCTTTGAATCCTTTTTAAACTCCTTGAATTATTTGATGAAGTTCATGATTGTCCTTTTAATTTCTGTATTCTGGCACTCATCTAGGTAATTCTCATTGGTGGTTCTTTCTACAGGGCTAGTAGGTTTTGGAGATAAGATACTGACCTGATCCTTCATATTGTTGGTATTTTTGCGATATGATCTGGGCATGTGGACTTATTTTGTTCTGAGTCTAATACTGACTGAGAAAGTTGGAGAAAAAGAGAGGAAATGAAGGTTTGAAATGACTTGGGCCTAGAGGTTGGAAATGGCTTGAATGCGATGAAGTCAGGTGGACAGCAGGGACTGAGTTGGTGTACAAGATGTGCTTACTGATTCAAGCTGCGAGTGTCAGGGCTGATCTCATGGGGTGGCAAGTCTTGCTATGGCATGGGAGGGGCTTATAGCTTGGGAGGATCCTGGAAGAAGCCTAGACATGAGTTGAGGATGCAGGATGGGGAGGCCAGACTAGGCTGTTGCACTGGATGTGAGACCTGAGCTAGATCTGGCAGATTGGAGAACAGGCCTAGAGGAGAAGAGTAGTGAGACCAACTAGACTGGACCTTGAAGAAGAGAATGGGGTGTCAGTGGGTGAAGAGGTTATATGCTGTGCAGAAGGGACTTGTGGGTGGTGGCAGGTAGGGTGGGTCTGGGCTAGACCCTGGAGAAGGATCTTTATTTACTTTTCGAGTATAAGTATGTAAGTATGTGTTTGCGTGAGCAAATTTGGAAGTCAGCCAACTTTCAGAGTTCAGTTCTCTTTCCATCATGTGAGCTCTGGGGATTGAGCTCAGGTCATTTGGCATGGTGACAAATGTTCTTACACACTGATCCTTCTCATCAGTCCCAAGTGCCCTGAAATTTTTGTAGAAGAAAACTATAACATTTGGAATAAAATGCACACTGCAGGAGATAGTGACTGACTAAACTCTGCCATAGAAAACAGTGAACTGGAGACAAAGGAACTGTCCAAAATGACACATGAAGGAGAGTGCTGGTGAGATCAGTTAATTATGGCACAAATTAAAAAAGCTTATCATCTTTGTAATTTAAGTTGTTAAGGGAAAGAGGTAAAGAACAAACATCTAGTAACAGTGGCTGGATTTTCCCCACTTTATGAAAGCTATTTAACAGCTCTACAATGCCCAACAATCCATAGTCACAAGAAACATGAAGAAATGACATTAAGGCACAGAAAGAACAAAATCAGAACTCTATATGCAGAAAAAAAAATCCTTTCCAAAATTGAAGAGATCACCCCTTAAGAGAATTGCTGCTCAATGCGATGGTGCATCCCTCTAATACTAACAGTCAGAAGACAGACAGATGAGTCTTTGTGAGCTTGAGGCCAGCCTGAGTTCTAGATTAGCAAGTGCTACATAGTGAGACACCATTTTCAAAAAGCAAAGAACAAGCCATGTATGGTGGCACACACCTTTAACCTCAGCACGTGGGAGGCAGAGGCAAGTGAATCGCTGTGAGTTCAAGGCCAGCCTGGTCTACAAAGCAACTCTAGAGCAGCCAACACTACACAGAGAAAACCTGTCTTGAAAAACCAGAACAAATAAACAAACAAGCAAACAAAAACAAAGAACATAATCATCATCACCACCACCACCAGCCTCCTCTCCTTCTCCTCCTCAGCAGCAGCAGCAGCAGCAACAACAATAAAAGCACACTTGCTGTTCTTGCAGAGGACCTGAGTTCTGAATCCAGCACTCACAGCATGGCTCAGAAGCATCTGTAACTCCAGTTCTGAAGGATCTTCTGCTTATCTCTGGCTAGGAATATTCATGGTACACATTACTAGGCATTTAAAAAAAGCGTGTGTGTGTGTGTGTGTGTGTGTGTGTGTGTGTGTGTGTGTGTATGTGTGTGTGTGTGTGTGTGTGTTAGTTGGGATAGAGAGGGAGGTGAGGAGGATCTGGGAGGCTATGATCAAATATATTTTGTGAAAATATTTAGATAAAATAATAAAAATTAACAACAACCTCCCCAAACAAGATGCATCTTTGAAAAATGGAAAAGAGATAAATTTTTATCCCAGTGATATACAAGTTGGGAGAATTAGTCATAGATATGAAGGAGAGGAAATGCTATGGGTAGTGCTCCGTGATGTGTCAGAATGATGCCACACAAGAAGCACATCCTGAAAGGAAAAGTATTAGCTCAGGACCCCCAAGACCAAGTTCCCAGTGGGACAAAGGTCAGGCAGTAAGAGACAAAGACAGGACATAGAGAAAGTGGGAGAAGGGGGAGGGAACAATAGAGCGGGAAGGAAGGAGGCAAGGGAGAGTGGCAAGCGGGATTGTCCCAGGGCGACATAGGACAAAGGACTGTCTCTGGATCCAGAGGAGACGGACGTGGCATCCAGGAAAATGGCGGTTCATAAAAGTATAAGGGGAAACCCCCTGTTAGGTTGAGGTGTTTAATTTTAATTGGATATGTTAATTAGGTGAGCCAAAGGGAGCTTTTGACAGATGGACTTTAATACTTTGATAGTTGGACCTTGGTAGTCAGCCTCGGGAATAGACCCTGGGGGCTAGCTTCAGGCATGTAATCTGATGGGCTTCTTCTTAGCAAGACAGAGGGAATGGGGAAGAAGGGTAGGGCCTGCTCGAACCATGCTTGCCATGCGCATGGTGGCCAGAGTCCCTTCAGACCCTAGAAATGAAGGGCACCAAAAATGCCTACTGCATGGATAATAAAGATCTACTGTTGCAATTTAAAGCTTCAAAAAGGCCATTGGCTAATCAGAAAATGGTGTGTGTGTGTGTGTGTGTGTGTGTGTGTGTGTGTGTGTGTGTGTGTAAGTCTTCATACATGGAGAAGAACAGCACAAAGGTAAGAAGGGAAGAAGACATGGACGCCCTGTTTCTAGGAGTGAAGTAGCACAGCAGCTTTCTCTTTCTTTCTTTCTTTCTTTCTTTCTTTCTTTCTTTCTTTCTTTCTTTCTTTCTTTCTTTCTTCCCCCCTCTCTCTTTCTCTGTCCCTCCCTCCCTCTCTCCCTCCATCCCTTCCTTCTCTCTTTTTGGTTTTTCTGTGTAGCCTTTGCTGTTCTGAACTTGCTTTGTAGACCAGGCTGGCCTCAAATTTAGCAATCTGCCAGCCTCTGCCTCCCCAAGTGCTGAGATTACAGGCCTGCACCACCATGCCCAGCAGGCACGGCTATTAAAGACTGAAGCTGAAAGTGGAACAGTGGAACGTTAAGCACAAATACTCTAAGTCCTTTGCCACTGCTGCCACACCAAACAATCTAGAAATAATAAGCTAGAGCTAAGAAGCTCCCAAGAAGAAAGAGGTGGGACAGAAAATAACCTGAAAGCAGTCAGAGACAAAACAACAACAACAAAAAACCAAAACCAACCAAACAACAACAACAACCCCCCCAAAGCAAGAATAGATGGGACAAATAGAAAGCCATGGAAGTGTATGGAAGTGTAATTGTAGCTTAATTCAGCCCTACAATTAACTATATTTCAATGGCCCATGATATAAAGCCCCTGCAGCTGTCAGAAATATTGAGATATGTATCAGTTGACTTTCTTACTATTCGATGAGTTTCTTCTCTCCTTTTCTCCTTTTCCATTCTCCCTCCTTTTGCAGTATTGAAGATCAAACTCAGGGCCCTGTGAATGCCAGGCAAGTGCTCTATGCACTGTGTTTCATTTCCAAGCACTCCTGCCCTTTTGCATTTGTTTTATTTTGTGACAGTGTCTTACTGAGTTTTTCAAATTAGCCTTGAATTCACTCTGTATCCCAGACAGACTCTGAACTTATGATATCCTGTCTCAGTTTTCCTAGAAGCTTGGAATATCATCATTCTTTATAAGGCATGTTGCCTCATGCATTTGTTAATGTTCTGGAAGTTATAGGTCACTATGTGTTTCTTTTTTTTTTTCACTATGTGTTTTTTATGGCGAAGAATTTTGGGGTATAGTATGGCAGGCATGAACTCTGGGTGATACACTACTATTATCTTTTATTTCTATGTGTTTGCATATGTGTGTATTCTGTGAGTGTATGCCACATGTGTGTACCCAGGGAAACCAGAAGAGGGCATCAAATCTCCTCAAGCTGGAATTACAGATGGTGCTGCAAACTGAACACCAGGCCTTTGTAGGAGCAATGCATGCTTTTAACCACTGAGTCACTAGTATTATTCTTACAAGCATATTTTTTTCAAGTAACAGTCACCCAATTACTAATTTAAGAAGTCATTGCTTGCTGTTTTGATACTGACAAATAGGATTGCTTTTCACAAAACACATACAACATCAAAATATTGTTTTATAGAAAGAATATTCATTATTCAGCATTTTTTTAGCCTTAAAATCTTATTTATTGATGTCAACTGTACTTTAAAAATTTGGGCCAGGCATGGTGGCACACGCCTTTAATCCCAGCATTTGGGAAGCAGAGGCAGGTCGATTGCTGTGAGTTCGAGGACAGCCTGGCCCACAAAGCTAGTCCAGGACAGCCAGGGCTACACAGAGAAACCCTGCTTTGAAAAACCAACCAACCAACCAACCAACCAACCAGCCAACCAACCAAACAAACAAACAAAAATTTGGTGTGCTTGGAAGCAGTTGAAGAGAAAGAACAGGAAGGGAGCCTACCATAGATGTCCTCTGAAAGACTCCACCCAGCAGGAGATCAAAGCAGATGCTGAGACTCACAGCCAAACTTTGAGGTGGAGAGCAAGGAGTCTTATGGAAGAGTAGGGGGATAGAAGGACCTGGAGGGGACAGGAGATCCACAAGGAGACCAGTGGAACCAACAAATCTGAGCCCGCTGGTGCCTGCAGAGACTGATGCACCAACCAAGGATCATGCATGGTGAGGACCTAGAGCCCCTGCTCAGATGTAATTGATAGGCAGCTCAGTCTTCTTGGGGGTTCCACAATATGGGGAATAGGGGCTACATCTGACATGGACTCTGGACCACTTGTTGAGCACGTTCCCCTGGTGGGGAGGCTTTGCCAGGCCGCAGAGGAAGAGGATGCAGGCAGTCCAGATAGGCTGAGGTCAGCTGTTAGGGAGAAGAGCTCCCCCTTTCTAAGGACTAGGGGAGGAGGGAAGAGGCCTGAGGGAGGCGGGTGGGACCAGAAAGAGATGGGGGGGGGGCTACAATTGGGACATAAAAAGAATACATTTAAAAAATTGGTTTTAAAGCATTTTAACTTTGGGAATTTTTTTTTTAGTAATTTCCAGCTTTTTTTTTTTTTTTTTTTTTAATTTGTCTACCTACTGTTTTCCAGGCTTGGGGACCAGTTCTTTGTCTGTTAGAGACACTCTGGTCTCATACATCAGCTAACCAACCCCACTATAAAAATATTCTCAGGCTTTCATTTGTCATGTTGCAAATCCTCAGGCACTGTGCTTTAAATTTTTGACTAGCAAGTGCAAAATCCAATGCTGGGTACAGTGGAAGTTATGTGCCCAGCCCTCGGCCTTTGACTTCTAATTTAGTGGCACAGTAGGTGTAAATTAATATATCACAGCAGAGCTTTGCTGCTGGTATAACATCACTGTGCCTGCAGCTGGTTTGCAGAGGGAAATTTCTCAAAGAGCCACCACTTTGTGCTTGTGTCTAAAGTAGAAAGGTTCCTTCTTGGCTGCAGATTGTGTTTTGCTTCCAGCTTCTTTGTAGAGCTTTCAAGAGAGGTCTGACATTCAGTTTCAGGTAAGAAAGTGTTGATTGATTTACTTTTACCTTGGTCATAATTAGGTAACTTTCATTACTGAGGTTTGAAAATTTGTACTTTGGGGAGATACTGGCCAAAGGTCTAATAAACACATTGAAGTTACTTTAAGGGGCATGAGGAGGTGCTAAGAGGTTCTTGATTCTGTATTTAGGAAAAAAGAATAAAAAGAGAAATCAATGACTATCATTCAAACAAAAAGCAACCTATTTTCTAAAACATGTCTTTAAAGACTGCGTGTGTGTGTGTGTGTGTGTGTGTGTGTGTGTGTGTGTGTGTGTGTG
>OU015744.1:136946079-136960996 GCA_907169655.1 Acomys percivali
GGGTTAAAAGGGAAGCTGCAGAGGTGGGATTTGATGGCAGGGATGCTAGGACCCAAACTTCTGTCCTTTACAAGTTTAAGCTTTAGCCTTTAATGGCTGAGCTCCAGTCCATAGTATATTTTTGAGATTTTTTTTCACATGCATATAGGTGTTATCTACTCTGTAAGTACCATCTAAGATTAGCATTTTTTCTCCCTCCCTCCTTTCCTCCCTCCCTCCCACCTTTTCTCCCACCCTCTCGCCCCTTTCTTTCTGAGAAGGTCTTGTTATATAGTCTAAACTAGCCTTACAATACTTTTGCCACAGATTCCCAAGGGCTACAGTTACAGACTTGTGTTACATACATGGCTTGGCGTGGGATGATACAGACTTTTGTTTCATACATACTGTAAATAAAACACTTTTAAATATACAATGAATGCTGAAAACAAGGGCTGTGTCTTGTGGAATTAGAAAAGTATAGGTGGATATATATGTGTAGGATCTTCCTCTGCAGCTCAAGATGGCCTAACACTCATCTTGGAGCCCAAATTGTCCCTCAGCTCTGGACAATATTCTCCTCTACTTCCCAAGCGCTAGGATATAGATGTGAGGCACCATATCAGGCTAGAAACGGGGATCTTTATACTTTAACTCTAGTAAATGAAAAAGCAGTTAATTTATGCACTATTGCTATCTCAGTGCTCTTTCTTTTCTTTTCTTATTCATTTTATTTTTTGAGATAGGGGTTTCTCTGTGTAGTCTTGGCTGTATTGATTTGTAGACCAGGCTGGCTTTGAAATCACAGTGACCCACCTGCCTCTGCCTTCCAAGTACTGAGATTAAAGGTGTGCACCACCACGCCTGGCTCTATCTCAGAGTTTCTAATGCAGACTTATGGTAGAAGGTATGGTGATAAGAAACTAGATGGTTACTGATATCACTGTGAACTTTGTTACTTTTCTTCCTTTGACAACTATGGCAGTACTTAATTTTCTGTGTTGAAGATGCATACATGACCCCTGGGAAGAAAATCTTTCACTCCACTTCTGGGGAAGAACAGGTGCACAAGGTGTGTAGTGTAGGCGACTGACCTCGTTCCTAGGAAAAAGAAAACCAGATAAAAGGATTGCTTTATCAAATTTGACATTTTTAAAACAGCTATATAATAGGATGTTCTAGAAAAATGAAGTGAATAAGCATGTGAAAGAAACTAGATTGCTTAAAAATTACAGCATAAAAATACCAGTAAGAGAAAATCTCCAAGCTTTTTATTTTAAGAGGGCATGTAGATATGAATTAATGTGATTTCACATTATCGTCACTCAGATTAAACAACAAATGTATGCTTTCACATGACAGTAATTCAAAGCTGAACAACAAGAATGGACTGTCTGGGGCTGGAGAGATGGCTCAGTGGTTAGAGGAACACACTGCTCTTCCTGAGGACCTGGGTTCAATTCCCAGCACCAGGACCAGGCAGCTTACAGTTTATAGCTGCCTGTAGGCCCAGCTCCAGGGAAACCTGACACCTCTGGCATTTCTATGAACTTAAATTCATGTGCATATGCCCCACCCCACATATAAAATTAAAATAATAAAACAAGTAAAAAAAAAAGCATATACTTTCATAGACTAGTCATTCAGATTTAACAACTCAGCGATCTCGTTAGCTCTGTTGCATTGAGCACATCGTGTTGTGCCTAACTCTCAGCTTGTTTATAAATCACAAGAGTGAGGTGCCATTACTGGTACATGATAGCTACAGTTACAAAGGATATAGACACCTTCAGAATCCATAAAGCAAAAAGGATCCAGACGATGGATTCTAAGAGACAAAGAATGAAGTTGTCCCTAGGGTCTGAACATGCGGGGACTTTTCATGATCTGTGTCTCTGAACTTATAGCCCTGTAGCACCGCTTAAGCCTTTGTTGGTGAATTGCTTTCTCTCTGCTGTATATTAATGTGCTCTGTAATATACATATTTACTCTCCGAAATACTTTTACCTGAAAATGAAAAGAATGTATTAGAAAAAAATCTTTTTGAGTTGCCATAAATCCTTTCCCTTCATCAAAAATTCCAGAATGATTATTATCATACTCCCAATGAGAAAAACATTTTATTCTTCACAATTTTCCTACCCATTTTTTTCCCCTAAGAAAATTTGCACCTCTGTGAGGCTTGATAAAAACTTAGTTATCCTATTCCTTTAAATAGTCAGTGGTAGTTGCATTGGGTTACCTGAATCCCTGCCCCAACTGACAGTGACAAATGGTCACTCACAGTGCAAAGACCAAGTGGTGAGAGCACAAGGTCAGCTTCTTTACACAACACCTAATGGAACTGTCATTTGTCGGGGTCCCCAGCCTACGTCAGGGCGGCGGCAGGGTGTGCTCATCGCTAAGGTGCCATGTCTGGCATCTAAAGAGAACTCAGGACTTCTGGTAGAGCCAAGTTATTACAGTCTAATTGCCACTGTCTTGTAAATTCTACTGAGGACTTTGTGTATTGGTTCACTTAAATATTCAATGTATCTAGGTAGAAGCAGTTATTAAAATGTAATTATCTTGTAAATTTTTATTTTCAATTCCAAAACACTCTCATGCATTAATAAACAGTGTTGAGACAGAATACGAATATGCATGAATAATGCAAAGATTTTCTGTGTTCTTGGTGGGGGGGGGGGAGTGTAAATCCAACACTGTTGGCCGGGAACTCTGGGGAAATAAGGAATCTCCTCTCTTTATACTGTGTCTCATGTTCAGCTGGAGAATTTGTACTTTGAGTGAAAGTGTTTTTATTAATGTGTTCTTTGCAATGGAGTTATTTGAACTCATCACCATCCTAAGCTTATTTTATGTTATTACTTTCTGGCTCGCCTTCCCAAAGCGCGCTATGAATACACAGCGGACTCCCAGTGAGCGAGACTGCTCTTGTGGCAAGGCAGCCATGATGTTCTTGTGCTCAGCTCAGGAACACAGCACAGCCCTCTTAAGACTTTTAGATGCTCCTCAAAAAATGGACACAAAGTCAAGTACCAGAGAAATCCCAACACTCCCCTTAAGGGGTTAGTGCTTCCTTAAGTGGCCTGATTGACAGCTCTGGACTTGCCCAGTGACACTGTCATCTGAGGAGTCTTGCACTTTCTTTCCCAGGTTTTCTGAAGCCTCTTTGGTGTCAGAAGGGGACAAACCCCTGTGGTACTGCCAGGCCCCTCTCTGTCAGAAGGCGAAGACCTGGACTAATTCATTGCAGTGCGGTTTAATTAAACTGCACCGGAGTTGTTTCCCTGGTAAAATAAGTGTGGGAAGAGAATGTGTGTCAAAAGGGACATGCCCCTCACTGTGCGTGCTTTATTGTCACAGCAAAGCTAATATATTGTGGGAATTCCATGGAGTCGATGATAAACTGTATTATCGAGCTCCATAAAATAGCATTCTACTAGTGCAGGTTACTGTAGCCCACAATTCTATTAATCCTTCTAATTTATTATATTTGAGCTGTATGTGAGGCCTCATAAATTTATTATATTCCTTTCATCTGAAAAAAACGCTGCACAATTGTTTCTCCTCTCAAATAAAGCCCTTATTACTTGTTGTGTCTGTCTTTAAAAATGTAATAGCCACTTGTAAGAAATATAGTTACTGGCTGAGAAGTGTAAACTGCATTTGACATGCTGTCTACTCAAAAATTAAAAAAATTCAATTAAGCCTTTTGGTATGAGTAAAAAATCCCAGAGCATAAAGACCCATTGGATTTTTATCTCCAGGTTTGTGGAGCTACCAACTTCACATCAACATCATTTTCATATTTTTCAACTTTTTATATCTTGTGCATGACAAAAGAATTTAATTAGAATACTCTTGCCCATTTATGACTTATGGAGGAGGCCAGTAGGGAGGCAGAGATAGCATTGTGTTGACATGTGTCTTTCAGCCCAAGTGCACTTGACACACAGTAGAGGTAAAAAGCATGCGTTAAGTGGCAAGGTGACAGCAATAAGAAGTTGTTTTCTTGCTGTATTCCCTTCATAATCTCCACATATACATTCATGAGCGTGTTGATGCACAGCAGCTTTGATCAGCCAGTTACAGCAGCACCAAGGTTTATGTTTTTATTTAAAAGGGTAGCAAGTAGAAATACACAACACATTGTGGTGTTTTATTTGTCCGCTTTTGCAATCAAGAGATTGAACCTGGGGCCTTGCACAGACTAAGATTGTGCCGCCTCAGGAACTGCACCTCAGCTCTCATTGGGATAGGTTAGCCACTGCCTACAGATTGCAGTTGTACGTCCTTTTAGAAACCAAAGTGCCTCAGAATCTGAGAGCTTGGAGGTTTATACTCTAAAGACTCTGTGAGCTGACCACATCCATGAAAAGAGCTCCTGTGGACTGGCCCACCTGGAGTGGGGGGTCAAAGTGGTACCTGTGCATCCTTCAGTGATCGAGAGGAGAGTTCTTTGAGAGAATTGGGCATCAGGCTGGTGATTCCTTTAGCCTGAATTTGAGAGGATGCTGCAGAACAGAACAGGAAAGCAGGGTGGGCATAGAATAGAAAGCCATGAACCTAAAATTTCTCCCTAAATATGAAGCACTAGAAGAGCCCTTCATTAGAGCCCCGGGGATGAAGAGGGATGATTAGCTGCTTCTGTGTGGATTGTCAGGCTCAAAAGTTAAAGCAGAAGGAAGGAAAGAACAGGTGGAGCTTGTAAATATGATTGCTGATTTCCCTCATCGTGGCTAGGGGAACAACAGCCAGAAAGGCTAATTTTCTGGTATTAACTAAAGTTCCAATGTTTCTGTTTGGAAATGAAGACAAATCTTTGCTTCTACACAGCTCTGGCTTTCATTGTTAAAAATCAGTAAACGCTTTAAGACACAGCCTGTAAATTTGCCATAGCTGACAGCGTGGGTGGTCCCTAGGGCCCTGCTGTGTGATCTTGATTCCCAGCACCAGGACAGCATTTGTCGTGTAGAAGATTAAAGTTGCTCAGCTTCCACTAGTGAGTTTATTGTGGTGTTGTGGAAAAGAGTTTGACTTGAGAACTTATTGCACCTAGATTTGGGATTCACCCCAGTATTGCTTTTTATTTTATTTTATTTTTTTTCTTTGATTAGGTTTTTATTCAAATAGGCTTGTCTCTATTTGCTTTATGGAATGAAACAAATGTTAATAGTTTATGCATCAGGCTTTTTCTCTTCTGTGGTAGGCTTCTTCTCAGCTGCTGATTTCTTGGCAGGGGCAGCCTTCTTTGCTGCGGGCTTCTTCAGCTTCTTCCCTATAGGCTTCTTCTCCTTCTTGTATCCTGCAGCCTTCTGATCTGCAGCCCCCTTCTCAGCCCCCTTCTCAGATGTGGCTGCCAGTGCCGCTGCTTCCAGTTTCTTCACTCGGAGTTTGTGGTTTCTGGCCTGGCGAAGAATGGTATTTCTGCGCAAAGTCTTTGCATAAGGGTTCAGCTTCAACATGATTCTCAGGTTCTTCAGTGGATTCTTCTTCAAGACTCTACGCTGAATCTTCTTGCGTGGTGCTCGGAGGGCTCTTTGGATCTCTGGGCTTTTCAAGATTCTGCTAAGATCTGTGTTCATCACCTTGTGCATGGGAAGGTTATAATTACTCTTGAGGGAAGCAGCCTTACGCCATGTCCCATACAACTCATCCAACTTCCGGAAAGCACTCTCAGTCCAAATGCAGAAACGCCCCACATGCCCACCAGGAGCAAGTTTCAGAATGTTGAGCTTGCTCACGTTAAGCAGAGTAATACCAGGGATGTTCCTGAAAGCTTTGATGATACCATTATCTTCATTATAGATGATGCAGGGCCTCCTGCGCTGGATTCGGCGTCGGTTTCTCATTTTGCCCTTGCCAGCTCTCATTCTCTGAGAGGCATAGACCTTTTTGATGTCATTCCAAGCTTTAAGTTTCTTAAGAAGCTGAACAGCTTCCTTGGTCTTCTTGTAATCTTCAACCTTATCTTCAACCACCAAAGGCAGCTCAGGAACTTCCTCAATGCGATGACCTTTAGACATTACCAAAGCTGGCAAGGCCGAGGCAGCCAGAGCAGAGCAGATGGAGTATCGTTTTGGGGTTGTGTTCACTCTGCGGTGCCAACGACGCCAGGTTTTGGTTGGCGCGAACATGCGTCCTCCACAACACATGTTTCCAAAGGCACCCTGGCTAGAACGGTGGGTCCCACCACCTCGAACTCTGGGAATTCGAGCCACAGCTCTGCCAGTACCCCAAGACTCAGCACTGGTCTGATGACCTGCTAGCTCACTGACTGCATATGGCTGTCTGTTGTTCTTCCTCAAGTTGGTGTGAACAAAGTTCACAATATCCGGCCGAATAGGAGCTTTGAACACAGCCGGCAATGTGACATTCTTGCTGGACGACTCCCCCTTTTCAGAGTACACCAATATGAGGGGATGAGCACAAGCCATGACGGGGAGAGGAGAAGGCTACGCTCCTCTCAACCCGGCAGCTCCCACAGGAAAAGCCAGTATTGCTTTTTAATAAATGCAAATGGGGAAAAATTACTTGATTTTTCCGAGTCTCCACCATAGGATTTTACTAAAAATAATGCTGCAAAACGTATGCTGTATGCCTAGTCGAGGTCCCCCCCCCCGACAGTGTACCACTCAGCAAGCCTTGGTAATAATTTGCCATTATTATCTTTGTGCCTCACGTGTTAAGAACAGCACTGCAGGTCCTACTACCTTCTCAGCACTGGATTTCTAGTTTTTATTTATTTGTTTGCTTTGTCTTTAATTTGCACATTGCATTTCCAGACAATGGCGAAGTAAATGAATTCTAAGCTGCGAGATCCTGCTGCACAACCTGCTCTGAGACTGGAGTAACTTCTTCCTCTCTGCACTTGGTCCAGAGAGCATAAGCAGAGCACGTGTCTGTGCCTGTGCACTAAGGGTGCAGCACTATGGAGAGCACACACTGCTCCTCCTTTTCTATGGATGGTCTTGTTTCCAGAGAGATAAGAAGGAGTAGTTTCAGCTGGGCATGGTGGCACATGCCTTTAATCCCAGCACTCGGGAGGCAGAGGCAGGCCAATCGCTGTGAGTTCGTGGCCAGCCTGGTCTACAAAGCGAGTCCAGGACAGTCAAGGCTACACAGAAAGACCCTGTCTTAACCACCACCACCCCCAAAAGAAAGAAAGAAAGAAAGAAAAGAAAGAAAGAAAGAAAGAAAGAAAGAAAAAGTAGTTTCTAGAACTTCAGACTTCAGAACTAGGAAAGACCTTAGACACCTTTCTTTCTCAGGTCTCACTTGACCAGCATCTCTTCTACCTATTACCATAATTTGTGATAAGCACTACATACAGTATAAGGTAGAAAGACTGACTCATTGCATCTCCACATTACGCCCCAAGGAGTACACAATTGTCCCCACTACCCAATGGATGAGTGTTGTTTTGACTGAAAATCACAGATTATTCTATTTTGCCAATAAAGGCTCAGGAGCCAGGTGCTGTGGCGAAAAACCTGCTAACTCAGAGAGGCTGAGAAAGCACTCAGCTGACCTTCCTACTCAGCTCACATCCAGATGGAAAAGGCCCCAAAGGCTCACTACCTCAGCTGACAGCTCAGGAAGAAAAGGCCAAAAAACCCAAAGCCCCCAAACCAAAGGCCAAGGAGCTGAGGAGCTCAAGAGCTAGATAGCTGAGAGCCAAAGAGCTAAAAGCTAAAAAAAGAGCCTTTCTACTTCTACAGGCTCTTAAATACCCTTCAACGCAAAGTCCCTCCTGCTCTTCAACTTCTGTCAGCTGGTTTCTTGCTCCACCTCTTGACCAAAAGTTAACTTTATTAAATCCTGTGTACAGAAAGCTCTTGGATTAAACATGTATGTTAGAGTTCAACCATGCCAAACAAAAGACAGGTCTTTACAGTCCACAGTCTCAGAGATCACATTGGAATCAAATATCCTGCAACAGATGAGGATGCTGATGGCTAGATTTGCTAGGTGGCTTGCTCTAGACAAGACCATATGCATGGCCAGGGCTCAAGCAGGCATCAACAGGGCGGTGCTTGCTTCATGTCAGGCTTTTGAGTACAATATTTGCCTCTCTTAATGGACACACACTCAACTCTATTTTTCTAGGTAGTTCTAGACAATAAGTGTTTTTGTTCAACTCAAGGCATAAATAAGGATCAGGGGAAATATACTGAAATATAATGTGAGAAATCAAACATGTGTTTTCTCTTAGATTTTGAAGTGTCACTGTAAGTCTGTAAGATGAATTTATTATTACTAATCTGTGTGTGCATGCGTGCATGTATGCATGAGTGAGTGTGCATGCATGCATGTATGTGTATGTGTGTGTGTGTGTGTGTGTGTGTGTGTGTATGTAATACATGTACCCATGAATATGGGCATGTGGGTGCCATGATGTGCATGTAAAAGTCAAAAGATGACTTTTGGGAGTTGGCTTTCTTGCTCTACTGTGGGTTCCAAGGTTTGAATTCAGTTCATCCTGAGTTATCTCACAAGCCCTTTAAGTATTTTTAAAGTATAAAGTGGAATGTGACAATACACAAACAAAAACACACAACCAAGTGACTTTATAGTCTTAAGCCATTAAAATTCTAGATGTTACTTACTTAATATGTTTATAGTTTAAAAATACAGAGAACATTTCAGTATTAGAAAAGTTTTTATAAAAACCTAGACTTTTTTTTTTTGCATAAAAATATAAGGCAAGATTAGCTAATTTTAGGATGCCGTGTTTCATTTAGATGTTAAAAACCAGAATCTCTGGAGGGACAGGATGCAGAAGGGACTTCAGGACACTCTCATCAGCACCCGAGTTAAAGCTGATTCTTTAGAAGTACGTGTGAGCAATGTTTCTATGACCGAGGAAGAAAGCTGTTTCTGGTCCCTGGATACAAATGCCATGAAGAAGTGGACTAAGCACTTTTCACAATTCGGGAAGTGTTGTGTGACATTCATCAGGCATATGAAATCTTCAAGGGACTGTTTCTCAATGGTCAGAATAAGAGTTGCCATTATGCCGGGCAGTGGTGGCGCACGCCTTTAATCCCAGCATTTGGGATGCAGAGGCAGGCAGAGCACTGTGAGTTCAAGGCCAGCCTGGTCTACAAAGCGAGTCCAGGACAGTCAAGACTACACAGAAAGAACATGTCTCGAAAAACAAAAAAACAAAACAAAACAAAACAAAAGGATTGCTATTATTTGGAAATATACTGAAAGTAGTTTACCAAAATAGGTTCAAATCAGAATATTTTTCTAGTTGTGGAGTAGAATGAGATTAAGAAATGCCAAGTTCTTTGTTTTTTTTCAGTAGCAATTTTCATTTTTACATTATATCAAGGCATGAGTTTCTGGTCTAATTCATATAAGGCTATTGGGAGGGAGCTATCATGTGGGCTCATAATAAAACAGCATCGAATAAGCGCAACAATGATGCTTAGGAAGTAGAGAAAGTTGTTCTTAGTATTGCCACCTTATTTGGCTGAATGAAGGTGTTGCTTTCTTCTGATAATGAATCAAGTACATGGAACTCTGCACATTACTAGTTAAGGAGGCTCGCACTGCCTGTCTTGTGCCTTTCTGTTATTTCTGTCTCGGTTGCCTTTTACTTGCTATATAATGTTACGTGCTTAGACAGCACTACAGTGGCAACTCAGAACTTTGCTTTCATGCAGCAGACTTATATTAAATCTCTGGTACTCTTCTGCCCTCTAGTTCACAGGCCAGATTGGGAATGACCATCTATGGAACAAGCCGAAGAGTAACATGATCTTTGACCTGTTTGTGACATACTGTATAAAGATTTGGGAAAAATGTGTCCAGGATAATCCATCATTGAGTAGTTTAGTATAACCTTGATGACCTTGGCCTTCAAACACTTGGCAAACTCAGTGCTGTTAGAGTGCTAAAAAAAAATTGCATATAGTGTGTAGAGACTCATTCTCTAAAGAGTAACACATACATGCAACGAGAATGTCAAGACAGTTAAAGAATGTATATGAAATGATGCTTCATGTAAAAGTTGCTTAGTAACTGTTGAAGTTGACAGACACTGGGGACAACTTTCCCAAGCTTATCAACCATATCTTGTAAGGGAGGGCACTTGTCAGTTTCCTCTAGGCTGTCAATGCACTCATATGCAGCTCAAATGTATTAGTAGCGAAACGATATTTATAATCATTTTCCACTTCGATGGGAAAGGTACTTAGAGCACATTAAAACAGATCAAGGAAAAATTAAGCAAGAATAACGAATAAGAAGGAAGTGACAACCGGACACAGAAGATGCAACAGATGAGTGATGAGAAAGCAAAACGCAGGAGGGAGAGTGTGGGCGACCTGAATGGCGCACAGGGAGCAGCGAGAAGACAAGATCGACTCATACACTCCAGACAAAGGCACATGCACTACACTGTTCTTTTGATTATTAAAAACAACAACAACAACAACAGGGCTGGAGAGATGGCTCAGAGGTTAAGAGCACTGACTATTTTTCCAGAGGTCCTGAGTTCAATTCCCAGCAACCATCTATAATGTGATCTGATGCCTTCTTTTGTCCTGCAGGTAGGCAGGCAGTCAGAACACTGTATAAATAATAATAAATAAATAAATCTTTAAAAACAACAACAACAACAACAAATCTTAAAATTTTTTTTATGTGTGTCTATGTGAGTCTATGCACACACTTGTGCACTTAGAGGCCAGAAGAAAACCTTGGTATGCTCTACCTGCCTCTGCCTATTCCTTTGAGACAAAGTCTCTCCCTGAACCTGGAGCTCATGCTTTCTTAGCTAGGCTGTTGGGCAGCAGGGACAGATGATTCTCTTGTCTCTTGTCCTGTGCAGAGGTAGGGCCACAGGCATGTGGAGGACGCCTACTTCCTTTTCACTTTATCATGTATATTTTCAAATGTTGTGAACATTTTGAGGCAAGATATTAATAGAGGGTGTTACTATAATTCCTTCTCTGGGAGAGACATAAACACCCCTCTCCCTAAGGCCTCATAGAGAAACTGAGGCATAATTCCACCAAAGTTCATCTAGGGAGCCAAAGAGTTTATTGGACTTCCTTTCAGAGCATAGTGGAAGGGGTATGGGCAAAAACATAGGTGAACTTACAGGTTCACCTACTGGAAGGTCTTCACCCAGTGGGGAATGGCTTTCCCATATTTATGTAGATGAACTCCCTCCCTTCATCCTTCCCCACATATACTTTCTAGTCTCTCTCCCAATTAATTAAGGCAGAATTGCATACAACTGGTTGGAAGCGGTAGCTGGATAATCAAGTGACCATCCCTCTTAGAAGAAGGTGTTAGAATTCCATCTATGAGGAACAGTTAATAGCCAATAGGCCTTCCTCTGAGGGGCTTTTATGAGCAGACCCACAAGAACTCCTGAAAATGGTGTAAATTTGGCTTAGAGGACATAACAAATGAGTTTCTTTATGTACAGTCCTCCACAGTAACCACAGTTTCACAAAGGACAGAGACAGAAGTATCTTCTATCTGTCTTGATGTTCAATGGCCTAGATGAGAAAACATGGCTCACAAAGAAGATTCTACAACTGAAAGGGCAAGGAAACAAGATCCCATGTCAGTAGCACATGAGGAGAAGATTTTTATTCTCCACAAGTGCTAAATAATTATCACAGTTAAACAGGACCTTGGAAAGGAAATTGAGAGTTGAGGCTTGATTCTGTAGGCTGGTAGGTGATATTACTTGGCAAAGAATATCACTTTATAAATAGTGTTAGGCATATTAAATTTGCCTTAATTTATATAGGCAAGAATATGTTGAACTAGATGTGAGTAAGCCTTCCAAATGCTGGGATTACCAGCCTAAACCACTACAACTTCAGAACTACTAGTCTGAATTGAATGCATAGTGACTGGATGCTGTGGAGTATCCAAATCCAATCAATTGGGAGAGAGCATGGGCTGCTCTGAGTTGGAGAGTCAGAAGGTTTGGTGATGCTGATGACTGGGAGAGCTAGCTTTGAATAAGCAGGACGTCGAGAAGACAGTTGTAAGCCTGAGAACACAAGGGTGCATGCTGCCCCAGAGCCAGAAAAGGTGCCATCCTGGGAGTGAGTGGAGGCATCACATCAGCACTGGAGAGCCTTGGGGAACTGTCTGTGCTGCAGCTCTACACGGCACATTCTTCATTTAGTATTTCTTAGCTCTATAGTCAACTCTTTAAAAAGTAAGGCCACTTTTGCTTTAAAACAAGAAAGAGGGAAGGAAGTGAAGAGAGAAGAGATAGAGATGGAGGCGGCGGGGGTGGGGTGGGGAGAAGGAAGGGGGAGAGAAGAAAAGAAGGAGAGAGTGGAAAAACAAAGAGAGAAGACAAGGAATGGGGTTTGGGGCAGAGTAGCAGAGAGGAAGAGAACAGAAGTGTGGAGAAGAGAAGAGAGTGAAATCTGTTGGCGCGTTGTCTAGGGTAAGAAGACACATATCAGGCCTGGCCTTTGAAATCCCTGTAAGAGCCAAATTTCTGAGATCAGTAATTTGCCCTGAATTAAATTATCATGTAGAAATATGATATTGCCCTAAACATACTCATAATTTCTCCTAATTAGACTTTTAAAATTCTTCCAAAGACAGGAAAAAAAAAGTGAAGATATGGCTGAGGGATCTTTGTTCTTTTTTTTTTTTTTTAAACTTTGTATTGCTTTGTTTTATGTGTACTGTGCTTGTGTACCATGTGCATGCAGTGCCCAAGAGTCCAAAAGAAAGCATTGGGTGCCCTAGAATTAAAGTTATAGATAGTTGTAAGCCACTATGTGGGCCCAGAATCAAAAGTGGGTCCTTTAGAATAGCAGTGCTCTCAACTGCTGAGCCATCTCTCTAGCCCTGGGTAATCTAAATCCTTAATGGTTGCATAAAGCCCCTTTCCTGCTCATAGTCACAGTTTGAATCTGAAACATCTCTCATGGGCTCATGTTTTGAATGTGTGGAAAGTAGAGCACAGGTAGGGGAAATATGTTATTAGGGGCAGACTTTTGAAGATTATATCCAGTCCATCACTCTGTGTGTCTCTCTCTGTCTCTCTCTGTCTCTTTCTTCCCCTATCCATCCTCTCTCTCCCTTTCCCTTTTCTCTATCTGAGATGGGAGCTCAGTCTATAGACCACACCAGACTCGGATTTGTGGCAATCCCCTTTCCTCAGTCGCCCAAATATTAGACTTAGAGGTATGAGCTACTGACCACATGTAGATTTACAATTCTTAGTAAATGTTACCGTTATGCACCCAGTAACCTGAAGTGCATAAAACTGACTTTCTATTGTGAATTAGTTGTCTTCATTAGTGTGATGCCAAGTAATGGACATCACTATAGCATGCTATGTGGTGATCCATGGCACTTTGCTCATCTCCGTTCCTCTCTCATCACCTCTATCCTTTTTCCTCCTTGGTCCCCTCCTTCTTCTTTCATGTCGGATGTTCACATCTCTATTGAAATTTAGATTCTACATGAGAGAACACACGTATGTCTTCTTCCCCATATTACCATTTCTGGTGTCTCATGCATTTCCCGTTGACTCCTTTCATCCACCCTATATTTCTGCTTCTTGCTTTTCTGCTGCTCTAAGAACACTGGCCTCTGAGGATAACACCCACTACCATCTTCATAAGAGAAGCTGTGGCTACTTGTACAGACCATTAATCAATATTGGACTTTTGGCTTTTTATAGGAAGCAAGCAGAAGTTCATTGTCTTATCTGAGCTTCCAGGCACTCCTTCCTACACGTCCCTCCACCTGTATGTGATTATGCACAAACCATGTTGGGTTTCCAGTGTCAGCTGGGTATACAGACTATGGATGGGTGACTGACAGGAATCTATGCAACCATGGGGAAGTTGTCCGTGCTGGAGTAAGACTTTCCAGTGAGGTGTTGCTTTGGAGTCACTCACACTCCTGTAAGGTATCATTCACCCATGCTCTGTTAGTAAGCCTAAAGAAGCCATTGGTTCACCAAACTGGATTTTGATCGACTATTTGATCTGTTGTTTATGCCTCATTTGGGGTGCATATACATTTATTTACATCTTCCAGAAAAAATTCATATGACATGTGTATGATGGTTGGTTTTATTTTTATTATTTGTTTATTATTTTTTGAGACTGGGTTTTTCTGTGTAGCCTTGGCTGTCCTGGACTCACTTTGTAAACCAGGTGGTCTTTGAACTCACAGTGATCTGCTTGCCTTTGCCTCCTGAGTGCTGGGATTAAAGGCGTGCACCACCATGCCTGGCTGATGGTTGGTTTTAAATATCATCTTGCCACATATGACAAGCAGGGACCATTAACCAAGGAACTGTGAATAATAAATTGGCCTGTGGTTGCACTCTCTTGACTGCCTTAATTGACATGGGAAGACATTCCCCAAATATGGGTAGCACCTTTTGGTAGCAGCCCAGATAAAACGAACACAGAAAGATGATTACCTCACCTAGTGTTTCCTTGGTCTTCCCTCTTGCTACTGAATTAATTTACCTTGTTTCTGCTGATACTGATTTCTCTCTCTCTCTCTCTCTCTCTCTCTCTCTCTCTCTCTCTCTCGGTTTTTTTGAGACAGGGTTTCTCTGTGTAGCCTTGGCTGTCCTGGACTCCCTTTGTAGACCAGGTTGGCCTTGAACTCACAGCGATCCACCTGCCTCTTCCTCCCGAGTGCTGGGATTAAAGGCATGCGCCATCACGCCTGGCAATACTGATTTCTTAGCTAGTATTAGAAACAGCCTTTCCAGGCTCCTAGTGTAGACTGGAATCATCCAGTCTTTGTCACTAGATTGGGACTACTGTTGAGGGACCTAGCCTTGGGGGCTGAGTAACTATTAGGTTCTCAGCCTCTAGATGAGAGTCAACTGTATTGCATAAGCTGACTGTATACTGCTGCTACTAATCACACACACACACACACACACACACACACACACAC
>OU015744.1:136974447-137002664 GCA_907169655.1 Acomys percivali
CTTAAATTCCTGACCTTTCTGCCTCCATCTCCAAATGGTGAGTAGCCTAAATGCTTTTGAACTGTCACTCCTCTGGCCTCAGTCTCCCAGTACTCAATAAGAATTTAAGGTCTGGCCTCTCTGGCCCCCTCATTCTTGTTCTCTTACTGACATCGAGCTCTTTAGAATTTTTATGGGTAATGCACTGAATCTGTAAACCAATTCAGGAGGCAGTGCCATCGTACATGTATTGTCTTTAAGCCTGTGAACATAGATGTCTCCCATATATTCATGCCTTTAGATTTTCTTTCAATCAGTTTGTGTAATTTTCAAAATTATGTCATTTATGTGTCTATTTTTAAATTTATTACTAAATGTTATACTCTTTTTGATGAGTATACTTTTTTTTACTCCATATAAGACTACAACTGATTTTTTTTGTGCATTATGCTTGAATCTTGCAGCTTAGTTTGCTAAATTGATGGCATGAGTTCAATAACTTTTAAAGGATAGCTCATTTATTCTTTGCCAATTTCACACAAGTATAAAATGTATCTTGACCATATTCTTCTTCAAACTTCCCTGGCCATCCTTCAACATATACCCTTCCCTTTCCTTCCTTCCTTCCTTCCTTCCTTCCTTCCTTCCTTCCTTCCTTCCTTTTTAAAAATAAACATTGACTCCGATTAGTGCTGCCCCATGTGTGTGAGTGTGGTGTTAAACATAGGCAACACTCTAGGGGCCACATTTCTCAAGAAAAATGACTCAATAGCTATTTTTGTAGATTTAATATTTATTTATTTATTTCTGAGACAGAGTCTTGTGCATGCCAGGCTAACTTCTAAATCCACATGTAGCCAAGAATGACTCTCTCCTTCTGATCTTCCTATCCCAACTCTTGACAGATTCACGCGTGCTGGATAAACATTCTTTTCAACTAAGCTCCATCCAATCCTCCATTTTAAAAACTGGTCTCTCCCTTACTTTATATTTGTTTATATACATTTTGACACAGATGCTATGTCTTCCAGGCTGGCTTGAACTCTTATGTGGCCAAGGCTGGTCCCTTGGGCTGGTGCCTCAAATTCTTGAACCCTCTGTCTATACTTCTCAAAGGCTAGAATTGCAAGCATGTGCCAGCATTCCTGGGTTCATTTTTATTATTATTTTAAAATTCGTGTGTGTGTGTGTGTGTGTGTGTGTGTGTGTGTATGTGTGTATGTGTGTGTGTGCGCGCGTGTGTGTACATGTACATGTGTGTAATGGCACCTGTGTGGAGGAGAGAGGATTCTCTCCTTTGATTCTCTTCTTTCCCTGTGTGTTCTGAGGTTTGAACTCAGGTCATCAGACTTGAGAATCAAGTACTTTCATTCACTGAGCCCTATCTCTGGTTCTTTGTAGACTTCATAAGAGGAGTTTTCAGCCAGGCACAGTAATGTATGTCTGTAATCCTAGCACTTGGGAGGCAGAGGTAGTGTGCTGAAGCAGTTTCGGGCAGCCTGGTCTACACAGAGAGTTCCAGCCCAGCTAGGGCTACACAGAGAGACACGTCCTCAAAAACAAAACTGTTTTGTATAGTTCTCATATGGAAGATCATATCATCTTTGAATAAAGACGGCTTTCTTTTTTTCTTTTTTTCTTTCAACCTAGGTATCTTTTCCTTCTTTTTATTGTCTGTTGGCTTTGGTTAGAACTTGTAGCAGAGTGTTGATTAGAAATGACAAGAGCGAACTGCCTTTTCTTTCCGCTCTTAGTGGAGAAGGTATTCAGTTTTTCACATTAAGTGTGATGTTAACTGTAGGCGTTTTGTCTGTTTGATGGTACATGATCTTTATTTATCAGGTACAGTTCCCTTCTCTGTTTAGTTTGTTGAGTGTTTTAACAGTGAAAGGGAGATGGATTTTGTCAAGTCTGTTGAGCACAGTAGAGCATGCATGCATTTTCTCTTTTTTTGTTTCTGTTGGCCCTAGTGCATTATGCTGATTGACTCTGATATGTTGAAGCAGACAGTTTATAACAAAGTGATTTCTCTCTTCAGTTCCTCCCACAAGAGATTCCCACAGTATCTGTTTCCCCATTTCTGAATTTGTGAGTCTGTGTCATGGCGAGGAGCATGCTGAGCTAATGAATTTAAGATTAGAAAAGGTTTCTTTTTGCTCATGGTTTTGGAGATCTGAATTGCCTCACTGCTTTGAGACACTTGTGAGCATTTTGGCTGGGGCATGAGCCCGTGACAGAGCAAAGCTACTGCTCCCAGCAGCCGAGTGGCATACATCTATGCTGTCAGTACTCAAGAGGCTGAGAAGGGTGACTGTGTGTTTGTGACAGGCCTGGGCTACAGTGAGACTCAGTCTACAACAAAACAGCATTAGTAGTAAAAGCAGAAATGAGTGAACAAACAGGATGTTTGCTCACTTCAACTGCCAGTTACAAGAATAAAAATACTGGCTAGGGTCCCGCACGTGCCTTCAAAGGCGTGTCCTGTGAGTTACGGACATCCTAGAAACACTTCCTTTTCAAAGTGTAACAGTTCCCATAGTTCTACCCTGTACCACATTGGTTTCCACTTTCCCTAATGCTGCATCACTTTATGTTCCTCATGTTGCGGCAGCCCCTCCGACTCTAACATTCTATTTGTTGCTACTTCATAACTGTCATTTTGCCACTGTTATAAATTACAATGTAAATATTTTGGGAGATAAAGGTTTGCCAAAGGGGTTGTGACCCACAGGTTGAGAACCACTGCTGTAGATCATAATGAGACTCTATCTAAAAATAAAACGAAATGATGATAACAATAATAATAAACAAATAATCCCTAAGTAAACAAACAAATAAATAACAACATGTTTTACATGTTAGGAACATTTTTATAGTACTATATTAAGAACGTATTGGTAGAGGAAGAAAAATTTAACAGAAAAAGTGGATAAGGTCGACCTGATCTTTGTGAAGGAACAAATTATATGTGGGTGTAGTTAAATCTGTGCAAAGCTGTATGTGATCATTCTTTAAGTGTGTCATACTTACCTCCAAAATGTTGACTTTGGGTTGTCTGTGTAGTTCAGCAGTGAAATGTTGTCTGCCATGCAAAAGACCTTGGCTTTGAACCCAATACTGAAACATAAGTTTAAATTTATATTTAATTAAAAGTTGAGATGCCAATGAACTTGTAATATGTATAGTTTTTTTAAGTAAACAAGTAAGGTAAATTAATTATTTAATTATTGTCCTGAAATGCTACATTGTGCCACATACTGTACATCTGAGTTAATTTTTACCAATGTGGGTATTTTTCACGTGAATTTTAAAGAGGGAGTTAAGATCTGTCTCCATTTTTGGATTTTGACATTTAAAATGTATATTATCATCATTTCATTTGCCTGTGGCCTGGAACTCAATATATAGATTATGCTTTTTTTTGAATTTAAAGAGTTCTACTCTAGAGAGATGGCTCAAGAGTTAAGAGCACTGGCTGTTCTTCCAGAGGACCTGGGTTCAATTCCCAGCACCTACATGGCAGCTCCCAATTGTCTGTAACTCCTGTTCCAAGAGATCTAACACCTTCACACAGACATACAGACAGTTAAAATACCAATGTGCATAAAATTAAAATAAACAATAAAGAGATCTACTGTGTTCTGCCTCCTGAGTTATGGGCATGTGTCACATGGCCAGCTATTGATATCAATTTTTATTTTTATTATTTTAAATTACTTAATTAGTTAATTAATTAACCTTACATCCTAATCATTGCCCTTCCTTCTTCTCATCCAGGTCCCACCCCCTCCTTCTTCCCTCTTTTTCCTTTCCCCTACTCCTCAGAAAAGGGGAACCCCTTCTACCAACCCACCCTAGCACATAAAGTCACATCATGACTGAGCACATCCTTTTCCTTGGTGGTCTGGCAAGGCATCCTTGCCAGGGAGAAGTGATTAAAAAGCATGCAAGGAAGTCCTTGTCAGAAACAACCCTCACTCCTTTTACTAGGGGACCCAAATGAAGACCAAGCTGCCCATCAGGTACATATGTGTAGGGGGCCTAAGTTCAGTCCATGCATGGTCTTTTGTCAGTGCTTCAGTCTCGGCAAGCTCCTCTGAGCCCAGGTTAGTTGGCTCTGTTGGTCTTCCTGTTGAGTTCCCATCTCCTTGAGGTCCTTCTATCCTTCCATTCACTCTTCCACAAGACTTGCTGTGCTCCGCCCAGTGTTTGGCTGTGGATCTCAACATCCATTTCAACCCAATGCCGGGTGAAGTCTCTCAGAAGACAGATAAGCTAGGCTCCCTTACGCAAGTGTAACAGTGCCCTTACTAGTGTCAGGGGTTGACTCTTTCACCCTTGGTGTGAGTCTCTGGTTTGGCCAGGCATTGGTTGGCTATTCCCTCAATCTCTGCTCTATTTTTATCCCTGCATATCTTGTAGGCAGGGTAAGTTTTGGGTCAAAGGTTTTGTCAGTAGTTTGGAGTTCCACTTCCTCCAATAGTAGTCCTGTCTGGTTAGAGGGTGGCCTCTTCAGTCTCTATGACCCCATGCTACTAAGGATCTCATCTAGAGTCACCCTCATAACCTCTCAGATAGCTACTCCATTGTAGGTATCTAGGTCTCCTCAGAGATGCACGGGCCATGGTTTCTCTTATCTCTGCAATCCCTCTGTCCTCCCTCCTCCCATGGTCTCCCACATCTGATACCTACCCTCATTTCCTTCATCACTCCCTCTCCTATCCATATTTCTCTCTTCACCCATATCCTTATCTATTCTATTTCCACTTCTGAATGAGATTCAAACATCCTTCGTTGGGCTCTCCTTTTTATTTAGATTCTTTAGATCTGTGAATATTTACTTATCATGTACTATATGCCTAATATCTATTTATAAATGAGTACATACCATCTGTGTCTTCCTAGGGCCTGGTTATTTCACTCAGGATGAGCTTCCACCCATTTGCCTATAAATTGCATGAGGTCCTTGTTTTTAATGGCTGAGTAGTAGTCCATTGTGCAGGTGAACCACAGTTTATATCTTCTTCAGTTGAGGGACATCTGGGTTGTTTCCAGTTTTGGCCTATTATGAATAAAGTTGCTATAAACATAGTTGAGCAAATGTCCTTGTATGTGGGAGCAGCTTTTGGGTATATGTCCTGGAGTGGTATAGCTATGTCTTGAGGTAGAGCTATTCTGAATTTTCTGAGAAAGCACCAGATTGATTTCCAAAGTGGTTGTACAAGTTTGCACTCCCAGCACCAATGGAGGAGTACTCCCCTTTCTCCATATCCTTTCCAGCATGTGCTGTCATGTGAGTTTTTGATCTTAGCCATTCTATCTGACGAGTGTAAGATGGAATCTCAGAGTCCTTGTGAATTACATTTATCTGATGACTAATGGCCTTGAACATTTCTTTAAGTGCTTCTCAGCCATTCGAGATTCCTCTGTTGAGAATTCTCTTTAGTACTGTACCCCATTTTTAAAATTGGATTATTTGGTTTGTTAGTGTTTAATCTGGAGTTCTTTATTTATTTTGGATATTAGCCCTTTGTCAGATCTAGGCTCCCATTTTGTTCTGTTGGCAGTGTCCTTCGCTTTACAGAATCTTTGCAGTTTCATGAGATCCCATTTATTAATTGTTGATCTTAGAGCCTGAGCTGTTATTGTTCTGCTCATGAAGTTGTCTCCTGTACCAATGAGTTCAAGCTGATTCCGACTTTCTATTCTAATAGATTAGTGATTCTGGTTTTATGTTGAGGTCTTTGATCCACTTGGACTTGAGTTTTGTGCAGGTTGATATGTATGAATCTATTTGCATTCTTGTACATGCAAACATCTAGTTAGTTAGTTGTTGAAGATGGTGCTCCTCTCCATTGTAGGGTTTTGGCTCTTTTGTAAAAAATTATATTTCTGTAGTTGTGTGGGTTTTTTTTTCTGGGTCTTTAATTCAATTCTATTAATCAACCAGTTTGTTTTTATGACACTACCATGCAGTTTTTATTGCTATTGCTCTGTTGTACAAATTGAAGTCAGGGATGGAGATATCTCCAGAAAGTCTTATATTGTATAGATTGTTTTAGCTATTCTGCATTTTTTCTATATGAAGTTGAAAACTGTTCTTTCAAGGTCTGTAAATAATTGTATTGGTATTTTAATGGTAATTGCATTGAATCTGTTGATTGCTTTTGGAAAGATGGCCATTTTTACTATGTTAATCCTACTGATCCATGAGCATGGGAGATCTTTCCATTTTCTGATACCTTCTTTAATTTCTGTTTTCAGAGACTTAAAGTTCTTGTCACACAGGTCTTTCATTTGGTTGGTTAGAGTTACACCAAGATATTTTATATTATTTGTGGCTATTGTGAAGGGTGTTGTTTCCCTAATTCTTTCTCGGCCTGTTTGTTGTTTGTATATAGGAGGGCTCCTGATTTTTTTTTTTTTTAGTTAATTTTATCTCCAGCTACTTTGCTGATGGTGTTTAACTGCTGTAGGAGTTCTCTGGTAGAGTTTTTGGGGTCACTTATGTATTCTATCATATCATCCTTGAATAGAGATACTTTGACTTCTTCCTTTCCAATTTGTATCCCCTTGATCTCCTTTAGTTGTCTTATTGCTCTAGATAAAACTTCAAGTACTATATTGAAGAGATATGGAGGGTGTGGGCAGCCTTGTCTTGTCCCTGATTTTAGTGGAATTGCTTTAAGTTTCTTTCTATTTATTTTGATGTTGGCTATTGGCTTGTTGTATATGGTCTTTATTGTGTTTTGGTATGTGCCTTGTTTCCCTGCTATGTTCAAGACTTTATCATAAAGGGGTGTTGTATTTTGTCAAAGGTCTTTTCTGTATCTAATGAAATGATCATGTGATTTTTTTCCTTTTGATTTGTATATGTGGTGGATTACATTGGTGGTGGATTTCTGTATATTGAACTATCTCTGCATCCCTGAGATGAAGCCAGCTTGATCAAGATGAATGATGTATTTGATGTATTCTTGCATTTGGTTAACACACACTTTATTGAGCATCAACAGTCATGAGTGAAATTAGTCTGAAATTCGATTTCTTTGTTGAGTATTTGTGTGGCTTTGGTATCTGCGGGACTGTGGCTTCATGGAATGAGTTTGGCAATGTCTATTCTGTTTTTATTTTGTGGAATAGTTTGATGAGTATTGATATTAGCTCTTCTTTGAAAATCTGGTAGAATTCTGAGCTAAACCATCCGGCCTGGACTTTGTTTGGTTGGGACTTTTGATGACTACTTCTATTTCCTTAAGGTTATAGGATTGCTTAAACTCTTTACCTGATCTTAATTTAACTTTGGTAAGTGAAATCTATCAAGAAAATTGTACATTTACTTTGAATTTTCCAGTTTTGTAAGAATACAGGCTTTGAAGCAAGACCTAATTATTTTAAAATGTTTTTCTCACTGTTTATGTCCTCATTTTCATTCCTGGTTTTGTTAATTTGGGTACTGTGTCTCAGATTTTAGGTAATTTGACTAGGTTTTGTCTGTCTTGTTGATTTTCGCAAAGAATCAGCTCTTGGTTTCATTGATTATTTGAATTGTTCTTTTGTTTTTAGTTTATTGATTTTAGCCCCGAGTTTGGTTATTTCCTGTTGTCTACTCTTCTTTTGTGTGCTTGCTACTTTTTGTCCTAGAGCTTTTAGATGTGTTTTTAAGTTGCTAGTATGGGATATCTCCAATTTCTTTATGAAGGCCCTCAGTGCTATGAACTTTCCTCTTAGCACTGCTTTCATTGTGTCCCATAAGTTTGGATACATTGTACCTTCATTTTCACTGAATTATAGAAATCTTTAATTTCTTTATTTCTTCCCTGACCTGGTGGTCAATGAGTAAAGATCTGTTCAGTTTCCATGAGTTTGTAGGTTTCTTGTTTCTGTTGTTGAAATCTAGCTTTAATCAATGGTGGCCTGATAAGATACAGGGGGTTCTTTCAATATTCTTGTATCTGCTGAGGTTTGTTTTGTGACCAAGTATATGGTCAATTTTGGAGAAGGTTCTGTGAGGTGTTGAGGAGAATGTATATTATTTTGTGTTTGAGTGAAAAGATATGTAGATCTTTGTTAGGTCCATTTGATTCATGACATCTGTTAGTTTCATTATTTCTCTATTTATTTCTGTCTCAATGATCTGTCTATTGGTAAGAGTGGGGTGTTTAAGTCCCCACTATTAAAAATTACCTCAATTTGTGTTTTCTTTATTTCTTCTATTTCCATTTTCAGTTCTTGGACAGTTTTATTAATTTCCTTCACTTGTTTAATGTTTTTTCCCCTGTATATCATTAAGGAATTATATTGATATTATCTTTTGAGTCCTCTATCATCTTTATAAGGTTGGATTTAAGGTCACTTTTTGATTCAGCTGTGTCAGGGTGTCCATGGCTTGCTGTAGTAGGATAGCTGGGCTCTAGTGATGCCACATTGCCCTGGATTTTGTTGACTGTTTTCTTACACTGGCCTTTAGCCATCTGGTTCTCCCTGGTGTTGGTGGAATGCTCCCGATGCTGATAGGACTTTGCGACGAGGCATGCAGAGCCTTGGGCCTGATTGTGGAGCTCAGAGAATAGCAGACTATTCACTTTTGCTGGCTGAGTGCTCCTCGGGACCTACAGGCCTGGATGTTCCTCTCCTGATTCTGTCCAAGATGGGCAGAAGAAAGGCTCAGCCGGCTCTAACCTGTCTCTTCCCGGGACCAGCAGGCCTCCTCCAGAGGGAAGGTTATAGAGTTCTGCTGGCTGCATCCTCTGCCGAAGAAAGGCCAAGAAGGCTCTAAGGTGGCTGTTCCTGGGAACCTGGAGGCCTGGGTGATCCTGGGGGCTGGTAGGCCTTCTCCAAAGTAGAGGTTATGGAGCTCCGTGGGCTGTTGGCATCAATTTTTAAAGATTAGTCAGTGTAAATTTCAGCTAAAATTATTTCCTGGTATTAAAAGATTGATTTTTTTGAAAAGGTTCAGGGCAAGGAGCCCTTACTGTGTAGGCATTAGGATCTGGGTTCAAATCCTCAGTGTTCATGTAAAAAGCCAAGCATGGCCAGAACTTGCCCGTAACTCTGGCATTGTGAGGGCAGAGACAAGAGAATCATTCTGGCTTCCTGTCTCTCGTCTCAGTCCAGTTTCAGCCCAAACCCTGTCTCAACAGAGTAAAGGAGAAAGTGAGAGCGGGTCCCATAGTATCTTATTCTGGACTCTGTAACATGCACGCAGGCATATGGAACCATGAACATATTGGTGTATGCCACAAACACGTATACCACACATGTATACCACACTCATATACAAA
Source organism: Acomys percivali (assembly GCA_907169655.1). NCBI lineage: Eukaryota > Metazoa > Chordata > Mammalia > Rodentia > Muridae > Acomys > Acomys percivali. The sequence continues at coordinate 136,983,711 of OU015744.1, forward strand.
AGTAAATAAATAACAAAAAGCTCTTAGATTTTTGATATGATCTATACTATTTGCTTTGTATTATATAATAAGGTTCTTAAAAATGTGGTAACAGCTCTCAAGATGGCCTGTCAGGTAAAAGTGAAACAGGCAAGCAAAGGAGGCAGTTTAGTACCCTGGGATTCCATTTGGGTTAGGGATGTACACCCCCATCGAAATAATGGCTTGGCAGCCTATTTGTTTCACTTGTATGTATTATGTGCACACACATATTCCTTTCCAAACAAGGCACCTAGCAAACTCTTGGTTTTCCACCTGCATTAGACTGTACACACTCCCATCTTTGAAATGGTATGATTCCCTGGCCCCAGTAACTATCCGATTTAGACAGTTTCTACTCAAGTATGTTTCCTATGCCTCTGTGTATGAAGAATAGAAAGACTGATGCAAGCTAAACTAGTTTGGATCAGACGCGCAGGCTCTTCTAGTAGCCTTTTTGGGAGACTCTCCTTTTTGCCATGTTATACCTATGCATAATATGTTATGCATATAATTAAAATTATATACATTATGGTAAGACACATGTGCAGTAGAAAAATGAATATATGATCTAACCTATCAATCAACATAGAGAAAGACACAAACTATTTCCCTTAGGAGCAACTTGTCCTCTTGAGCTCATGAAAGGAAGCTCTGAATTAATACTGGGATTTGGAGTCCTCTCACTCCTGCGGCCTGCTGTTAGTCTTGACAGTATATCTTCGTCTTCCTATATGCTACACTATCTTTTTGCTCCAAGCAAACTTTCTTTGCTTCTTTTGCAAATCTGTGTGACCAAGAAGCTGCAAACAGCCAATCTGAGCTCCTACCACTGAGAGCAAAGGCACCTGCTGTCAAACCTGACAAACTGCTCCAGCCACAGAGTAAACACTGTGTAAGGAGAGAACTGATTCCCTCAATATGTCTTCTGACTTACACACACATACATGCACATGTGTGTGGACACATGCACACACACACACAAATAAATAAATAAATAATAAACAAATAAATAAAATGAGGTGAAATCTGCACTCTTGCATTTTTAGCCACTTTAAAGGTACAGTTCAGTGCACTTAAGCACATTGATAAGGTATAAAATGTTACTAGTGATATTAATGATAATTTTTCCATCTATTCAATAATATTTCAGTAACTTACGCTTTACATTAAGATGTATAGCTCAACTTTCACTACATATAAATTAAATTATTCTTAGTATTTTTATTCTATAGAGCATAATAGTTAAAAATGAGAAGAAGATCATTTAGTTATTTCTTAGCTAATCCACGGCAGACTCTGAGATACTCCCTTTGTATTTCACACGTTTGGGATGTTGCGCTGTCTTATGGCTTCTTCAGGACCCTTCTGCCTATGGCTGCGGCTGCAGAGGATGTTACAATGGCTGTGCTGCTAAAGCAAAGCTTCCAGAATTTTGTAGAACCGACAAGGTCAGGTGCTTTGAAGTCACAGGCCAAACCTTTTCAAAATGCTCTTACTTTGCCAGAATTCCATCATGTGGAAGGAGGAGGCAGGAGGATCAGGAGTCTGAGGCCTTCCCCCACTGCATAGTGAATTTGTGGCCAGTCTGCGTTACACTAGACTTTGCCTCAATGAACTCTCCCTCACCACCCCAAACCTGGCAAATCAAAGTATCATTTTGCTTAGACCTCATCTTTATTTTGGCAGGAATTTTAGGAGTTTTGATGTTGTCTCCTCTGAATACTCTGGCGCTTTTGTGCTGTCAGAGTCTCTCTGCAAGCTGCTGCCACTGTGGAGAAAGTAAAGCAGGTGGGCAGGTGGGTTTTCCACAACAGAACGATGGTTAGGACCAAGGCTGCTTGAGTGGCCTTCACTATTTGTCAATATTTACACTTACAATTACAATCATTTTATACACAGTAGTGGCACATGTACTTTTGCAATATAAAAATCATCTACAGTGGTATATATTTTGTTGCAGCCAACCCACTCAGGGACCCTGAAGTAAATGTCTATCAGTCCACACTCTGCGCTTCAATTATTAATCCCAGCCACTAACAGCAGCATGATGTTATCTCGATAGTTAATATTATCTCCTGTTAAATAATAACTGAAATGCAAAATTCATTTATTCTCTCAACAGATAATTCTGGTCACTTATTATTTAGAACTACACTAAATAAGTGTAATAAAAGAGAGTATAAAACAGCATTTACAATTACAAAACTTATTCTCTAGCAGAAAAATAGACAGTAAATTCAAACTCTAAGACCATTTTAGATAAGGCATGTGGTGATATAAATAAAACACATCCATTGGATCAAAGTGCCTGAAGGCTAAGTTTGTGTTAGGGTGATTAGGAGTGATGGCTGACCTCAGTGATTAGGAGCTAGCTCTGAGGACAGTGAGTGGAAAATGTCTGCTAGGCAGGATGAAATCAGCTTCAAAAGCTCTGAAGTGAGGAGTTGGTGGCTTGAGAAACAAAACAAGCCAGCCAGTATGATGGGATCATAATGAGCATGAAAGACAGTGAAGCATGTGGCAGGCATACAGACAGTTTGTGGTGGATAATAAAAGGCACTTAGGCAACTCTCTCTCTCTCTCTCTCTCTCTCTCTCTCTCTCTCTCTCTCTCTCTCTCTCCATGTCTCTTCCCTATGGGTTGAACCTAGGGACTTACAATGTTCTAGACAAGCATTCAATTTTCAACCTATATCCCCAGCTCTCTTCTTACTTAAAAAGAAAAACCTCAGTAAATTGCCCAAGCTTCCAAGTATTCCTATAGTCCAGGCAGGCCTCGAACTTGTGACCATTTGCCTTAGCCTCTGAAGTCACTGGCATGACAGGCTTATACCACCTGCATAGGTTTCCAATTTTTCTCTAAGATCAAAAAGAAATAATTGGCAAGCTTCAAGAAATATGACATTTTGACTATTTCACAATGTCCCCTGGAATTGCTTTCTGGGAAATAGATTTGGGGGTCCCGTGTGGAAAACAGGAAGTGTTGATGCTTTTGTAAATGATGTCAGTGGCACGGACAGTGCTGGTAGCAACACAAGTGAGACGTAGGCCAATGACAGGTCTACTCCTTGGCAGAATTTATCAACTTTATGTTTCCTTAGTATTGGGAAGATGATGTAGGAGGCACACAGGATAGAGGTAACGAGGCAGACCTTGGGGAAGCTTGTTTGATCGGTTAAGTCAAAAGAGGAGTGATATTAAGGAAGACAAAGAGAAATACAAGTTACCTCAGATGGAGAGGTCAAACAACAGATGCGGATGAAGAACCAAGATCACACAAACAATAGAGCCACAGACCGGGTGAGACCCCAGCCAACACGCCAGAGAGAGAAAGAAATAAGGATCTCCCCTCTGAGCAGGACAGGCTGAGAGTCCATTCTGATGAGAGTAAACACATTGGTAAGGTTTTTCCGAGGGCTTAGGAAAATGAGGAAATAATTAGAGGGTAGTATAAATAGCTATGAAGGTGTTATGGGTAGCTTGCACATTTGTGCCTACACGAAGGGTTTAGTAAACAGTGTCTCACGGGACAAGGAGAGGTGCAGGGTAATTGCTGACCAATTTCTTGCACTCGGGAAAAGGAGATAAAATGTAGAAGGTTGGGAGACTGCTGAGTATTTTTAAGCACAGGGAGGCTCTGTGCTGGGAACTTGCCGTATGTATTTCCCATGTGATCGCTAGCTCTTCTCTTCTCAGGGCAGAATGGGGTACGCTCCTGAGCTTCGGAAAGGAAAGGTTTGAAGAGTGAAACTCACTCTTCTCTGAGAACGAGAAATGTAGTAAGTTCCCTGGCTGCTGCAGAAGCTTGTCTAACGCTAGTGGCCAGAAGTTGAGGAGGATCAATCTATGTGGTCAATGACTTTTTATTTTTATTTTATTTTTATGAGGAACATTTGGCTTTTTGGGCAGAGGTACAAAGGAGATGGGTAGATGAATTAGATTAAGACTGGGATTTAATTAAATAGTTAATACAAAAAAAAAAACCCACAGGGAAGAGGATAGGGGGACATAAGAGTTAAAGGAAAGCTGATTATAATGACTGTTCATGGAATCTAGAAGGAGAGAGATGGAATGAGTGTGGCCGTGATGAGAACGGAAAGCCTTTCCCCACTCTACAACACTCAACAATTGCCGACACTGCTATTATCAGGGAGAAAATAAGAAAAGGCTGAGCCCTGTCACAGTGATCTTTGTCTACTGTGGTATAGTCACTAGCAATGCCAAGTTACCCATGGTATTGGGTATGGGTGAGTGAGATAGATAGAAGCAAAGATTGGAAAAATGATCTAGCAACTGAGAAGATAAGGGATTAAGAAAAGCGGCCCCCAGCTCCATGAGACTGGCTCTGAGAAAAGAGTGTTGGGGCCACTTCTGCTGCTAAAGGAGCCTTTGCTTTGGGCACAGAACAGCATCCTTCTGCCCATTGTTATCACTTGACAGTCAGTGCAGCAGGGGTTTTGCTGAAATTGTGGGCAGTGCACGACAGGGCTCAGAGCATACCATCTCACACCCACCACTCCAGATCCAAGGTCCTAGGCAAAAGCTTAGCAGCAATAGCCCTTCAGGTGTAACCTTGAAAAATGATAATTTAGAAACTTCAAATGCTAAGGGTTGTAATATGAAAAGGCGTGTTCTATCAAACATAGAGAATTGGGTGCTGATCTTTGACTTTTTTCTAGAAAAGCTGTTTAACCTCATATGTCCTCTTAGAGTAAGTCTTGGAAATTTGGAAGAGTAAATATTTCTTGGAGTAGATTTTCACATATTATTAGAAAAAAGAAGGTTTTAAAACAAAATCATAGCATTATTTGTAAAGATAAGTGGTGTTATTCAACCTGAAAACGGTCATATTAAGTGAGGTAATCTAGGTCCAGAAAGACAAATGCCGCTTGTTCTCTTTCATCTTCAGTTTCTAGCTATGAGTCCTTATGTGTACGTGTATGACGTAGATAACCAAAGAAGCCAGAAGGTCTAAAGGGATCATCGATAGGTCGAGGGAGTGGTTAGGAGGAGGATGGCAGGAGGCAGATGATATGAAGTGGAAAACAGGATAATGGGAAAGTGCTCCAACTGAGGGCATGGGAGGAAGGGAGATCAAGACAGAAGAAGGAGGGACAAATAGCACCAAGATTGTTTGATAAAGCCTCAAGAAATAATATTGTTTTATATTTAAAATTATACAAACTCTGTACACACACAGATACACACACAGAGAGACACAGATAGACACACACACACACACACAGACAGAGAGAGAGAGAGAGAGAGAGAGAGAGAGAGAGAGAGAGAGAGACAGAGACAGAGACAGAGACAGAGACAGAGACAGAGACAGAGGGGATGTTAAAGAAAGTTAAGACTTTTAGGTTGACAACAAACCATAGACTAACAAAAAATAATTCTTAAAAAAACGTTTCCATAAAGGAGTACCCTGGAGGCTTTTCAATGAGAAGCATGCACAGCTTTGATATCAATATACCCACACATATTTATTGTTTGGCTATGTATCTGAACGACCATACCACTTTTGCCCTGTCTTCCCCTGGAATGTAGTCTATCCTTGAGTGACTTACATAGCTCTTGATAAAAATGCCATTCATTTTTTGTAAAATAAAACAAAGCATAAAACAAGGAAACTTGCCTAGTAGATTCTTGGTTATCCAGTCAGGACAAACAGAGACAGGACGTACACACCATGGTTAACATTTGCCCACACAGACACATAGGTAAAAGTGAAATGTTATTCTGGGAACATAGTTTTGTTTTGGCGGAGGTGTGTGTCTTTCTCAGTTTGCCTCAGACAGTTCTGTGAAACATGTGTAGGCTTAAAGGTGGCTCGAAGTGGGTACGGAGAGGAATGAGCTTTAACCCTCTCAGGCTGGTGCCCATCACTCACTCCCGAGTCTCAGAGGAATGAGGACTCCATCATGCTCAGCTGAACTGTACAGGAGCAAAGGAATGCTATAGTGAAATGAGAGCCTGAAGCAGGTCATTCTCCTTTGTTGAGCTTCTCCTTCTTGTCAAGCCACCAGTTGTAGCTCTTGCTTGTCACTGGGAGCCTATCACAAAGCCCCTTCTGTTATGACACCACACCTGAGACTACCACCAGCCAGCCGAGCATAAACAGTAAGGTGGAGCCAATGTCCCAAAGCTCTCAGTGCACAATAGCCTCTGCTGTCACAGAGCCACAATCCCTGGCTCTTAGGGTGGTATATTTTTCCTCATCATATGCATGACAGAAAGTCTAATGGAGCCTGGAGTAGCTTTTAAGATCCTATAAAATGGTCTGTTATCAGTTTCATCGGTGTCCCCAAGATGTCTCCCTGGATGTCAGAGAGCCCATAGTGGCTGTATTTTCAGTCCTGAGGTCAGAAGGGAGTAGAAAATAATTAGCTGAGAGAATAAGGAAAGGGGGGGGGAGGTGATGCTGTTTGCAAAAACCAGAATACAAGCTCACTACTCAGGGCATGCTGTGATGAATAAGTGCTTCTTCAACTCCATTTTATGTTTTATTTTAGTCTTCACAGCTGAAACATAAAATGTGCTGTGACTTACTAAAGTTTGATCTCTGTTCTTAATGATAAAAACCTTAAAAGCTTGAAAAGATTTTACGTCCCAAATTGGAATACATAATTTTTTACATTATACCATGGTATTGGGGGAAAATATAAAATGTGAAAGAACGTTGAAACACCACCAGGCAACCAAGTCTGCTATTTCCTAAGATTTAAACATAGTAGAAAACTTGAAAAGACATTTTTGTTGTTTTACAATTTTTACTTAATTTATTCTTTAGGTACGATCTCACTCTGGAATGAGTGGACTGGAATTCACTGTCTAGCACACGTAATTTCAAACTCATGGCAATCTTCTTGCCTCAATCTCTGAAGTACTGAGACAGAAATGAGCCACCATATCTAGCTGAAAAAGACTATAAAATATTTTTTTAAAAACTTATTTCTTTTTAGTTTATGTGTGTGAGTGTTTTGCTGGTATGTATGTCTGTATACCACATGCATACTCTGCCCTCAGAGTCCAGAGGAGAGTGTTGAATCCCCTGGAGCTGGATTTACAGCAGGTGTGAGCCACCATGGATCTTCTGCGAGAGCAGCAAGGCCTCTGAAACACTGGGTCATCTCTCCAGCCCCTTGGAAAAGACTTTGGCATGTAGGAAGTAACATTCTATATGACATAGATATTATAGTCTAGTAAGAATTTAAACTAGGGCTGGAGAGATGGCTCAGTGGTTAAGAGCACCACCTGCTCTTCCAGAGGTCCTGAGTTCAATTCCCAGCAACCACATGGGGGCTCAACAATCATCTATAATGCGATCTGATGCCCTTTGCTGCAGATAGAGCACTCATATGCAATAAATAAAATAAATAATCCTTAAAAAAAGAATTTAAACCAGTATTTCACATGTTGGTTCCTATTAACACTCCCAGAGTGTCCGGACTCTTTGTCTTTCCTCTCGAGGTAATAAATACCATTTAGGACTTCTCACTGAGTGCCTGAGCTCTCTAGTTTACCTTACTTTGCAAGCCTTTATGGTTCCTCTAAGTGGCATGGGTGTGGAGGCTTCCAAGTTCCTCCTGGCCCAGCTTCCTGTGTCCAGGGTGCAGCATTTCCTTTCTGGCCCCTCAGAGATCTCTCTAGGCACACAGGGGAGCACCTCTCTCCACAAGCACAGATCTCTGCTTCCCGAGCCTTCTTCTGAAGTTTCAGCCTCCCACACTGACGGGCTCCTTTGTGAGCCTTGGGAAAAAGGCCTTCCTCATTCCATGACTTTCCTCTTGCTTTTTCCCAAGGGGATAGACTTCAAGACACCATAGCGGTATAATTAGCCACTTTCTTTTTATCATGCGTTTTTCTTTCTTCTGGTCAGTGAATTGAGCACAGCCCTGACTATCTGATTGGATAGGGCAAAGAAAGGTGAGATTCACAGTGGAGGAGGGTAATTTATACTTCAAGTCTATTATTCTTTCTTTCATGACCAATTACTTTTTACTCAGAATAATGTTCAACAAGTTAGCATTAACTTATATAATGCTCAAATGTTTGTCTGTTTTCTTAAATGAAACCCAGAAATTGAAGCACAGAAGCTCAGGTTTCTCAATTAGAGCCAATTTTCTGTGTTAGCTTGTAGAATCTCTCTTCTTGGTACCTGCTTCTTTCTGTAAATGCTGGTGGACACTTTGCAGTCACGTTTGCTGTACAGCTAGACACCCTACTTAAAACATGGTTACACTTGTTTACTTGTGTTTGGGGGCCATGCATGGAAGTCAGGGCAGCTTAAGAGAGTTAGCTCCTGCCATCATATGGGTTCAGGGAACCCACATCTTTGGCTTGCACAGAAAGTCCTTTAACTCCACCAAGCTATCTCACTGACATTTAAACAATATTTATTTTTTAAAAAATTATTTTATTTTTGTACATATACATTTATATTAGTACACATATATACGATAGATTACCTATGGCAAGAAGAACTGTGACACAATCAGGAATTATATAAATGTTACATTCTTAGTGTTTTGGCTATTTGTATTTGGCAGCCTTGAAGAAAACATCTTTGCTATCTTGGTGCATCTAAAATTCTGAATGTAAATCAATCTCCATCACATATTGTTAACCAATATTTCTTAAACTTATGAATGGACAGTATGATCAGGGGTGTGCGATGACAAGCTGTTTGGGTATAGAACAATGAATCATTGCATTATCTCAGGTTGTGATATCAAAGGTGCACAGCATAGGACTGTAGGTGAGCTTAGGATGGATGCTCTGCTTTTCAGTATTGTATCCAGACTATTAACAGCACCATCCAGGAAGTTACTAGCAATGCATACTAAGAAAATCTGGCTGGAGGCGGGCTGGTAGTGGTGGCGCATGCTTTTAATACCAGTACTCGGAAGGCAGAGGCAGATGGATCACTGTGAGTTCGAGGCCAGCCTGGCCTACAAAGCGAGTCTAGGACAGCCAAGGCTACACAGAGAAACTCTGTCTCGAAAAACAAGACAAAAGAAAACAAAAATCTTATGTAAGATCTACATGGATGTGCTTTCACAAACTTTTGGTGTAACTCTGATGTGTATCAAAATTTTGGAACTTAAGCAAGTGATGCTGGAAAGAGATTTGCCACTAAGACTCAGTTTTCTCATTTAGGATTAGGGAGCACTTAGAAGCCATGCTAGAGCAGGTTCTCCACCTGTGGGCCATTGCCTGCTTGGAGGTCAATTGGCCCTTTCACAGTGGTTGCCTAGGAACATAGGAGAAAACAAATATTTACATTACAATGCATAGACTAGCAAAATTAGAGCTAGGGCATAACAACGACAGTTTTCTGGTTGGAGTCACCACAACTTGAGAACATGCATTAAAGAGTCACAGCATTAGGAAGGCTGAGGATCACAGAGCCAGTGGGAAGGTGAACGCTCAAAGAGCTTTGCTCAGTTCTATGATTATGATATGTCTCCTTGACCTGATCCTTCCTCTTCAAAGCATGGACACACAACCAAATGTTTGAAAACATCATATGTCCCCTGAGTGGTAAGATACCAAGATGAATAAGGTCCAGGCTCTCTGACAGTCAGCCTGTGGTCGAACGTTGAATTCCTTTTCTTACTAAGTGACTTATGCTATGCTCTCAATTTCTCAGTGCCTTGGTTTTGTCACCTGTGACATTAATGTTATGCAGCAGTAAGTGCTATGTCACAGAGACAGAATGAGGTAACATTCATGAGAGAATGAGGTTGCACAGCGTGTGTGCTTAAAGAACAGTGCACCGTGTTGTTGCCCAAGAAATGGTATAATACGCTGTCCTCCCCTCAGCAAAGTTGAAGGATCCAGAGGGTCCTAGAAACCTACAAGAAGAAAATTATGATAAGCAGATTTGGGCCCAGGGGTCCCGCTCAAACTATGGTACCAGCCGAGGACAATACAGGCCATAAACTTCAAACCTCTACCCAGATCTAGCCAATGGACAGGACATTCTCCACAGTTGAGTGGAGAGTGGGGTATGACTTTCACACAAACTCTGGTGCCTCATATTTGACCACATCCCCTGAATGGGGAGACCTGGTAGCACTCAGAGGAAGGATAGCAGGCTACCAAGAAGAGACTTGATACCCTATGAGCATATACAGGGGGAAGAAGTCCCCCTCAGTCACAGTCATAGGGGAGGGGAGTAAGGGGAAAATGGGAGGGAGGGAGGAATGGGAGGATACAAGGGAGGGGATAACCATTGAGATGTAGTATGAATAAATTAATAAAATAAAATTTAAAAAAAGAAATGGTATAAGTTTTAATCACATTTCTAAGGGTCAGAGCCAAGAGGCACCATTTTTGCCTTGAAGGATTGTCTAAGAGGTACCAGACATGTAAATTTATACTCCCAGAGGTATGAGAGATTTCCCAGTAGTATTCCAAAAGAAAACATAAGGACCATTTATGGGAAAAGGACAGTTTGAATAGAGGAATCCAGTCCATCGCCTCAACTGATGGAAGGTTAACAGGACTCTCAGTAAAATCCCAGTGGAAACACTAATAGCTAGTATACTTGCTGTCTGCCAGGCCCTGCTCAGGACCTCAGTTTGTCTCCTCAGGAAACATAGGGGCATCTGGTATTTGCATTCACTGCACTTTATGAACTGGGAACAATGACTTTTGAAGAAAAGGGTTGGTATTGAAATAAACATGTAGTGTTGTAAGAGGCCCCAGAACCTAACACAACTGAATCCATGTTGGAGGCATCGTTTTATCCTTAGATCCTATCATAAAGGCCCCAAATATCTGTAAAAAACAGAACCAAAGACCCAACCCCTTAAAGACTTAGTCCGTAGTTGTTCCAGGATCTGGAACGGCACCTAAATGTACCTAAATGTACTAACCTTGGCCTCTTGCTAACCTTTTGCATCTTGCTAACAGAAGTGTGTCCATCAGGATGTGGTTTTTGTACATAAAAGATGAAGGATGATGAGGTTCTGGGTGCACGATTTCGACAAGTTCCCCATGAAGTTTTCTGCAGCAATATAGACTTTGTATTTAAGCATGCCTGGGTATTCTCTGGTGAGCTTAACATTCCGACAGTGTTGCACAAAGAGATTTGCAAAGCCTGAGAGCACTTCAGAATTACCTCAGCTTGGTGCTTCCGGTACCCAGGATTGTTTGTGGTGGTGATGCTAAGTCGTCTGACTCTGTGACACCAGCCACCTCCACCCTCTGAACACTCATGTTCTCCCTCTTTGTTTTTGTGGTACTCAGCTATTTAGTGAGTGCTCCTTCTTACCCCCACCTGCTTTTGAGCAGCTCCTTGATCTCATCTGAAGATCCCTGGTTGAGAAAATGTATCAAGACAGATAATTCACAGCTATGGGTATAGCTCTGTGGTAGAGGGATTGCCTAGCAATTGAGAGGTCCTCAATTCAGTCTCCAGTAATGGATGGAAAAAAAAAAAGAGACAGACAATTGAGTGATATAGGAAACATATTTTAAAAATGAAAGAAAAGCAAATGAAATAAATTATAGCAAAGAAAGGTTGTTTTACTTAACATGGTGTTACAAACTGAAAAAGAAGTGTCGTATAGTTAGGCATGGCAGTTAATAATGAAAAACGTGCTTTGTACCATAACTTGGCCAGCATGGGAAGTGGGGGATGGGGTGGAGATTGCTAAGCACTTGAAGCCTGTTTAGGCCACAGTGGGTTCCAGGCTAGTTGAGAATTTGCAGAACTATACCTCAGATCCAACAAATCAACCCAACAACAACAAGAAGAAAACGAAACCAAAGCAAACAAAAAGTGAAAAGCCAAAACATTTTATTTGACATAATTCTTAGAGGAACTCAATCTCTGGACAGCCTTTCATAAAAAAAAAAAAAAAAAAAAAAAAAAAAAAACCCAGTTTTGAAAGCATGTGCAGATGGCAGGGTTTGTAGCATCTACTGAAGGCCAGAAGCCAGTCAGAAGGTGGGCATCACCTTGGGAATGCAGACTGTTGCATGCTCGACGAGAAATATGTGAACACTCTGTATTCCCCTTTGGTTTTGAGAGTGTCACAATACACAGGTCACCCAAGCGAACAGTATCTAAACTGTTCCGAGACTTCCCCGAGTCTCCTGGGGATGGTAAAACAGGATACAGCCTTTTATTCTCATTTCCCTCTGTGAAATGCTCTCTCCTCTTCTTGGAACTCAGGCTGGTTGCTGTGCATACAGATAGGAGCTCACAATGGGGAATGACATTTAAGCATCTCACCTTCTATGCAGTACAGCCTGTCTGTCCTTTTAAACTTTGCTGCTGGGCCAAATGCAAAGGAGCCACTGTGTGACTTTTCGTTTATCTTCTGTCCCCAAGCTACAAAGTTAGTGCTTCAGTGTGTCAGGTATCACCTGGGGACCTGGAAACGAGGCTTTTTATAGTGAACCCAATCCCATGACCTGTACCACATTGCCTTTGATTTGAAGGCAGGTTAGTTGACTACCAAGACAGCCTACTACATTAATCAGAATCAAGTTCACCTGAAATGTGGGCACACAGTAATTGCTGGTTTGCTACATGATAGCTTTCAGCATACTCTGTTACATGCTGAGTACATGTGCCAGTGGGAGATGGGAACGCCTTTTCTCCTGTGCATGCTGTTTGGGCAAGGCTTTCAATTCACAGTTTTAAAAGAAATCTGCAGTTGAAAGAGTAAGAATGGTTTGCATATCTTTATGCTTTTTTCTTTCTTTCTTTTTCTTTTCTTTCTTTCTTTTTCTTTTTCTTTTTCTTTTTTTTTTTTTGCCTTTTTCTTTCTAAACACATATTCCTGCTTCTCATTTGCCTCATGGCTCATTTTCTATTCTCTGTGTTTGTTTTGCTTGTTGAGACAAGGTCTTATTATGAAGGCTGAGCTGCCCTCCTACTCCTGATCTTCCTGCCTCAGTCTTTCAATTCCCAGGGTTGTATAAATGTGACACCATGCTTCTCAGTTTCATGAGGTCCCATTTATTAATTGTTGATCTTAGTGCCTACATTGATGGTGTGCCATTCAGAAAGTCTTTCCCTATGCCAATGAGTTCAAGGCTGTCTCCCAGCTTTTCTTCTATTAGGTTTTATGTTGAGGTCTTAGAACCATTTGGAGCTGAGTTTTGGGCAGGGTGACAAGTATGGATCTATTTGTATCCTTTTCCATGCAGACATCCAGTTTGATAAGCACCATTTGTTGAAGATGCTGTATTTTTTCCAGTGTGTATTTCTGGCCTTTTAAAAAAAATCACGTGTCTGTAGCTGTGTGATTTTACATCTAGGTCTTCAATTTGATTTCATTGATTAAAGTGTCTGTTTCTTAAGAATAAGATACTCTCTTACATATGACAGTTCATCTAATAATTACTGTACTACATTTTATTTATTTTTAATTACTAAAAATTATTTATTAGTGTGTGCATACCTATGTGTGTGTTCACGTGCCTGTGTGTGCATGACTATGTATGTGTGTGCATGTGTGCAAGCATGCATATTGTGGATTGTGGGGAAGCACACACTCACATGTCACAGCACATGTGTGGCAGTCCAAAGGCTTTAGAGAGATGATTCTCTTCTTCCATATTGTTGGGACAGAGTTTCTCTTGTTGTTTCTGTCAAGCTGCGTACTTTAGGCTAGCTAGACTGTGAGTTTCTGGGTGATTCTCTTGTCTCACATCCCATCAAGTTGTAGGAAGGCTGGAATTATAGATACCTGCTACCCCAAGCTGGAGTTTTTATCTGAGTCCAATGGATCAGATGCAGGTCATCAGACTTGTATGTGAAGTGCTTTTACCTCATGAGCCATCTTGCCTGCTCCAGTACTGAGATTTTCACACTGATATAGTGCCCTCCTCAAATTTGTCATGCATGTGATTTTAGCTTTGGAAACTGATACACTATACTTTCTCTTGCTGAAAGCCTCAACTAAGGCTTGATGCTATATTTAGTTGTCATGTTTCTATAGTGCTTAAGACTATACCATGTCCACAACTTTTTATTAATTGATTTATTTTGTCTTTTGAACCATAAACATTCTTTATGGTATGATTGTGTGTATAATTGTAGACATGTGTGCCATGGTGCAGGTGTGGAGGTCACAGGACAACTTTTGCAAGCTGTTCTTCACTTTCCATCAGTATGTAGTTCCAGGGATCACTTAGGTCACTAGTCTTGCATGGGCCAGCACTTTTACCCACTAAACTCAAGAGTTTTATGTTACCTTGACACAAGTGTGAGTTATTTCATGATTGTGAAAACACATCCATAAGACTGAACTGAAGGCAAGTCTTTGGGGTATGGTCTAGAGGACTGATATAAGAGGGCTCATCCCACATGGGGTGGTATCACCCATGTGCAGATGGTTCTGGGTGCTATAAGAAAGCAGGCTGAATAAGCCATCAGGTGTAAGACAGCAAGCAGCACTCCTCCACGGCCTCTGCATCAGCTCCTGCTTCAGATTCCTGGCATGACTTTCTGCCCTGACTTCCCTGAATGATGGACTATAAGCTATATAATTAAATCTCTTTCCTACCCAATTGACTTTAGTTCATGGTGTTTATCACAGTTGTATAAACCCTAGTTATGACATCTGCTGAGCCATCTCGTGGCCCCAGACATTTTTGAAGAATATGACCTCGTACCTGAAAAACAAACAACAACAACAACAACAACAAAAAACCCGGAGAGACATTTGTTCCTTATTTGCCATTTATCTAATGTTAACTCATGGCTAGGTTCTCACTAATGGCTTCTGTTCAGCATACTACATGGGTTACATGGATTCCTAGGGATCTCATCTGAAGGCATGTGTTGACTATCGATGGTGTCTGAATTTTTCATCACCCAGTTAATGCTGTCTGTTGTCTGATGTTGCCACTCTGTGGTTGCTATTGTTTCCTTTCTGACTGCCAGCCATTGCATGAAGACAATTTAAGGCTGTACCAACAATTTTTTCTGCATTAACATTCCTTCTGGTGAGTTCACCTCAGGAAGCTGGGAATAGATCTGCCTAAAGACTCAGATATATCACCCTTGGGCATATGCCCAAAGTACTCTACATCCTACTACAGAGATACTAGTTTATCCATGTTCATTGCTGCTCTACTCATAATAGCCAAAAATGTGAAACCGTCTAAATGTCTGCCAATGGATGAATGGATAAAGAAAACATAGTACATTTACACAATGAAATATTACTCAGCTGTTACAAAAAATGAAATAATGAAATTCGTAGGTAGATGGATAGAGCTAGAGCAAATTTATCCTGAGTGAGGTCACCCAGACCCCCAAAAAACACTATAGGAAGAAAACATAAAGTATATGGTTATGAACGGGGAAATGGAATAGAATAATTAACTGAGAAGGAGAGAGAAGAAGGAAACAAGAGAGTAGATATGGGGATGGACAGCTAAAATTAAACCATTTGAAGCCCATGACTGAAAACAACTTGGGGAGGAAAGAACTTATTTCATCTTATACTTCTGGGCATCAGGTCATCACTGAGGGAAGAAGAAAAATGCAAGAACCTGGAGGCAGGAAATGTATCAGGGACCATGGAGGGGTGCTGCTTACTGGCTCATTCTGCATTGCTTGATTGGCTACCTTTCTTATACAGCCCAGGTCAACTTGCCCAGGGATTGCACTCCATAAAGTGGAATGGGCCATCTCACATCACTCAGCAACCACAGAAACACCCCCAGACAGGCCCAAGGGCTAATTTGATAGGGCAACTTATCATTTGAGGTCCCTTCTCCTCTTCCCAGATACATCCCAGTTTGTATCAAATTGACAAGGACTAACCAGCACTGTACAACCACTAAGTACATACATTAAGGCATCATAAATATGAATAAATCCACAAAATCATAGTTGAGTACTAATAGTTTCCATTTCTCTGAAAGCAGAAATATTTAGCCTTATAATACATAGACAATTCTTGATAAATAGTTGAGTTCCCCAGGGCATTATAAATCCCAAGGAGAAATGAGTACATACAATATGCCATGCTGGGAGAAGAACTGTGAAATGAGGATCTCACATCTGGGCCTCTTAGGAACTGATTCATGAAACTTTCTCAACACAGTCACCAGTCACACAAGCACTAATAATTATGTAGTTTCATTGAAAATAATTGTAACTGAGAGCCATATAGTTATATTAAATATGTGTGAAAGTGCATATATTAGAACAAAATCAAAATGTGAAAAATTTAGCAGAAAGACATTTTTTTCTTTTCTTTTTTAAAAAAATTTTTTAATTAATTTATTCTTGTTACATCTCAATGGTTATCCCATCCCTTGTATCCTCCCATTCTTCCCTCCCTCCCATTTTCCCCTTATTCTCCTCCCCTATGACTGTTCCTGAGGGGGATTACCTGCCCCTGTATATGCTCATAGGGTATCAAGTCTCTTCTTGGTAACCTGCTGTCCTTCCTCTGAGTGCCACCAGGTCTCCCCCTCCAGGGGACATGGTCAAATGTGAGGCACCAGAGTATGTGAGAAAGTCATACCCCACTCTCCACTCAAGTATGGAGAATGTTCTGTCCATTGGCTAGATCTGGGTAGGGGTTTAAAGTTTACCACCTGTATTGTCCTTGGCTGTTGCCTTAGTTTGAGCGGGACCCCTTGGCCCAAATCTGCCTATCATAATGTTCTACTTGTAGGTTTCTAGGACCCTCTGGATCCTTCTACTTTGCTATTCTCCCATGCTTCTCTTATCTAAAGTCCCAATAGGATGTCCTTCTGTCCTAGTTTCCTAGTAAGTGAAGGCTTTTGTGGGAAGAAAGACAATTTTAATTTCTAACATCTTGAGCTTTTAAAAAAATTTAAAGATAGAATTTATTCTCTGATGGTTTAGTCATGCAAACGGTATATAAAAGACAATAGTACAGTTTGTGTAACATTGCAAATATAAGAACTCAAAGTGCTAGGTACAGAAGTAGTGTGACATCCTGGAATTCAAAATGTAATTTTTGTGTGTTTATACAACTAATAATGATTTTTATTTCCTGGGTACATGCTGATTTACAACGAGTGCTTTGTCAATTGTGTTAAGTTCATTAACTGGTACATGACTTCTCACATCTATAACATCTTGAGTTTTAAAGATTTCTTATCCCTCTATTATTTTTATACACTTCGTTAAAGTACTATTATGAGATATTTTTAGAGTTCTTGCTTGCTCAGTATTTTCGATCATCATTTGCTTAGTGTTTAACTTTATTTTACTGAGCTGTATTAGGTAGGTCTGAGGACGCTACATTGTGCATGTGGACATCAGAGGACAACTTGCAGGTGTCAATTCTCTTTCCACCATGTGAGTCCCAAGAATTGAACTGAGGCCATCAGGCTTGACAGCGGGCACCTTTATCCATTTATTTAGTACTTTAAATAAAATAATTGAGCTAGTATGAGGGAGCTTTAAATTTAAATGTAAATTAAGCTTTAATGACAATATTTTCCCCAAAGACATGGAGGATTAAATATATTTCACAGATTGCAGAAATTATTTTCCAAAGATAATAAGGTAGACTGAATGTTTGCAAAATGGGTTGGATATGGTTTAACAAGGGTTCATGAATTATGAGGTTGTTCTCCAGCTTGGAACGATTTTAAAGTGATCTTAACGTCATTTTTAAGATTAAAAACATTTTTATATACGAGTCTTTTTGCCTGTGTGTATGTGTACCACATGTGTGCCTAGTGCCCATGGAGGCCAGAGTGCAGCATCAGATCCCCTGGAACTGGAGTTACAGATGGTGTGAGCCACCCTCTGGGTGCTCAGAACAGAACCTGGGTCCTTTGCAAGAATATTGCGTGCTCTTAACTGCGAAGCCATGTCTTCAGAATCAAGATCATGAGACCTGTAAAGTGTGATACCTGCTCGAAGGTTTCCAGGAAGTTGGGGCACTGCCTTCAGATTTAAGTGCTGAGGCTCCTTTGTAACCCTCAAAACAGCAAGGCCACCGTTCCTTTTCCTCTGACTTCTTATCTCACCGTACAGTCTCTCCCTTTTGTAAGTGTTCCCGCTGAAACTCCATTGGCTTTTCTTTTTGGCCAAAAGGTCTTCACTGGAGCTAAGTAAGCCAGCACCAGCCCTGAGCCTTGACTTCCAGAATTGTGGGCATAAATAAACCCCTTTTCAACAAAGCATCCAGCCTCAGGCATTTCTTAATAACAGGAAAAAGAACATTGTTCTCGTATCTCCTCCAAAATAGATTTTGCATACTATGGTGATAGTGTTAGGAGATGGGGCTTCCAGGGACAATTAGGTTATGAGGACACTGCCGTCCCAAAGGAACACATGCCTTTATAAGATGGCTGGAAGGGCCTAGCCTGGATCTGTTGTTCTTGAATCTCTTCTGTCATGTGAGGTCACATTTGCTTCCTTTGGAAGACAAATGATGGTAAAACAGAACACCATCTCAGAAGACATTATGAGCTTATACCAGACACTCAGTCTACCAGTGGCTTGATCTTGGACTTTCCAGCTTCCAGAACTGTGTGAGTAAACTTTTATTATTTATAAGTCTCAGGTATTTTCTTTTAGTAGAACAAGAAGATGAGGCAGTGATGAACAAACAACCACTTGCACATTCCCTACCTGCCTGAATCCTGCCACAGTGTGAAGAATTTTCTACATCTTTTTGAAGATGGACAGTTTCCACAATTGCTTTAACCATCACAACATATCTGAGTGATACTGTGAGGTTTCTGTTGAAGCCTTTAAGTGGTCTGGAAATCTCTGCACCTGGCTATTGTAAGAGGAATGTGAATCTCTCACAATATTAGGTTATGGAAGTCCAAATTATTTGAGAGACTCTGGAAGACAAGAAGTTAAGTAAAGGGGGGAGGGGGAGGGAAGGAAGGAGAGAGAGAGAGGGAGGGAGAGAGAGAGAGAGAGAGAGAGAGAGAGAGAGAGAGAGAGAGAGAG
>OU015744.1:137015512-137032089 GCA_907169655.1 Acomys percivali
TTTTTTGGAGTAAATTTAGTTGCATTAATTTGACTTTCTTCATGAAGGGGAAGAAGACAAGACTCCTGACTGTCTTGAACTGCTCAGTTTATGTCTCCCCTTTTCAACTAAACAGTTGCTCTCTTTTAACATGTCTCACGCATTACATACTTTCCTGAGAAAAGTAAGCTGCTCCCCTCCTGCCTTTGCTGCCACGAGGGCCTTGTTCATACCCTGCACCTTTTTATTTGTGACCTTTGCCATGAGTTCCAGGGAAACTCATGCACATGATTGGCACTAATGGCTAGTTTACTGAATTTAATACTATTACCTGAAGCTTATTTGCTTTTTCTATCATTTTGTTTTCCTTATCTAATATCTACCTTAATAAATTTTGCTTCTATTTACTGAGGAAAAAAGCCTACAGGGGTTACTATGAAGATCAAATGAACTCTATGTGCTAGCTTGCAATAGTAGAGATGGGGACGTTTTGTTCTTTGGTCTATGTTGTTATTTTATTAGGCTATGATGGCCTCAAACCCACAAAGATCCACCTGCCTCTGCCTTCCCAGTGGTGGGATTAAATGTGTGTGCCACGAAGTCCAGACATTAATTTTAGTTTCAAGCCACCCCTATTTCTTTTTCCCTCTTCTTTTGGGAAGATAGATGGAACAAAGGCTAAAGATGGTCGTTTTTAAAACCACATAGTGTTTTTATGAAGACAGAAATAAATCTTGAACAAAATCTGCAGTGTGCGTATGATGTATATAATATGTATTTTGGTGTGTGTGTGTATGACAGGGAGGGGAGTATCAGTGTATGTGTGTATTTGAGGGTGTGTATGCCCATTCATGCGAGTGTGTGCATGTTGCGGGTGGAGGACAATCTTTGAGCAGTGTCCTTGCCTTCCACTTCCTTTGAGACATGGTTCTTTGCTGTTGCATAAGTTGGGCATGCTCTCAGTAATTCCCATTTTGCTGCTTATGTCCCTAATGATTTATGGAGATAACAAACACTTTCAATATTGCTTCTAGCTTCTACTTGGATTCTGGGTATGACCGAAGGTCAGGCCATCAGACTCTCACAGCTGCTAAATCACTGAAATTTAAACTTTCCATTAAAGTTGTCAAAGAAATAAAAGTGGAAGGTTAGGGAACACAATCTATTAGCTGTTTTAGCTCTCCTTCACATCAGTAATTATAAGATGAACTATTAAATAACACCTTGTACTCTTTGGTGGGTAAGATTGGAAAATACTTTCCTTCCATCTTATCTCCTATCTATTCCTTATCTGTTGGCATCTTCTCATTATTTTCACCTTCTATCTTTCCCCTTTGGGTGGGGCAGGGTGCTCAGGAACTGCATCCTTCAATCCTTATGCTTTGGATTGCATTCTACTACGAGATGCACACAAGTCCAAATCTGCCTGGTGTATCTCATTCATCCCTCACCACCATGTCTGGGCTTATAGCTCATCAATACTTCATGAACTCAGAGGCCACCTCTTAGTGACTCATTTCACCAGACTCTCTTCATTTGATTGCCTCTGCCAACCATAGCCATGTCAGGTTGCCCAGGTGACTGAAACTGGAACTGGGATCAAGGATTGGTGCATCTCATTTTGAGCTATGCAGGATGCCTGTATGGAAGACATTTGGAAATCCTGGGAAGATGGGTTAAAAAAAAAGTATAATCTTGATGGGCTATCCAAATTTGAGAAGAATTTTAATGGGGAATACCTTGGCTTGTTAATGTGCACAGCACAAGTAGGTAGACGTAGATAAAGCAAGGAAACAATAGAATTTCCTTCCAGTATGAAGTACACTTCCATGAAAATGTCATGGATGTGATTACAAGGGAGAAGTTCCCTGAACCCACTGTACTCAACTCAGGATGGTTAGCTGCTCTCAGCAATGGGTACAATTGGCTCAGGCTAGATTTGCAAATGATTCTGGCCTTTTCTGCCTGCAATCATCTGCACCAACCATCAGTTAATCCTAGAGAGAGGAACTGGCCCAGCAGGTGCAGCAAGTCGCTACTGGAGTCTACAGAACTTGTCACATTATGTCTCATCAGGACTGAGCTCATCCTCATCCACTGAGGCCAGGCAAGGCAGCCCTGACAGGGGGAAGTGGTAGAAAGTAGGCAAGAGAGTCAATGCCATAGACAGCACTCACTCAACTCATTAGGGAACCCATGAAGAGCAAACTGCCCATCTGCTACACATGTATAGGGGGCCTAGGACCAGTCCATGCATGCTCTTTGGTTGGTGCTTCCTTCTCTGTAAGCCCCTATGGCTTCTGGTTAGTTGACGCTTGCAGCGTTCTTGTTCCCTCTGGGTCCTTCTATCCCGCCCCTAGCTCTTCCGCAAGACTTCCTGAACTCTGCCTAATTCTTGAATGTGAAGCTTAGCATCTGTGGGTCAGCTGTTGGCCTCTCAGAGAATGGTGAAATTAGGTGCCTGTCTGTAAACATAGCAGAGTATCCTTAATGGTGTCGGGTCAGCTCTTTACCATGATGGAGAGGTTCTCAGGTTGGGCCAGGCATCAGTTAGAAATTCCCTTAGCCTCTACTCCTATCTCTGCACATCATGTAGGCAGGCTAAATTTTGGTTCGGAGGTTTTGTAGGTGGATTGGTGCTCCCCTCTCACCACTATAGGTCCTGACTAGAAGGTGGCCTCTTCAGTCTCATGTCTCTGAAGCTAGGAGGCTCAGCTAGAGACATTCCCATTTCCTCCCCATAGTCTATCCTGTTGCAGGCTTCTAGCTTGTACTAAAGTTCTTTTTAAAAAATATATTTTATTAATTTATTCATATTACATCTCAATTGTTATCCCATCCCTTGTATCCTCCCATTTCTCCCTCCCTCCCATTTCTCCTTACTCCTTTCTCCTATGACTGTGACTGAGGGGGACCTCCTCCCCCTGTATATGCTCATAGGTATCTCTTCTTGGTAGCCTGCTATCCTTCCTCTGAGGGTCACCAGGCCTCCCCATCCAGGGGATGTGGTCAAATATGGGGCACCAGAGTGCATGTGAAAGTCAGACCCCACTCTCCACTCAACTGTGGAGAATGTCCTGTCCATTGTCTAGATCTAGGTAGGGGTTCAAAGTTTACTCCACATATTGTCCTTTGCTCGTGCCATAGTTCTTTAATTACTGGTGCTGAGGATATTTTCTAGTTCCAACCATTTGCCTGCAAATTTCATGATGTCCTTGTTTTTCATAGCTGAGTAGTATTCCATTGTGTAAATGTACCACAGTTTCTTTCTTTATTTTTAAATTTTTTATTAATTTATTCTTGCTACATCTGTGAGTCAGCCTGCAGAGGAGTACCGGGCTCCAGATGGAGAGTGCTTCAATCAGTGTTTATTGCTGACATCTTTGGATGCTAGGATATGAAGCTCAAAGTGTGGTCAGGCTTGGGGTTTGGAGGAGTGGTCTTGCAGATGGCTGGCCATCTTCCTGGGTCCTGTTAGTGGGAGAGATCATTCCTTTAAAGCCTTTAGAAGAGTGTCCATCTCATTTAAGAGGCTCTTGGCCTAATTACTTTGCAGGGACCCTTGCTGCAAAAACTGTCACTTTAAACCAGGCATGGTGGCACATGCCTTTAATCTCAGCACTCGGGAGGCAGAGGCAGTCAGATGGATATGAGTTTGAGGCCATCCTGGTCTACAAAGTGGCTCCAGGACAGCCAAGGCTACACAGAGAAACCCTGTCTCAGAAAAACAAAACAAAACAAAACAAACAAACAAACAAAACAACAAACTAACCAACCAACCCAAAAAACCAAAACTGTCACCTTGAGGATTTGTGCAGGATACATCATGTCCAGTCAGTACTGCTGAGAAATGATGCCGAATTTCACAGAAGTGTAAACAAACTTCTGAAGCATTGGTGAGGGTTTGGCAAGCAATTCTTTCAAAATTACAGATCAGTTACTTCTATAATAATTTAACTCTGCAAGAAGGCACAGAACAATATTCCAGATGTAAACAGAATGTTATCCAAGAAAGATAGTTGGAAATGTCCACAGCTATTTTTCCTGCTCTCTCACACACATCCCCTCACGCTTCTCCCCCCTGTGCTTTGTTCTAACTATTATGGATTGAGTTCATAGACAAGCACTTGGTCTAGCCTAGTTTATAAAAGGTACTAAGATTAGATATTCTGTAAAGATATATCTATTTATGAATGGGTATTTTTTTTTACAATTTTTCTTTTCTGGCTACAAAGGTTTTATTCTTTTGCTTGTTTGGTTTGGTGTGGTTTAGATACAAGGCCTTTAGTGGAAGCCCAGGTTGGCCTCAAATTCAAATTCCCCTGGTGTCTGTCTCTGAGTGATTATAGATGGACACCACCATGCCCACCAAGACTGACGTCTTCTAAAAAAGGTGTGCCAAATATTGTCTGTTTTCCACAGACTTTGACTTTTTAAACCTGTAGAAACAGAGTAAAACTTTCCTAACTTATTTCTCTTTAACCAAAGACAAAATAACTTACATACTGCTGCTCCTTCAATAATTGTTATTGATAAAACTTGCACACTTTCTTTTGAGAAGGCTAGGGGCAGACACTTGGTGGCCTTCTGTTTTAAGGTCAGTGTCCCATCTATTGGACCATTAGACACAATGGGTCTCCACTAGCATGCCTGTAGAATTCGGAAGTGAATAGTGTGACCCAGGAGGTGAACTGCTCGAAACATAACAGAGAGAACATCAGCAGCCACCATTCAAGCCGAGTCGTTTACAGTGTTCTCCTACAACACACCTGCTCCTCCAGAGGACTTGGCTCTTCTGCAACTGTGCAGATTTGCATGGACTCTCAGTGACCCACCTGCAGGCAGCACAGCAAACACACACCTGCCATGAGGCGTGGACCTTCTGTTTATATGCCATTGCTTATTGTCGAGGAAAAATAATAAAGCCGATATTAAAGAGGATATAGTGCTACCCAGCATTGTGAGGAAGGAATCAGAGTGTGGTCGTCAGGGAATAAAGCAGACCTGAAGTCAGCTTGATTTATATCCAGGAAACTCTGTGAGCCATAAAAAGTTCTTTCACGGAGCAGAAAACAACCCAAGGTAAAGTCCTTTCTTTTTAGAGCAAGCTAAATTTACAAGGGAGCCAAGCAGCCAACAGAGCCTGAATGTATAGTCAGTTTACTGGTTTTTTTTTTTTTTTCTTGACCCAGAGCTTTTCAGTTTCAGAGGAATGTTGAGTTCTTCAGAGCAGGACTTCCTGAACGTCCTTGAGGACACTCACCCCTGCCACCTTGGTGGTATCCTCAGCTTCAGCCAAGAAGCATTAAAATGATCATTCTTGAAGAACCCAAACAAGGAAAAGGGAAGTTTCAGGATGATAGTGGCAGCTTTTCGGGACACTTTCTGTACTGAATTTAAGAAGAACATTTTAAAAAGAGTTTATTATTTTAATGGTATATATAAACTGAATGTAAAAAGGAAATACAGGCAGGGACTGCATCTCTGGAAGGTGGGGAAACCCAGATGTGAAGTCAGGAAAGCTGGCTCTTAACTCTGCTAACCGCCAGTAATGTGTCACTGTGGGGAAATTATTACTATCTCTAGGTTTTAGATTTGATTTTTAAAGTCTCGTTCAGCCCTGACATGTAATAGCACATCTTATCCTCCCCGAGAAAGGTTTTCTTATAAATGTTAACCTCATTGCGGTGTGTTTTGCTCTGGTAACAGTAGAAAATCGAGACTAAAATCAATATACGGCAGGGCCCAGTGTTGAGACATTCCAAGAAGTAGACAGAAGTGGGCTCTGAAGAAAACCCACCATAGCATTTCATATAGCTATCTCCAGCTAAGAATGCAAAGCAGTGTGACTGTCTAGAATAAAGCGGACCACACCACACCTGACATTGCTACCAATACAGTTTTCCACAAAGAAATCTCTCCCTACGTGTGAAGGCTTGAGTCTGAAGTGCCCGCCACAGCTCATGTTCTGAGCATTCATTCCCTGTAGAAATGGTCCTGGTGAGTCTGCCTTTGGAATCTCTCCATCAGTTTAATCCCTGCTTTGTTTTAATTTCTGTCTTGGCCCCATGAAAGAGGCAATGTCATATCTCAGAGGCATGGGAAGGGGTCATAGGAAGAAATAAACTGATAGAAGAGACTTGCACTGTGCCTTCTCTATTCTCTGTGGCCCTGGATGTGTGGCTGCTTTTTCACAGGGCAGAGTTCTCACGCAGACTCTGAAAATACAGCCTCTCCCTCTCACCCGGGACTCTCACCAGGACAGTGTAGCCCTGATCTTCTTGCTGCTTTCTGTCTGGTTTATCCTGGTCCTGATCGTCTTGTTCACGGTTTGGAAATACTAGCTTCATCTGCTTCCCAGTGTCCTCGAGGAGGGCTCTGGCTACAGAGACCCTGCCAACACTCTCTCCAGAGTTTCTAAAACTGGCCTCTAGGAGAGATTTAGAGAAAGGTACGATTAAGGTAGACTTTGATTTTAGTTCTTGACTTGTAGTTTGTATGGATTCTTAAATATTGAAATTCTCTGAAAAAGAAATGCAGATTTCTTTGTAATGGTAGAAAACACTGTCTTTGTTAGCTTAGTTGTCAAGTCAGACAGCATACTCATAGCGAACACTGACCACGGTAAAATCTCCCTCCACTATGTCTTTTCCTTCTCCTACAACTTCTTTCTCACCCCACTGAAAAATAAACCGAGCTTTTCTCCAGCCTTCTCCCCCAGAGGGAAAAAGAAAGCCATGCAAACCTTTTTGGATACACTAGGTCTTATCAGTGCCACTTTACACCCGGGAGAGTAGCAATTTCTATGTGGTGAATTTTTTTTCAGCCTCCTTAACATTTATGTGCAATCGATGGTATAAGATTGACTTTCCAGTGTTACCACACAGCACATCATAAGGTGTCCACAAAAGATGAAAGACCCTGGAATAGGCCAGCTGATAGCTGAGCCTTGATAGCCAGTGCCGCCATCTCTCTTTTCACTTAGCCAGTGCTTTGAAAGGAAGTGGAAATAAAAGGCAAGGAGCAGAATGCCCAGTTGTCCAGCAGAGATTTCTTTGGACCAAAGATCACCTAACACGTTTGTTTCTGCTTCCTTCTTCCTTATTAACTGTGTCTGGCCTGCCCCGCAGATGCTGCCTCCTGATTCCTTCCCCTGCAGTCCCACCTTTTCCTCCACTCTTAATTTTCCCAATTCCTACTATTTTTGAGATCTTACCAACACCCTGCATCCCAAGGGTGGCCTTCGAAACTTCCACAGAAAGAAGCAATTTGATTGTATAAATTATCTATTCATGTTGCAGTACGGTGGCAGTGGGTAGAATACAAACTGCTAAAATATAACAGGGAAACTACTTTACTTTTGACGGGCACTTTGGAACACCATGGAACTTGCTGCAAGGATAACAGTGAGTTGGAAAAAAAAAATGATGAAATCAATGCCCATGGTATACTACCTGAGGCTGTTTTTTTTTCTCCTGTCTCCTACTCTGACTGTTTCTCTGTCTTTTTCCTTTTTAAAGGGTTAAAGTGGGTGGGCTTTACAGTTTTAGTGAAAAACAATCTGATACATTCAACTTACCAAGGCCCCACTCTTCCCCTCTAATCTTTCAGCAGGACCCAAGGGAGGCTAAAGTTTAGATCCGTCTATTCTCCACAAGAACTTTGATTCACTATTAAATTCCGCCTAATGAAGATGACTTTGCCATCCCACGGCCATCAACAGGCTACGTGTGGGACAATGCAGAATCCACCTTGTATAGAGGGACATTGTTCCTTCTTCTTCTTCGCTCCCCCAGTTGAATAGGATTCTGTGGAAGTTCACATGCAGAGGAGATCTGTGAAGTAAGTGGCAGTGCTCATCTGTGCTGTGCCCTGGGAGGGGGCCCGAGGAAAGAACTCTTTTGCTTAAGTATACACTTGCTCATGTCCTGCAGTGTGACATGCTTATGTTAAAAGCAAGCAGGGGCGGAGGGGGGCAGGGGGTGGGGAGAAAAGATAGAGACAGATGGAAAGGAAGAGTGGGGAGGATTGGCAGAGACGTCTCCTTAATGGTAAAAGTTACAACCTATGTCAATAGTTGCACAGTTGCTGACTACTTGTCTTACAGAGAAAACCAAACATGAGAAGGCTCCAGTGTCAGGAGAACAGAACTTGCTTTACTGTATAATGAATTACCACCTATACACAAAATATCACATCTTATAGAATAGAATTTTATTCTGAAATCAAGCCATTTAACAAAACTCTCTAATTATGTTTGTCTACTTTTACTTATTCTTTATACTACAGATTAAAAAAAAAATCAATTAAAAGTCAAACAACACATCCAAAATTAGACAAATATTTTCATAGGCCTGTAATCTCAGTTATCATGGATGAGGCAGGAAGATTACAAGTTCGAGGCTGGCTGGGCTACAGAATGAGTTTCAAGGCCAGCTGAGGAACTCAGGGAGATCCTGTCTCAAAAGTAAAGACAAATGGGAGACAAGGCTGTACCTCAGTTGGTGGACCAAAGGCTTGCCTATATTGTGTGATGCTCTCAGCTCAATTCCCAGTACAGAAGAAATAAGGTTAGAACAGTGCACGCATGTGCATGGTGGTTTTCCTGTGGCCGGCAATGACCACAGAGATGGGGAACCAGGGATGGAGATGTGTGCTTTCAGGAGACAGCACAGCACGTGGCTGTTTGCTTTGGGCACAGTTTCTTTTTTTTCCTCCCCCAAATTCCACCCCATACCACCTATGCAGCTAAGACTAAATATTTAACCTTCTGGGTTTCAATGTACATGAGCATAAAATGGTGATAACTCCTCAGAGAGTGAATGCTTTGTCTGCCCCGCTGACATGAAGCTTTTCTTACGAGAGAATCCATATGAAGAACATGAAAGAAGGATGTGGACTCTTTCTACTCCTGATTGTTAGGTAACAAAACATTTGACTGTTTAATAAGAAGAAAGCAACTAACTTAACATGCTAAAGAAAAGACTTTGAAATATAACCACGAGGTAACACAAGGTAATTAGAGTACCTTTTGCTCTAATTTAATTGATAAGAAGACCAGGTGATTCTGTTAGATCAAACTTCCCACTGATAGGAATGACACACTTACCAGGGCAGAGAGGATTAAGAAAGGCAGCTGCTAGAGACTTGGTATAGTAAAGTAAACAGTGGACAAAGCCCGGAGGCAGTGATTCTTGGAAGATGGCACAGCTCTGGTGAGTTTTCAGCTTGAAGATTTTTGCCTGAGGGAGACCCACTTGGTTCTGCATACAACTACAAGCTGGGTAGATATCTGTACTCTTAATTCTTCAAAGTCTCAGAGGGCAGAGGATGTGGCTGCCTAAGAAAACAGTGAGGGGGTGTGCATTAGACCCAAATGGAGGTCAAGATGGAATGTGTGACCTTATCTGCCAAGGATGAAGGAGGTTATCTGGGAATTTCTTGTACTATGTCACCATTTAAGTACAAAATTTCAAATGAAAGGTTTACTATTCCAAAAGTATTAGAGCATCCAGTAGGCTGAGGCAGGAGGATTGCGAGTTTGAGGCCAGCCTGTGCTACATGGTAAGATTCAGTTTGAAAAAGCTTAGAATTTAAAAAGAAAGTAGCTCCTGTGCACGGCTTGCTCCCTTTAGCCACACAGTTATTTGTGGGGTGTTCATCTTCTTCCAGTTCTAATACTAAATTACAGGCACAGTCTCTAGAAATTCTAGAGTTTCTAGAAATTTCATTCTGGCAATGAGTTTATTAGGAACAAAACTCCAGGACTGTAAGTTGATTTGTTCCACCCGGGATTCTTTACCACGGATCCACTTCTGGGACAGAAGGTAAGCATGCTATAACTGGGGCTTTAATATCCTAAATTTACATCCTACTCTCTAAAGCCAGATTTGCAGTCTCCCCTAGTCTCCACTGAGAGCTGCTCTGTCCAAAATCTCTTTATTAACCTCCTTATTTGGTTAAGAGATTAATCTTTCGTTGTAAACACATTTTTTTTTTGTGACCAGGATATAACAAATGTAAAATAAATATTTGTTTCTTAAGGTTTTCATTTAAATTTGTTCAAAAGTTAAATACTAACACAAATATCATGAAACCATGACATTTGACTGAAAATGGATGGGATGTGTGTGTGTGTGTGTGTGCATGTGTGCTTACATATATAAACATGCATATGTGTGTGAAGATGAAACCCTATGGAACCCTAAATTCTCTGTAAAATGCAGATAATTATTTCATGTGTTTTGGCATAGGTCAGTAATTCCTGCAGTTGGGTGGCTGAGGCAGATTGAGAGGTCTGTGCTTTCTTAGACTACATAGTGAGATCCTGTTTAAAGAACCCTCAAGGAATACAGTTTGAATTTCATGTGGATATATATATATATATATATATTGCTGAGGACAGCAGCCAATTGATAGATTGCAAACTTATTGATAGTAGGCCTGTTTAAAATGTCTAAAAGAAATCGAATAGCCACTGCCAATCCATGCGCAGCATTAAAGAGCCTGCAGATTTTTGACGCCACACTGGTGAAACACGCACAAACTCTTCATTAGATTGCCTAGCAGACATGCATCTGTCCTGGCAATGAACACTGTGGCTTTTTTTCAAGCAGCTTTTCAGTTTTGTCATCCAGTCAAGTGTTTACTGTGGTCAGTAACACTTTGGCTGCTATTTGGGGCCATAAAACTTCCATTGAACTAATGTCATAGTTTTCGCCTCACTAGAACATTCTCTGGCCAAGTGAGTTCATCAGAATTCCTGCAGGCTGTCACCTAGCACAGTGCAGTAGAAGTTGATAGGCATCAATGCATTGATGGCTGCCTGTGTGGCAGCCCTGATCCTCCTTCGGAGGCCTCTCTGCCTCCTTTGTCAGAAGCTAAAGCAGCACAGTGGTGCAGACCAGCAGTGGTGAGCCAGTTTCATGTGCTTCAGGAAGCATTTGTGCTCATACTTGGTTTTCTTGCCCAAGTGACAAATGACACCACAAACATAGGGTTTCTTCAATTTTAATGGCGAGCTTTTAGATTGCTCTTCAAGTACCCCGAGGCTCACACTCTTGAAGGGGAGCACTGTCATCTTTATGTAATGATCTTAATCATCAAGTGCTTCTTTGGGTCAATTGTTCACTGTGAGAACCAATGGTAAAGACTCCATCCCACCACAATTACTTTCACCTTTCATTAAGCTTTCAAATCTTTGATATGAGTAGACTTTTTCTCTTCTTCAGGCCCTTTTAATTTTTAATCACTTGTTGTCTCAAATGCTGATCATATTTCTGAGAAGTTACTTTGTGAAAAAGACAGAGCAAGATAGAGTTGCCACATACTTCTTTTTTTTTTTCTTTTCTGTGAAATTATTTGGGCCTAAATTTGTGGTGACAAGGTTGCTTCTGTCTAATAGGTCCCACTGCCGTGGGAGGAAGCTGTTGAAAAGGACAGTAGCCGAGGGTTCCAGGGCTTTCTGTACTCACATCCTCTTTCATAAAGACACAAACCTTGATTTTGCACAGGAAAATGTGTACAGTGACTCTTGTAGATACTGTGGGTATTTAAAAACAAACAAACAAACAAACAAACAAACAAACAAACATAGCACAGCTGATCCAGTGCCACACGATCTGTGTTCACACAAATACATTTTTCAAATCTTTATAAAATGAGAGTAACTGTTACTTAAGATATGAAATGAAAGAAAAAAGAAAAGAAAAAAGATAAAGAAAAAGGGAAAAAAAAGTAGGCAAGTGTTCTTTCCAAGCCTCATAAGATCCATGCTCAACATGCTTTCTTTCTGAGTATTAAACAAAAGATTTTAAATTGAAAATGTTTCCTTTTTGTGTGTGTTTGTTTGTTTTGAGACAAGAGTTTCTCTGTATAACAGAGTCCTGCATGTCCCGGACTTTCTTTGTGGGCCAGACTGGCCTCAAATTCACAGAGATCTGCCTGCTCTGCCTTGCGAAAGAGATGGCCCTATACCTCACCTGGGCAGCATTGTAGAGCAAGTGAGCAAGCCTAAGGGAGTGATCACTTTAAGAGCTGACTCCACTTCTTAATGGAGACTCATCAAGTCAGAACAATGTGAACAGATGTGCTACAGACTCTAAGAGACCGTAGATGCCGTCCCACACTACTAGACCCAACAGAACTTTTGATCATAATAGATGGAGAAAATAAGATATTTCATGATAAGCTAACTTTTGAGCAGTATCTATCTATAAATCCAGCCCAACAGACTGGCCCAGAAAGAAATTTTCAACATAAAGAAGTTAACCACACCCAAAACCCCAGAAGTAATAGATAAAAAAATAACAAGAAATAGTAAACACTGCACATTTCTATCTCTCAAAATCAAAGGTTTCAATTCCTTAATAAAAAGACAAAGATTAACAGAATGGATGCAAAAACAGAATCCAGGCCTTTTGCTGCATCTAAGAAACACACCTTAACACCAGGAATACACATCACCTCAGGGTAAAAGAATAGACAAAGATATCCCAAGAAAATGAACCTAAGAAACAAGCTGGTATAGCCATTTTAATACCTGAAAAAACAGGCTTCAAACCAAAATTAATCATAAGAGATAACAGAAGGACACTCAATACTCACCAAAGGAAAAATCCACCAAGAGGGCATTGCAATTTTTAACATCTATGCAGCTAACACAGGCCAGCCAAGTTCATAAAAGAAGCATTACCACAGCTTAAGTCACACACTGATACTCACACACTGATACTGGAAGACTTCAATACCCTTTGCCAATGGACAGGCCATTGAGACAAAAATTAAATGGAGAAATACTTGAGCTAATGAATGTTATAAACCAAATGGATCAAACAGATCCATTTACTCCAAATGGATCAAAGACCTCAACATAAAACCAGGTACACTGAACCTGATAGAACAGAATGTGGGAAAAAGCTTTGACCACATTGACACTGGAAAAGACCTTATGAACAGAATGCTGACAGTGCAGACACTAAGATCAACAATTAGTAAATAAAGACCCATGTACGCTGAAAAGCTTCTGCATGGCAGAGAACGTCATTATCGGGACAAAGTGACAGACTACAGAATGGGAAATTTTTTTGTTTTTGATTTTTGCTTGTTTGTTTGTTTTTATGAACTATATACTGATAAAGGGATAATATCCAAAATATATAAAGAGCTCCAAAAACTAGATGTTAAGAAAGCAATTAACCAAATAAAAAAATGGGGTACAGAGCTCAATAGAGGCTTCTCAATAGAGGTAACTCAAATGGCTGAGAAACACTTAAAGAAACGTTCAACATTCTTAGATTATCAAGGAATTGAAAATCAAACAGATGAAATCCATACGCACACTGCTTGGGTGACCAAGAATGGCTGACAAGGCAGTCCCAGCTAGGGCAAAGGAATCCAAAGGCAAGTAACAGAGTCAGAGACAGGCCCTGCTCCCAGTGCTAGGGGAGTCACATATTGACCAGACTGCACTTCTACCACATAACATATGTGTAGGGGCCAAGTCCAGCCCATGCATGCTCCTTGGTTGGTGGTTCAGTATCTCTGAGCCCCATGGGGCCAGGTTAGTTGACTCTATAGGTCTTCTTATGGTGTGCTTGACCCCTCCAGCTCCCTCAATCCTTTCTCTCACTCTTCGACAGGACTCCCCTAAGCTTGGTCTATTGTTTGGCTGTAGATTGCTGCATCTGTTTCCATCCGCTGTTGGATGAAGCCTCTCAGAAGACAGTTATCCTAGGTTCCTGTCTGCAATCATATCAGAGTATCATTAATAGTGACAAGGGTTGGATGTCTCCCTGAGGTAGGTCTTAAGTTGGGCCAGTCATTGGTTTGCCATTCTCCCAAACTCTGCCCCATATTTACCCCTACACTTCTTGTAGGCAAGACAAATTTCGAGTCTAAGGTTTTATGGGTGGTGTTCCCCTCCATCCACTGGAACTAGTACCTGGTTACAGGTAGCCATTTCAATATTTTTAAAAATATTTATTTATTTATTTATTTATTTATTCACTTTTCATCTCAGTCATGGCCTCCTCCCTCCTCTCCTCCCAGTCCCACCCTTCCTCCTTCCCTCCCTCCCTCTTTCCTCCTACCCCTCCCCTATTCTCAGAAAAGGGGAGCACTCACACACATCCCAGCTAATCAAGTTGCATCAGGACTGAGTATGTCCTCTTCTACTGTGGCCTTGCAAGGCAGTCCTGTCAGGAAGAAGTGATCAAAAAGCAGGCAACAGAGCCCATGCCAGAGACAGCACCCCCCCATACTTGCTCCCCTTACCACAGAAACCACATGAAGCTTGTGCTACCCATTGGCTACATCTGTGTAGAGGGCCTAGGTCCAGCCCATGCATGCTCTTTGGTTGGTGGTTTAGTCTCTGTGAGCCTTCATGGGCCCAGGTTAGTTGATTCTGTAGGTCTTCTCATGATGTCCTTGACCCCTCCAGCTCCCTCAATCCTTTCTGCCACTCTTCTACAAAACTCCCCGAGCTCCCCCTTTTCTTTGGCTGTGAGTCTCTGCATCTGTTTCCATCAACTTCTGGGTGAAGCCTCTCAGAAGACAGTTATGCTAGGCTCCTGTCTGCGAGCACAGAAAGCATCATTAATAGTGTCAAGGGTTGATTCTTTCCCAGGGGATGGGTCTCAAGTTTGGCCAGTCATTGGTTTTTCCATTCTCTGAGTCTGCTCCATCTTTATCTCTGCACATCTTGTAGGCAGGGCAGATTTGTGGTTGAAGGTTTTGTGGATGGGTCGGTGTCCATCTTCTTCCACTGGGAGTCCTACCTGGCTACAGGAGGTGGCCACTTCAGGGCTCTCTATCTCCAGCTCCTAGGAGTCTCAAGTAGGGAAACCTTTAAAGACTCCAGGGAGCCTCCTCCATCCCAGGTCTACTGCTTGTCCCAGAGATGCCCCTCCACCAATTTCCTGTCTCCTTCCTAGCCCTCTTGACTATACATACAAAGCTATCCCCTGTTTTCTCTTCTATTAGATTTAATGCACCCAGATTTATGTTGAGGTCTTTGAGGTACATGGACTTGAGTTTTGCTCAGAATGATAAATATGATCTATTTGCATTTTTCTACATGCAGACATCTGGTTAGACCAGCATCATTTGTTGAAGGTGGTTTCTTTCTTTCTTTCTTTCTTTCTTTCTTTCTTTCTTTCTTTCTTCATTGCATGGTTTTGGATTCTTTGTCAAAAATTAAGTGTTTGTAGGTGTATGGGTTTATTTCTGGGTCTTTGATTTGATTTCATTGATTGATTTGTCTGTTTTTATGCCAATGCCATGTGGTGTTTTCTTTTTCTTTTTCTTTTGTTTTGTTTTTTGAGACAGGGTTTTTCTGTATAGCCTTGGATGTAGTAGGATAGTTTTGTAGACCAGGCTGACCTCGAATTGACAGTGATCTGCATGCTGCTGCCTCCCTGAGTGCTTAGATTAAAGGTGTGTGCCACCACAGCTGGCTCCATATGTTTTTGTTTGGTTTTGTTTTTCCTTTTTTTGTTTTTGACAGTATTGCTCCGTAGTACAGCTTTAAGTCAGGGATAGATATACCACCAGTTCTCTTATTGTACAGGGTTGTTTTAGCTGTCCTGTATTTTTTTTTTATTTTTCCATATCAAATTGAGAATTGCTATTTCAAGGTATGTAAAGAATTGCAATTTTTATGGGAGTTGCATTGAATCTGTAGATTTCTTTTGATAAGATGTACATTTTTACTATGTTAATCCTACTAATCCATAAGCATGGGCCATCTTTTCATCTTCTGATATCTTCTTCAATTTCTTTCTTGAGAGACTTAAAGTTCTTGTCATACAGACTTGTTGCTTTGAGTTACACCAAGATACTTTATATTGCTTGTCGTCTTTGTGAGGGTGTAGGTTCCCTAATTTCTTTCTCAGACCATTTATCATTTTTTGGAGTAAATTTTGTATCCAGCCACTTTGCTGAAGGTGTTTATCAGCTGTAGGAGTTCTTTTGTTCAAGTTTTGGGGTCACTTATATACACTATCATATCATCTGCAAAACAACTTCTTCCTTTCCAATTTGTAGCCCCTTGATCTCCTATTGCTCTAGCTAGAACTTCAAGTACTGCATTGAAAAGATACAGAGAGAGTGGACAGCCTTGTCTTTTCCCTGATTTTCATGGAATTGCTTTAAGTTTCTCCCCATTTAATTTGATGTTGCCTATTAGCTTGCTGAATATTGCCTTTATTGATTTTAGGTATGTGCCTTGTATCCATGATCTCTCCAAGACTTTTAACACGAAGGGGCATTGGATTTTGTCAAAGGGTTTTTCAGCATCTAATGAGATGATCATCAGGCAAATTCAAATCAAAGTTACTTTTGAATTTCATTTTATACCAGCAATAGCCAAGACCAAATAAAGAGGGGGAGTGGGAGAGGGAGGGAGCACTCATGCTGGTGAGGATAAAGGAAAGGGGAACTTTTCTTCATTGCTGGTGGGAGTTCAAATTTATACAGCCACTATGGAAATCAACATGACTCAAGAAGCTGGGAATATATCTCCATAAAGATCCAGCTATACTATTCTTAGGCATGTACCTAATTTATTCTACACTTGCTCGTCCATGTCCACTGCTGCT
>OU015744.1:137032489-137053556 GCA_907169655.1 Acomys percivali
TATTACCAAACCCCTTTTAGGAAACCAGTCTCATTCTAGTACTAAAACCAGCTAAAGACAAAACAACAACAAAAAGAAAATTGTGGGCCATTATTTTTGATGAACATAGACTCAAAAATACTGAATAAAATACTTGCAACAGAATACAGATGTGAATAAAAAACACTAGCCATCATGACCAACTTTGCTTTATCCTTGACATTCAGGGCTAGTTCAACATACAGAAGTCAATAAATCTAAGTAAACTAAATAAATGGACTTACAGAAAAAAATCACATGATTTTAGTAGCTGCAGAAAAAGTCTTTAACAAAATTCAACATGCCTTCAAAATAATAGAGAATGTCGGACAAGAGGGAACATATTCCAACACAACAAAAGATATATATGGCAAGCCAAAAGCAACATCACTCTACATGGAGAAAAGCTTTTAACAATCTCACTGAAGTCAGGAATGGAGCAGGAGTGTCCACTACCCCCATGTCTTTTCAATGTTGTCAAAGAAGCACTAGATGGATCAATAAGGCTAAAAAAGGAAATTAAAGGAATACAAATAGGTAAAGAAGTCAAACTATTCCTATTTGCAGCTCACATCATGGTATACATTAAAGATCACAAAATTATACAGGAAAATTTCTAGAAATGATAAACAAATTCATCAGTGTAACAGGATACATAATCAACCCCCTTGCTTATGAAATGGAAGAATTAGCATTGTGAAAATCACAATTCCATAAAAATCCATTTACGTATTTGGTGTAATTTCAACCAAAATCCTCATCTCATTCTTCACAAAAATAGAAAAAACTATTCTAAAACTCATATGTAATCACAAAGCACACCATATAGTCAATACAATCTTGAGCAAAAAGAACAATACAAGAAGGATTACCACACCATATCTTAGGATATATTACACAGCTATAATAATAAAATCAATATAGTACAGACACAAACACAGGCACAAATAGAACAAAATTAAAGACCCAAACATGAATACATGTGTAAAAGCATCTTTTATTTGTCTGTTTCAATTATTATCTCAGAGGATTACTCTCTCTGTCTGGTATCCTAGGTCTAGTCCTGGAAGCTTCTAGCCTCCATATAATCTAACCCAGGCCTAAAATATTTTCAGCCTCTGAGACTTATTTCTTAATAAACTCACCCTTATCTATTC
This sequence comes from Acomys percivali, assembly GCA_907169655.1. Lineage (NCBI taxonomy): Eukaryota > Metazoa > Chordata > Mammalia > Rodentia > Muridae > Acomys > Acomys percivali. The sequence goes on from OU015744.1 coordinate 137,033,665, forward strand.
TTTCTGAGTGCTGGGCTGGCTGGTTCACCTCAGCTGTTCTGGCTTAAACTCTTTTGGCCTGGAATTGTTCTGCTTGGCCTCAAACTAACTCAGCAAGCTGCTCTAATCTTCTGGATTCTTTTCATTTTCCAGCTCATTCCATCTTTACTCGTGTTCTGTCTTTGCAACCCATCTACCATTGCTCTGGTAAAAAAAGCCTGCCTCCTCTCTCTATAAAACTGCCTCTTACATAGCTTCCCTTTCCTCTCTCTTCTTGTGAGTGTTGGGATTATCCTATTCTGTCCAGTCTTCTCTGATTAATCACCTTTTCTGCTGCTCAATTAGACATCACTTTCAAATGTGAATGCTTTTTTCTATAAACTAACTTTACCTTCATTTGGGATTTAAAAGGCATGTACCACCACACCTGGACCTAAGCTTTTCTTTTTTCTTTTTTCTTTTTTCTTTTTTCTTTTTTGGTTTTTCGGAAACAGAGTTTCTCTGTGTAGTCTTGGCTGTCCTGGACTTGGTTTGTAGACCAGGCTGGCCTCGACCTCACAGCGATCCGCCTGCCTCTGCCTCCAGAGTGCTGGGATTAAAGGCGTGCGCCACCATGCCCGGCCTAAGCTTTTCTTTATCTGATACTTACTCTATACAAAGATGGCCTTGAATTCAGATCTGTTTCTTCTGTCTTTCGGATTAAAGGTGTGTTTGTATTCTAGCTGGATCCCACAGACCTAGAAGATCTTTGGATGTGATCTCTTGCCAGCCAAATCACATAGATAGAAGGCCGTTGAACGTGATCTCTTGTCCAAACAGCTATGTTACGAATTAGCATCCCTCTACATGCCTGTGCCTTGCTATTTGGTAAAGTTGTAAAAAACATATGGTAGAGAAAAGAAAGCGTCTTCCACAAGTGGTTCTGGGGAAATTGGAGGTCCACATACAGAAGGATGAAAATAGACCTATCACCTTTCAAAAACAGTAACTCCAAATGAGTTGAAGACCTAAATGTGAAACCTGAAACACTTAAACTGTGAGGAGAAAACAGGCAGTATCCTACATGATACAGGAGTAGGAAACAGCTCCCTGAGCAGGACTCTACCAGCAATAAATGTCAACCATTGACAAGTGGAACGTCATAAATTAAAACGTTTCTGCACAGCTAAAGAAACAATTAACAGATGAGAAGGCAGCCCACTGAATGGGAGATAATCCTTGTCAATTGAACATCTGGATAGAGGATTAATATATAGAATATATAGGTAAAAAACCCTCCAAAACCAAAACAAAATAGAAAACAAATGACCTATTTGAAAAATGGGCCTTGGTTCATGTCAGATGTTAGGGGAGGAGGACTCCCCTTTCTGAGGACTAGGGGAGGGGGATCAGGGATGGGGGGGAGGGTGGGACTGGGAGTAGAGGAGGGAGGGGCTACAATTGGGAAATAAAATGAATAAATTAAAAAGAAAAATAAAGCCATCTGAAGTTTCAAGCTTATATATATATATATATATATATATATATATATATATATAACATATATATTAAATGGTGAACATTGCTAGCCAACAGTCAAATGTAAATTAAAACTACTTGTAGATTTCATCTTACTCTGTTCAGAAGGGCTGAGTCAGAAATAAATAAATAAATAAATATCAAAAAAAAAAAAAAGAAAAAGAAAAAGAAAAGTGGGCCTTGGATTTGCATAGAGAATTCTCAAAACACAAGAAAGAAAAAAATGTCTAAGAAATATCTAAAACAAAATGACAAATAGACAGACAGACAGACAGACAGACAGACACAAACAAAAATGCATTGTCCCTAGCACTTATGGAAATGCAGATCAAAACAACTTTTAGATTTTGTCTTACACTAGTCAGAATGACAAAAATCAGTGGAACAACTGACAACAAACACTGGAGAAGATGTGAGGAAAGAGGAAGCAGGAAACATCATCACTGTTGGAGGAATTGCAATCTGGTCTAGCCACTATGGAAATCTGTGTGGAGGATTCTCGAAAACATAAACATAAGTTTAACATATGACCCAGACATACTACTCCACAGATGCTTGGTCAGGCATGTTTACTGATGCTCTGTAGCTAAGAAATGGAAACAACGTGAATGTCCTTCAATAGAAAAATGGATATGAAAATGTTGTACATAATAAACTTTGGAATACTATTCAGCTCTGAAGAAAAGTAAAGTCATAACCTTTGCAGGTAAAAGGATGGGACAGAAAAGGTTATATTATATTAGCTGATGCAGACTCAGAAAGACAACTATAGAATGTCCTCTCATCAGAGGCGTCTAGCTCCAAACCTTTAGGTATGACTACATCCATATCAAAGCAAAAAAGTAAAAGGGGCATGGTGGGGGTGTGTGTGAAAACAAATCCGAGGGAGTAACAGGATACAGGTGATCTGACCAAGGATATAGAAACAGCCGCCTTTTTATGGAGAAGCCAGGGAAGTAAATATAGAAGTACAGAAAAGGGTAAAGGGGTCTATGGAGCTTGTCAGGGGGTTATAAAAACGAAAGAGGAAGGAAAGAGAGTAACATAACAAAAAAGGATGTCTGAAACAGTCATAAGGAACCATACTATTAACTACCTAATATAATAATACACTTAATTCTTAGTTCTGGGTATAAATATATATAGTTTAAATGAACTTTGCCCACCTAGGTTGATGGTGATTCCTCCAAGAGCCAAAGACCACCTAACAACCCAATACCTAACTTGAGAAGCCCTCTTTTGGCTTGTTGGTCAGGGCTATTCAAGGGACGTCCAAAATATACAGCCCACTGCTATTGCCCTTTGCTAACTGCCACCCCAAGAGATGGAAGGTAGAAATAATTGCTTATTATCTGTTACTGAAGTCACCATGTGCATCTGAAACAGGGCCAGAGTTCCCTTTTATATGTACTTCCTGATGGCCTTCTCCATGAAGACTAGGTTCATAATACAAGAACGCCATATACGAGATCCAAGATGGTGGCTTTGAACAAGTACACTATCTGATCTGCAAGATGGAGACTAGCGACCCCAGCTGGGAGCTACAGACCAAAAGATCTGGACAGCCCTAGGTGAGAGGGGTCCACACAGCACAGAGCACAGGTGGGTCTAGCCTAGGCCACCCAACTGACCCACATAAGACCGGTGCCCAGTCCCCTGAGTATGAACTGGTACCTGCCTGCGAGCTGCAGTCATGCTCTATATCACAGACTCTGGTGTCTGGGGCTGAACTGTGGGGCAGTGAAGCACCAGAGTCTGTAGCTGTTGGTCTGGGGAGAACCCAGGAAAATGGGTGGATCTGACTTCAGACCACCCTGCCAGTCCACAGACATTCCCAGGGGCTGGTGACCACGCGAAGGGCATCCAAAGCCCAGCAGAATCTATCTTGCCATATCTGTGCTCTTTCTTTCTCCCTCTCTCACTGATCTGTGGGCCACAGAGTAACAGTGTCAGTGTCTGTTGGTCCAAGGGAAGCCAAGAGTATGGAACTTGGGTAGCTGTGACTTCAGATCATCCCTCCAGGCCACGGAGGGATCCGTGGCCCACAAGGGGGCCCAAGTGGCTGTGGACACATTCTCCAGCTCCATAGCTGTACTCTCAGGTTCACTGATCTAAGGCAGCACGGCCTGAATGGATTGGGCAGAAACCTAGCCAGCCGACCCAGCAGACTGTTCCAGGACACTTGAGCAGAACTGAACTGGCCTAAGCAGAGCTGGCAGAAGCCTAACCTGCAGCCACAACCCAGTTGGGGTTCCTGTGTGCTCTTGGGCAGGACTGAACCGTCCTGCAGGGATCAGGCAGAAGCCTAGCGAACAAACAAGCCAGAAGGCTTTATCTGCTCTCTCAGGTGGGACTGAACCTAGGACCTGATGTCTAGCCAACTGCTGCAAGTCAGCAGGGGGGTTCCAGCACTCTACAGAGGACTGAGCTTGACCCCAAAGCTTCAGTGTCCGAGGGTAGGGTTTCTAAAGCCCAGTCAAAAGCAGGATAACTGGCTATACCTACACTACCTCGAACTGATCCTTGGGCTGCAGAGCACCAGCACCAGCCTCTGCTGACCCAGTGGGGAGCCTAGGGTGTGGAGCAAAGTCCCCTGGAGCTGAAATCATGTCACTTGCCTGATCCAGGAAAGGGTTCCCTGATCTCCACAAGTGAGGGTTCTTGACCTGTAGACACTCACCAATGAACTGCTCTTAATGAGCAGTAAAAGACACCAGAAACTACCTCCCAAAGCCAGAGACAGCAAGATGACTAAAGACCAGCATGAAAATACAAACAACAAAACCCAAAACAATATGTCATCTCTAGAACCTAGCTACACCAAAGAATTCAACCCTGGGAACTCAAACACAACTGAAGCACAAGAAAATGAGCTCAAATCCTTAGTAAGGAAGACGATAATGGAGGAAATGAATAAAATCCATAAAAAAGTAGGGTAATGCAGCCAAACAGACTGAGGAAATTAAAGAGTCCTATAGAGAGGAAATGAAGAAATCACTGGAAGAAATTCAGGAAAATACAAACAATCATATGAAGGAAATCAATAAAACAGCTCAATAGCTGAAGAAGAAAATGGACACAATGCTAAAAACACAGACAGAAGAAAGCCAGGAACGAGAGAACTTAGAGAAGATAACAGGAAATGCAGAGAAAAGCTTTTCTAACAGAATTCAAGAGATGGAGGGATGTGTCTTGGGAGTAGAAGATACAATTGAAGAACTTGATGCAACCATCAAAGAAAATGGTAAATCTTAAAAATTTCTAACACAAAACATCCAAGAAATCAAGGACACCATGAAAATACAAAACCTGAGGATAGTAAGAATTGAGAAAAAGAGAAGACACCTAGCTCCAAGGCCCAGAAAATATTTTCAACAAAATCATACAAGAAAATTTCCTCAATTTAAAGGAGATGCATATAAACATAAAGAGGCCTGCAGAACATCACTTAGAATAGACTAGAAAAGAAAATTCTCCTCACACATAATGTACAGAACAAAGAAAAAATATTAAAGGTAGCAGGAGAAAAAGGTCAACTAACAAATAATGGCAAACCTATCAGAATTACACGGGGCTTCTCAGCAGAGACCATAAAAGCCAGAAGGGCCTGGGCAGAGGTCTTGCAAACCCTAAGAGACCACAGATGCAAGGCCAGACTTCAGAAAAACTTTCAATAACCATTGATGGAGAAAACAAGATATTCCATGACAAAAACAAATTCAAACAGTACCTATGCACAAATCCCACCCTATTGAAGTTACTAGAAGGAAAATTCCAACCCAAAGTGACAAACTACAACCAAAATAACACAGGAAATAGATAACTTCGTTGTTACAAAACATAACCAGACAAACATTCTATTGCAACCAACATCAAAATCAAGGGACTTAACAGTCCCTGGTCATTACTATCTCTCAACATTAATAGTCTCAGTTCTCCAATAAAAATACACCGACTAACTGCATGGATGCATAAACAAGACCCAACATTCTTCTGCATTCAAGAAACCCATCTCAGCCACAATGATAGACATCACCTCATGGTAAAAGGTTGGAAAAAAGTATTCCAAGTGAATACTTGACACAAGAAGCAAGCTAGTGTGGCCATTTTAATATCTAATAAAATAGACTTTCAACCAAAATTACTCAAAAGATATGAGGACCCAAGATGACATCACAATTCTGAACATCTGTGCCCCCAATATGAAGGCACCCACATTTGTAAAAGAAATATTAACAAAGCTTAAACCACACATTGATCCCCACACATTAATAGTGGGAGGCTTCAACACCCCACTTTTACCAAAGAATAGGTCATTGTAACAGAAACTAAACTGATAAACAATGACACTAACCTATGTGATGAATCAAATGGATCGAACAGATATCTACAGAATCTATGAGAGGACATGTGCGCTGAAGAAGACTGATTCTTCCACTCTCAGCCACAATTAATTGCCTATAGCTCTTTATTTAGGAGTGAAACTTCATCAGAGTTCCTCCACCCATGTTCACATATCAAGTTGGTATTGTCATTTTCCAGGTCATGCTTAGGCAACCATAATGTTGAGATTTCTTGGTGCAGTCTCCCTGTCATCTATAGAAGATACCATTTTTGTAGCAGACATCATGGCCCTCTGGTTCTTTGTTGTTTTTATTTTATTTATTTTTAATTTTTTTCTGGTTCTTTTTTCTTTCTAAATTTATTTTTAAAAAATTATTCACTTTATACCCTGATCATAGCCCCCTTTCTTGTTTCTTCATAGTCCCATCCACCCCACCTCTTTCCCACTATGCCCTTACCCTAGTCCTCAGAGAAGGGGAGCTCTTCTCTCCTATCAACTGACCCCAGCCTACCATGTCTCATCAGGACTGCCTGCAATGTCTTCCTCTGTGGTCTGGTAAGGCACTCTGCCAGGGGGAAGAGATCAAACAATAGTCAACAGAGTCAATGGCAGGGACAGGCCCTGCTCCTCATACTAGGGGATCCACATGGAGACTGAGTTGCCTATTGGCTATCTGAGCAGGGGGCCTGGGTTCTGCAAGGTCCTTGTTTGGTGCATCAGTCTCTGCCCCTGCTCCCTGCCCCCCCCCCCCAGCGGGCCCAGATTTGTTGCCTCTGTTGGTCTCCTTATGAAGCTCCTGTCCCCTCCAGGTCTTTCTATCCCCTGACTCTTCCATAAGACTTCTTGCCCTCTGCCCAAAGTTTAGCTATGAGACTCAGCTTCTGCCTTGATCTCCTGCTGGGTGGGCATGCTCCCATGCTGTTCCTTCTCTTCAAAGGCTTCCAGCATCCTTTCTATCTGCAAGCATCCTCTGTAGTTTCCTCCTTGTTGCTTAGCTTCTTTAGGTCTGTGGATTGCATTATGGTTGTCCTGTATTATATGGCTAATATCTGCTATTCTTTCTTCCATCATGGTCTCTGAGCCTTAGGTGTAGGGGTTATGTTATAGACATGTCAGTTGGGGCTGGGCATCACTCAGTCAGTTACTCTGCATTTTTTACTACTTGTGTCTTTCTGTAATATTCTTCTGGGCAAAGAAATGTCTTTAATGAGGAGTGAGAACTATACTTAATTGTGTATTTACAATGCAATTGGAAATTATACTGGCTTAGGAAAGCAGCATTAAAAAGTTCTCCTCTAGGATCCATGACCTTACCAGCCACAAGTTGTGGGATAGTTTTACAGTACCATAAATTGATGTCTTCCTATTAACTGGGTCTTTACTGCAATTAGACGGCTGTTAGCTATCCCTAGGCTATAAGTGCACTTTTCAGGATGTCTTACTAGTCTGGTCACTTTGGGGACACACACGTTTTATGTCTCTTAGAGATCACTTGAATTTACTCTTTTTTCTTTGTTCTTCAGAGATGGTGCTATGCCCTCTGCATTGAAAGTCGGCCTTCCATTCATCTCTCTCAAACACTTATTTACAATGACTTGTCTTTATTAAGTCCTCTTGAGATGCTGCACCCTACCTCAGCACCCATCACTGCTTCATCTCTTAGGCTTGATGCTTTGTGCTAAGTTAATTTGTTCCTGTTCTCATGTCCTTTTTGAAAGTGCTCTTATACTTTTCATCTGCATTTTGTTCCTCTATTATCTTGTAAATTCCTGAGAAGGAGGACAATGTCTTTGCCTTCATTTGCATATCTCCATGGCATCCAGTTGAGAATGCCATTAGAAGGCAGCACTTATTAAATCAAATTTTCACTGATGAAATCATGTCTAGATTGAAAAAACATGGGTCATGCAGCATCACCATAGCTATTACATGCATTTTCTCTTTTAAGTCTTTGAGATATATAGACATGTAAATATCATGTTAAAATATATATTAGGGTGTTTTAGGAAAAAAACACAAATTAATGTTCTCAAATATGATTTTAAAATTCAAGTTATTTATAATAAAATATCAATTGACTATGTGTTTGTATGTGTATGTGCAATTGCAATTGAATAATGTTCATTCATTCTAATAATATTTAAATGTGATTTTGTAGTACACACTTTCTCTCATCTGAAGAAATACTACCAAACTGATTATATATTAAGAATTACACAATCTCTAATACAGACATTCACACAAACCCAGGAGAGAATGAGAGAGAGAGAGAGAGAGAGAGAGAGAGAGAGAGAGAGAGAGAAGAGAGAGAGAGAGGAAGAAACAAAGACACAGAAAGACAGGCAGAGGAAGAGAAACAGGGGGAGGGGAGAGAGAGAGGGAGGGGGCACAGGGAAGAGAGAAAAGACTCTTCAATTTTTAACAAATTTCTTCAAACTCCTTTTTAACCAATTAAATTTATGTCTAGTTTGCAGCTCCAGAATTCTGTTTAGAGTTCTTTTAATACAGCACTGTTAATGTATTAAACTTAATTGTTGCAACGATTTCTACCTATAGAAGGACAGTAGAAGCAGGAATGAATACAACTAAGTGCTCAGGTCTCATTCCAAGCCTGGAGACACATTTTAACAATATATTTACATTTGTGCATGTGTTGTGGGCCAAACACTCTCCTAGTGCATGCACACACTCTCCAAGTGCATACATGCATGCTCTTACTTGTGCATGCCATGTATGTGCATGTGTGTGTACCTGTGTTGAGAAAATATTTTGTCTTCCTGTCCTCTTTGTCATGGTGAGCTTTACCTCAATACTGTACTTGAATCAACTTTCAACTGTATCATCATATTAATTGTTTAGTCACATTTTCACCGGCATGACTTGGGCAAATCCACCTTCAAGATTTTATTCATGATTAATAAATGGTTAATAAATATTTGAAGTGAATAATTAAATTTATGACTAACACCCACTATTTTATAATGTCTTGTTACAAATAAAAAAAAGAAAAGAAAAGCAAGCAAGAAAGAAAGAAAGAAAGAGAGAAAGAAAGAAAAAAAGAAAAAGCCAGTCCCTTAATCACACCTTTCATCCTGGCATTTGAGAGGCAGAGGCAGGAGGATCTGAATTCAAGGTCAAGCTAGTCTACAAAGCAACTTCCAGGATAGCCAGGACTACACAGAGAAACCCTGTCTCAAAAAAACCAAAACAAAACAAAAACAACAACAACAAAACAAAACAAAAAAACTCATTAAAAAGCTCTTAAGACATCTAAAATACTAGCAAGGTTTCTCCATTTTAAATCAAGAATAAAAACTAAGAAGCATAGGAAATGCCTCATTCTCAGAAAAAGAAACCCCACAAAACGTATACATGCTCTGGATTTCTGTTTGTTTTGTCGCTGTTGTTAGGTTTTGTTTGTTGTGCTAAACCAAACTTCAATAGTATTTAATTTGAGAGACTTGTTAAGTCATTGAAGACTAACGAGCTGTGGGTGGGGGAGATGGTTCAGTAGATAAAGTATGTCCCATGCAAGTATGAAGAGCTGAATTCAAATCCCCCACACTCACATAAACCTGAACACACACACACACACACACACACACACACACACACACACACACACTATAAAGATTGAAACATCACTTTCTAAGCTACACATGGTATAATGTGCCTTTAAGCCCAGCATTCAGGAGGCAGACATAAGTGGACCTCTGTCAGTTTGAGAGCTTTGTCTAAATGGAGAGTTCCAGAACAGCCAGGGATACACAATGAGACCCTGTCTCAAAACAAACAAACAAAAATCAGACTCTGCATTGTGCAATTTAGAATGAAATCCACCCATAAAGGATGAACAATTATTGAAATAAGTGCTTTTGTTCTATCAAACTTTAGGGTTTTTTTTTTTTTTGCTTCAAATATTCATAGATTAGACAGCCCTCTTGAGTCAATCTGCCCTTCCCCTTGGTGACATTGCTAGTTAAGTGGAGTCACTCACAAGATTTTCAGAGCGTTAAAGCATTCTGCTATAGACTGCGCTCCAAGGACACAGGTGATGAAGGTCACTCTCTGAGTTTCTCTCCCTCATTCCTGGTTTCCTTGTCTCTAAACGACAAGAGATTCGCCGTTTATATATTGTGGGACTCAAATCAAACGCAAGTCTTCACAAGTAACTCCTTCTTTTGGAATAAGGCTCAAAGTTTTGTTTGCTTTTCTCATAAATTCCTCCTCAGTATTAAAAAAAAATACCCTGTAGTTATGTAAGAGGGTCTTGGGGCAATTTTTGAATATAAATTATAAATATTTCCCAAGATTTGAAATATACACAAAATATAATGTATGTGAAGAACAAATAACACAACTAATAGTTGTATAGCTTATAAGTTTTGCTTTAAGTACTCACAGAAATGGCAAAACTTTTATTTATTCTCAGTTTTTATTTTTACTGAAAAACATTTTGCCATTTACTAAACAGGTTCTTTCCCTTGGTCATAATAATTTTATTAGTAATCGTGGAAGAATCCCTTAGGTCAGCTATTGTTATTTTCTTGATTTTTATGGCTACTGCATTGAACCTCTTTATATTTACCTCTGATTTCAAAAGCAGACAAGTCTATATCCTGGCAAGATTGTTTGTGACTTTTCTGTTTCCCACACTTCAACACAAGCTTCCTTTCCCATATGAGACAGTATCTCTCTTCTTGAAGCAATGATTGACATCTGTAGGCAAGCTGATTTCTGTAGGTCTTCGCGGGGAGGTGTTCATACTTCGAAGCGATAGTAACATTATCTTGTAATGGAGAGTGCTCCCCAGAAGAGCTTATTCTTAGAATGGGTGAGGAAAATTGTTGCATACATGCCTTGTTCCATCATCATTCTTGCATGCCTGCTTTTCCAGGTTTTTGACTGGAGTTCCCACCCTAACTTCTCTCAATCCTGGATCATGACCCAGAAGAGTAAAATGAAACAAACCCTTTCTTTTCCAAGTAGGTTTTGATCATAGTGTTTTATCACAGCAGCAGAAACTAAACTATGGCTTTAGCTATTCAAATGGGCTATGGAGAAACTTGCAGCTTTGTTCTTTCTAATGCTAATGTTATCTTATGAATCTTTTAAATATATTTTTCATTTTTTTGGAATTTAACATAGAAGCATGTGCATGCTTGGCAAGTACTCTTACATGAAATACACACTTCACATGAATCACATGTGTATACATGTACAGGCAAGTCAATGCTCCTATGTTTCACACATACCTTTTGTTAGTTGCTTTAAGCCACTTATTAGATTCTGGGAAATGTCATAACAGTTTATTTCTGCATCTTTGAATGATTACTAAAATATATGAATACTCTTCCTACTGCAGGTCACCAGGTTCCACTTAGAAATGAATGCAGAAATAGTGTTTATTTCCTTGTTATATCTTGAGGAGTTGCACAGTACAGGCAATTCTGTAGGACTTTATCCTCGGAAATTCCTGCAAATAACTTGCTAAAATTTTTTCAATGAGTGAGTCAATAGATAAATACAAGATATAAATAGTTACTAACATTGTAGGCAAATATTCTTTTCCAACCCCCCTTTATGCTATATAAGGCAGGATTGTCTCTCTGCCTTTTCTCTGGTATGCAAAGCCTGAAGCATACACGGAAACAATACTCCCTGTCATTCAGACATTTAAGCAAACTTCTGAAGTATATTTTCACACCAATCAATCTGTAGAAATTACATTTTAAATAAAAAAAATTCTGTTGTGTCTTGGCAAACAGGTGGTTGGAATCTGCCTCTGCAGAAGACACCTCCAGGAAGCACTCAGTGCATCCCCACAGGTGGTCGCAATTGCAGAGAAGTGCCAAATGTCAAGATGTTGGGCCCAGAGTGATAAGCGGGGCTTGCAGATGCAGCTTACCCTGAAAATGGATGCTGAAGGGGAACTGTTTGGGCGCTGTGTGCAGCAGCATAGCAGAGATGCAGTGGTTAGAAGGACTTAAGACATTTTGGCACACAGCCAAGAGCAGTTTCAGTTTCAGTGTTGTGAGCAGCAGTCTCTAAAGATGTTTATTAGTGCCAAGTCTAAAGATGTTTATTAGTGCCAATCAACCTTCAGTGTCCCAGCTCAGGCATGCTGGAAAATTCTGCACCTAGCATCTTGGTCACAGAATAACAAAGATATTCTGTGATTTTTTTTCAGAGACAGACACTCTACAATATAATTTCAGAATCAAATCCTTCATATGCATACATACATACATACATACATACATACATATGTGGTATGCTATATTTAAGATGTAAGTTTGCATGTTTTGACTCTAACACTGCACATTTTTCATCTTGAAATACCCAAAAAAACTGTGCTTATATTTAAATCTCAAAAAAACAAAACAAAACAAAACAACAACTGCAAACAAAACCAACAGGACATGGCAACTGAGCAAACAAAGTTAGAAAAAAGCTTCGCAAGAGCTAAAATGTAACATGTTTGGTGAGATATATATATATAGCTTTCAACTGTTTTCTCTGTGAAGCCTGTTTTACCTCCACCACTTCATTCCCCACATACACAGTCCTTACACTCTAGGATTCTGAGGTTATCTCTATTAGGTTTTCATTTTTAAGCAGATGTGAAACTATTTCTCTGTAATTAAAACCCACAGCACTGTTGCAGGAATCTTTGCAATCATCAACTTGCACATTTTGCTCACTGAAGACAAAGGCAACTGGTGTCATTCACGAATCGTAATGCTGTGTCTGAAAGGGTCATGTGTGATGCTTGGATATCCTTGCCAACTTAGTAGAGAGCCACACACAGGAGGAGGAAATAACCCAGCCAGCCCAATAAATATACCACACTGAGATGGTGAACAAAGCTGTCCTCCAAAGGCTGCAGTTTGCCTCTCAGGGTTGAAACTCACTCACCAGCCTGTTAAAGAGCTCTGGCCAAGAGTGATTACTTATAAGAGTGCACTATTGGCAAGAAAGCTCTTTGTTAAGATAGAGCAGTATGCTAGATTCCAGGATGTTAAATGGGTCCTGTTCTCTGACCTCACTGACAGACAGTTATGCCAATGACAGCTTTCCCAACTTTTCATCCAGTAAAAGCCTTGTAATACCTCAGAAGTAGGTACAAGTCTAGGAACCTAGAAAATCAACACCCTAAAGAACCATACAACTTCTGTGAAAGAAGGTTGGGACAAGCCTCGCTTGTTTTAGCTGTTTGTTGTTGTCGTGTGTGTGTATGTGTGTGTGTGTGTGTGTTGTTGTTGTTTGTTTGTTTTTAAATGTCTACATATATCCCAAGATTATACTTAAGAAGTTCAAAGTTATCTTTAAATACTGAAGTGTTGGGCTGTAGACGTAGCTCAGTAGTCAACAGCACTGGCTGCTCTTGCATAGAACTAGGGTTTGGTTCTCAGCACCTACATGACATCTCACAACCATCTGTGCCTAACTCCAGTTCCAAGGGATCTGCTGCCTTCTTTTGATCTTTGTGGGCACCAGGCACACATGGTGCCTATGCATATATGCAGGCAAAATACTCATATACATACAAATAAATACGTTTTAAAAAAGAAACCTAGAGCACTGAAGTATAGAAAAATTTCCACAAATTATAATAAAAAGGTGTTTTAACACCTTTTGGGTGATAGAATGAATAGATATTGTAAGATACACTTAAGGGTCTCTAGAAAGCTCAGTGGATTACATATGGGAGCACACTGTGAGAAGATAACAGGCTAGGGGAAGAGAACTCAGGGTTGGTCCCCACATTTTATGAGAACTGCTTTGATGATCTTTCTATGTCAAATTTGCTGGTGTATAGATGTATAGAAGTATATAATGATCATCTTTTTACTCAGATGAGAAACTATATAAGTCTATGAGAAAGTGTGTCTTTATTTCAATGAACACACTTGAAATATCAGGGATATGGATGTAACTAGATGGCAGAATGTACCTCTACATGCACAAAGCCGGGGTCCAATCCATCCTATCACAAAAGTAAAACGGACTCTCAGTACATTTGGAAAAAAACCCAAAATAGTCTAATCTTAAACAAGTAAAAGTGTTGAATTTGTCCTCCAGGTAAAGATGCAGCCCTCCACCGTTACCATTCCTGGCAGTTTTGTAGAATTCTGCACCACAAAATTAGGTATCAGGGTATGAAAATGATCCAGAAGAGGATCATCTTTGCTGATGTGATAGTTAACCACTGAACCTGAAGAACTCAATCACTAGGCATGTTGTATCCCTCCACAGCACAGATGCTATTCTTGTCATGCCCGGGGCAACTTTCTAGGCATTCCATATGGCTTGCAGAACTATTAACAAGTACGTGCAAAAGCCTGTGGGCTGGAGTAAAACTGAACTGTTCAGACAATTGATTTATGTGTGAGCAGTGCCATGCATAAGGAAATTCATGACATTATTGTAATTAAATAATTATATGGTGACTTTTAATTCGAACTATAAAATTTATCAAATAATTATAATTTCAAAAATTAGACTAAGGGAAAAATAACCCACAGTATTTCCTGGACAACCATTTTTTTTTTTAGAACTCAGGGTGTCATTTATTTTTTAATTTTCATAAGTATGCTGGTAGGTAGTTGTTAATATAAATAGAAATGACATTAAGTATAAAATTCTATAAATGAGAAGACACTTATGTTTGGCTAAGAGAACTATCTAGTTGGACTGATGTACATATAATGACAAATTCCAGAATGCTAAGAAAAGAGATCAGGGCTTGCAATGGAGAAAGCCAGGGTGTGGTCTATTCACTTTCTTCAGGTTAATCACTTTAAGCTTACAATACTTGGTTGTGGAAAGTTGGGTGTGGGTAGGCGGAGGCCTTTAGTATTCCATCAAAATTTAAAATTGGAAAATTCCTTGTATTCTATTTTATAATTGTGTTTCATAAAGACCAAGTGTAGAAGAAATAATGTAAGGTTAGATGTAGAGAAACACACCTCTGTGTACACACACACACACACACACACACACACACACACACACTGAACAAGTGTACAAAGAGAGAGGAAAAATAACAGAAAGAAACAAGGTAACAATTGACAGTCTGGTCTACAGAGCAAGTTACAGGATTACACAGAGAAATCCTGTCTTGAAAAAAAAAATCAAGGCTAACTATCAAATACAGACTTGGATGCTTATTGCCCTTTGAGCCACTTGGAACCTGTTTTGTGGATCATTTCTTGTTCTTAGTCTGCGTTGGAGAGAGAGAGAGAGAGAGAGAGAGAGAGAGAGAGAGAGAGAGAGAGAGAGAGAGAGAGAGAGAGAGAGAGAATGTGTGTGTGTGGGTTATTTTTACTCTCATCCTAAAACATTTGATCACAGAATTTTACAAGCAATGTGGATGAACAGCATGATTATTTTTCTACCCAGTTCATATGGGCAATAGACACAGGGGATGCCTCCTCCATCACCAGCAGACAAGGTGAAGCCTTTACCAGCGTAGGACAGACCAAAGAATCACACGGGACCTTGAAAGGAGGAGATGGCTCTCTTGTTAGGTTCATAAATCATCACTCAGTACTCAGAGCTTATGTTCCATTCATCAAAACACGAGAGGTGCACTTTATTTGTATTGACATTCCATTTCTAGAGATGTACATTAAGGTAAAAACCCAGAAATTTCAAAACGAGGTCTTTTTTGTTTGCTAAAGGATATGGATTGTGGAATTTATTAAAGCAATGAATATGGGCCAACAAAATGACACAGTGGGTAAAAGTACCTACCCCCTCAAGTCTAAGTGCCTGAGTTTCATACCCAGAACCCATGTGGTGAAAAGCGAGAATTGACTTGACATGTATATCTATTCTTTCTCTTTCTCTTTCTCTTTCTCTTTCTCTTTCTCTTTCTCTTTCTCTTTCTCTCTTCTCTCTTTTTCTCTGTCACACACAAGTAAAATAATAAAAATAATAGAGTTAATAACAACATTTTTAATAGTAAAGATCAATAAAATCCTAGAAAGCCATAGGATGAAGGAATTAGTTTTTACTTACATAATTTAAGCTACATATTTTTATTGACTGTCTTACATCATGTGCACATAGGCAAAGCTCACAAAGATAGAACCTCTGTTGCCTTTCTGTTTGTATTTTGTACCTCTGGCCAAATCTGACAAATTATTAGAAGCTTAATATATGTGGGTGAGTGAACAAATGAACGTTTATAAAGGCAGAGTATGAATATAAATAAATTAGCTTAAAATATAACAAAAGGAGAAAGTCTACAGCCACAGTTAAGGGGGAAATAAAGAAATAAACAAATTGGAAGATAAAAAAAAATAGCAATCTCAAAATTTTCAAACTTGGTCTCATTAAAGAGCCCAGGTAACCCTTGAAGTCACACTTTTACTCAGGTTAGTTCTGAACTCATGATCCTCCAGCCTCGGCCACTGAGTACCAGGATTGCCGTTCTTGACTGTTGTTCTAATTTTCAAATAAAAATTTTTAATGAACTTGCACCCGTGGTCTATAGTAGAACTCTAAACTTATCCAGTAACATAGAATAAGAATACAAATTATTAAATTAAAAAAGTGTTAGCTTTCTATGGCTGTAATAAAACACCCGAGACAATCAACTAGTGTAGAGAAAAGGTTTACTTTGGCTCATAGTTCTGAAAGTTTCCGCCCATGGTTTCTTGGTCCTTTTGCCTATGGGTCTGTGGTGAAGCAGCATGTGACAGTCCTATGTTCATAAGGCAAGGCGGCTCACTTTGTGTCTGGGAATAAAAGAGTTGGGAAGAGCCAGGAATGAAGTCCCACTCTCCCTTGCAAGGATATGTTTCCAGTGACCAGAAGCTCTTTCAGTAGATCTCAATCTGCAAAAGTCCAACCACTTCCCAATCAAGTCAAGAAGCAAGTCTTTAACACAGGGAGCCTTTAAGGGGTAGTCCAGGAGTTAGAGTTTGAATGTAAAATACCTCTCGTAAGTTTACATGTTTGAGCATCTAAACCCCAGCGCGTTGGGGAGATCACGGGCCTCACTGGAGCACAAAGGACCCTTTTCTTCCTGAGAAATTGAAGAGGCGGAACAGTCCGTCCTAATACTTCTGCCCTCGTTGGTAGAGCCTCTGCCACTATGTGTTCCCCAGTATAATAGCTACGTCCCCTAAACCACAGGCAAAATACATTATTCTTCCCTGCACTTTACCCTATCAGGTATTTGGTCAGTGAACAAAACAGTAACTAATGCAGAGTGTTGGTACTGACAGATGGGGCTATTACTGTGAAAACACTGACCATGAAGTTCATAGGCCTTTGGGGCAGGCTGATGGGAAGAATATATGTGGTGGTTTCCTGCTGAAATGATGCGGAAACTGTGACAGGAATCTGAGCCTACCAGAGGCCTTAAGCCCAACCATGGAAAACCTTCCTGCCTCTCATCTGCTCCCAGCCCCTGCCCCAAGAGGGTCAATCAGGGCTACTCTTTTCTTTTAGGCAGCTGTTTCTTTTCAGTGTCTGTGTCTGTCTCTCTCCTGACTTATTTCTCCTTAACATAATCTGATGTAGGTGAGAGGCCATACTGCATTTGACCAGAATATGGACGCAACACAACAAAATACCAGGACAAGGTAGTTGGACCTAATTCAGAGGTGTCTTAGTTAGGGCTAGAAGCTCACTGGAGTTTTCCTGGGTCTCTCTTGAGACCCACTCAGTGGAATGGAGCAGAGTTTTTTTTTTTTTTTTTTTTTGAGTGGTATGAAACCCACTCAATCAGACAAAAGCTCTGAGAATCTTCCTATGGTTTTTTAACCCTGGAATTGTAAGATTGAGGACTCCCCCTTACATGTTTGACATGTTCAGTCATTTTGAAACTAGGCCCCAATGGCTGCAGCCCAGGTCAAATGACCATTGATGGGTCAAAATCATAACTTTTGATTTCTTTTTTTAAAAATGGTTTTTCGAGACAGGGTTTCTCTGTGTAGCCTTGACTGTCGTGGACTCACTTTGTAGACCAGGCTGGCCTCGAACTCACAGAGATACGCCTGCCTCTGCCTCCC
Organism: Acomys percivali; assembly: GCA_907169655.1. Taxonomy (NCBI): domain Eukaryota; kingdom Metazoa; phylum Chordata; class Mammalia; order Rodentia; family Muridae; genus Acomys; species Acomys percivali. The sequence goes on from OU015744.1 coordinate 137,051,536, forward strand.
AAATGCTGGGATTACAGACGTGTGCCACCGTGCCCAGCTCAACTTTTTATTTCTAATATCTAACCTGATTTAGGTAGCTGATTTAGGTAGTGTGGTCTGAGGGTCCTCCCCCATATAACTCACAGTTTACTTTAAATCTTTTCATGGCTCTGTCTGACAACCACATCTAGAGCTAGAATGCCTGCTGCCTTTTATTTCGGCCTCCAAACTTGCATTTTCACAGTTATTTCTGAGATAACATAGAACTCATTTGCCTTAAGCATTTTGGTTGATTTTTGCGTCTTTCTTTCCAGATCTGGAAAATCCTGCTTGTATCAATAACAGTTAAGAGGTAAAAGCATTTCAGAGAGTCTAGCCCATTTGCAGACACACACAAACTGGTTACGGGTATGTAGATCATTGGCTTCAGTCTTATAGAGACTCAAATGTCATTCAGGAAGCGCCCTGGGGGACTCTACCCAGTCTATTTTAAGGTTAATCTCAGGGAGTATCTGTGGTGTATCCAGGGGCAAAGCCCGCCAAGACTACTTTCACCTGTGACAAAGCTTACACTCCTTCCCACATTTGATAGATAATACTGAAAAAAGGTTCATAGTGTTCTACTGTACTGAGAAGGCCAACTCTGGAGTTGTAATTTGGCCCATCTGCTCCAGACCCGAGCACACTTGTTTAAAAGTTTCCTCCGGAGTCTCTGTCCTGCGTCAGGCTGATCACCTGACTCTGGCAGGGAGAAGGAGAGCAGACAGAACAGCCTGGAAAAGGCACTTTGTGCTGGAGAACAACTATGAAGCAAACCGCTTCCCACTGAGACTGCAAATGGCAAAGTGTTAACTGTGTGAGTCCCTGCCCCCCACTCCCTTGGTTTTGTTTACTATCTTTAAGATTTTTGTTGAAAATTTAACTTTCTATAGGATTTGGAGGTTCATTGAGTATGATTTTAAAAGGATATATAGATAATCTTAATTTTCTATAATCTACCATGTATGTAACTTGGATTCAGCTCTTGTTTAGGAAGACGGTGTGTGTCTGATGGGCTCACCTTAGCATATCGTGTAGCTTGACACCATCTTGACTGATGACCTAGGTTCACTTTGAAGTAAATAACAATATGTGGTTTTCCACCATCTTGGCTGGTGACCTCCCAGGATATAATCATGCCATGTAACTTTATTGACATCTCGGTTAAGGTCATATGGTATCCCTCTGTTTTTTTTACTGTATCCCCCTTTTTAGAGTAAGGAGGCAACACCAGGCTTGCAACATGGTTTGTTTTAAAACTAAGTCATATAATAAACTGGCATTTTATAAAGGTACACTATCAAACGATAAGGAAAATAAGATCCCCAGTCTCTCTGTGAACAGTATTTGTGATTTAAGATTCTGTTTTGATAATAAAGGATAACTAATTCAAGAATTACACTTTTTAAAGATCAAATATAGCATAGATAAAAATGATAAAGTTATGATCTTATAAAATAGCTACTAATTTATTGTAAACTCTTTTTTAAAGAAAAATTTATTTATTTATTATGTATACAGTGTTCTGCCTGCACATGTGCTTGCACTCCAGAAGAGGGCACCAGATCTCATTACAGATGGTTGGGAGACACCATGTGGTTGCTGGGAATTGAACTCAGGATCTCTGTATGAGAAGCCAGTGCTCTTAACCTCTGAGCCATCTCTCCAGCCCCCATTTATTGTAAACTCTTAAAGATAGTTAGGATATATATTTTAATAACCAATCATGTTAGGTACAAATCTAAATTATTTACAGAGACAATCTTGGAAGATGAGAACAATTTTAATCTTCCATCATACAGTATTCTGTATGTGTTATTAAAGTTAAGCCTGAAACAAGTCACTCAAAACAAGTTTAAAGTAAAATTAAATCTTGTTTAATGTAAAATAACATTCAAAATCAGGCACATTTTAAAAATTGATTATGAAAGGCTGAACGATTGAGTAAAATGGATTAAATTTACAATACACTTTCACCTGGCAGGAAGTTCTCAGCATAAGTC
>OU015744.1:137056750-137073503 GCA_907169655.1 Acomys percivali
CTGCACATTTATCTTGTTGTCAGGCCCCATGTCAGCTCCATCTATTGCAGGAGGAATATTTTCTGGTGTAAGACACTAATTTGGGAGTATAGCAAACTATCATTAGGAGCCATTTTACTGCTTTGTCCCTCTAGCAAAATAATAGAATTCAGTTTCCCCTTAGACCAATGACCTATATAACCCATTATTCTTGACCATCTGAGCAGTGTCTGGTATGGATTCCATTTCATGGAGTAGGCCTTAAATCAAATTAGATAGAGAGTAGCTATTCTCAGGGTATTTATACCACTGTTGCACTAGCATAGCAACCATTGGAAATGGCAAGTGACCATTGGAAATTGAAAAATTGGTAGCTGGGAGAAGTTATCTTTCTCCTCTGGTACCATGCAGAGTGCCTTTTATTACGACAAATGCTAGTCCAAAGGAGTGAAGGCTCTAATTAGGAACTAGCATGACTTAATTATTTGGGTTAGAATGCAAATGTCCTCAGCTTTAATATCTCCAGGTGATTTTGATGGTCAGACAGGTATGAGATTTACTTGATCATAATCATCATGACAATTAACCACAATATAACTGTATTGTACTTAATATATACAAGGCAGCGAGGTTAGTCTTAATTTGTGAAATTATGTGTTGATAATGTTTGTGGCTGTCAATGTTTGTATGCAATTATTCATTAAATTTCAATAGAAAATATAATTTTGATTATGGGATAATGCTACTCCAATAATTAGATTAATGGGGGATGATATGAAACTGTTTCCTTTCATTAGTTTTGCTGCATATATGTTAAAAACACAGACTATGAAACACAGTACCCGAGTTGCGATCTGGAATAGGCTACAAACTAGTTTTCAGTGTGACTAGAGCAAAGTACTTGAGATTTCTGTGCTTCAGTTTCTACACATGCAGAGGACTATTATTTGTGATATCTTAGGACTGTGATGAAGATGGTCTTCATAGAGGACAGCACTGCAACACCGTAAGGCAGCCATACAAGATTAAAGAACTCTGTGTGTCATCAGTCAAAGAAAGAACATCATTTTACCCTCGAACGCAATATGCACCACTATAAAAAAAAATTAGGGCAAATAAGATTTTAATTAAAATTTGTTAACAAGTACAAAATAAAAAGCATAGTGTGGTATTCATAAGAAACAATTCACCAGAGAAAAGTTTTTTTAAAAATCACTTTTATTTAATAATAACTTGGCTGGAGATAAGTTTTGACAAAAGTTGACTGAAATTCAGTTGGCTTTGCTATACAAACCCATTAAGTTCATATTTCATTTATGTTGGTCCATTGAATGCTTTAAACTTCGGCAGTGAAATTAACTTCTGTCCTTTGTCAGAACCAGGTGACGTTGTGCATGCATTCTAGCATCTGCCAATGCAGGCGTCGCTGGACTGAAAGCTGCTTCTCTTAAAAACATTTTTCCTCACTTTAATCTAGAGAATGAGGCATGGGGGGTGGGGGGGGGGCTGCGGCGGGGCGCAGAGGAGTTTGTAAAAATTCAGTCCCTACGGTCACTGGAGTGGATGTCAGCTTTGGATTAGGGAAATTATAGGATCCATGATAAATATTTCAGGCTTCTGACTACAATGAAAAGTAATTAAACCAGCTAGGACAACAGGTGCTGTATGGGGGAAGTGCTGGCTTTTATCAGGAGGCCGTGGGTGCGTGTGCTAAAGTGCTCATCGTCTTCCCCGTCCTATTCTTCAACGAATACCCTGGGGAGGTTATTCTACTGCCAGCATTTATTGGATATAATGAAACCCCATTAAATATGTATCTGATTGCTACCAACTGTGGAGAAAGAGCGTGCTAACCATGGTTATGTGTGGCAAGCTAGCCTCCGAGACCAGTGGTGTTTGACTTGTCTGTGGCTTCTTTGTGCCTGACCCATAGGCCTTCACTGTTTCATTGACCTTTAATTCAAGCATGAGATGTCTTTTGATTTGTTTCCTTTTAAGTGAAAATTTCAAGGAGGTTATAGTAAGACATATCATTCTTTAGACATGTTCCACTCGGGGAACTCCTTAACATATGGCATATGAACAACTGAGATGGAAAATGACTTTAATCTGATCAGCTTTAATTATATATTTCTTTGAAATATTAAGCACCATATTTCACAACACATCTCATTTTAATCTCATGCAATTCATAGGCTTTTCCTTAGACACCAAAAAGGAAATGTGCTTTAAATAGCATGCTGCTTCAGAATTATGTCTGTGTTAAATATGTGAAACAAGGTAGCAAATGTGATTTATGATGTGGATTTTTAAGAAACTTAAAAGAGAGAAAGTTTCTTGTTTGTTTGTGTGGAAGATGAGTACCAAGTTGTAGCCAAATTACTACTTTAAATATAGAAGCAACATCTATGTTTGTATCCATTTCTATTATAACTTTTCCCACATACAAGGATGTACATTTTCTCAATATCATAAAGGTACAAAACTCCTCTACATATATGTAGTGATCCTGTTTATCAGTAGCAAATATGTACTAAAAATGGCACGTACATTTTTGTACATCAGAGCATTTTGGATATAGCAATGCATACATACTACCCTGTAGTTGTTTTCTACCATTCTAATATCAAGTTTTAAATTAAATTTTTTGTTTGTTTGCTTTTCAGGCCACAATTTCTCTGGCTGTCCTGGAATTCACTCTGTAGACCAGGCTGGCTTCGATCTCAAATATCTGCCTAGATCTATCTCCTGAGTACTGTGATTAAAGCCCTGTGCCACCATGTGTGGCTAACAATGAAATATCTCGAATTCTTACATACCATTCAAATCTTTATGATATTATAAATAATTTTATATGAAAGTAACTATGAGTTTTCGTAATGCCATAGAAAATTTGCCAAGAAACCATATCATTTATAATTTGTAGTTTTGTGAAAACAGGAAAACGTATTTCTGATAACAAAAAAAAAATAGTTTTGAGCCTTTTCTGGGTTTTAAATCATTTGTTTGATGTTTACTGTTGAATCCTGCTGCATTCCTGGCACAAGTCTCAACACTGAAGATAACTGCTCTGAGCAGGGCGCCACTACAGGTTCAATTCATAGAAACATGCTGTGTTTCTTAATCAGGGTGAAAGTTACAAAAAACATTTTCCCAACTCCCTGGAGTGTTTGCCATAGTTGATACAACTCTGCTTTCTAGAAAAATGTCCTGGATTCAAATGTAAAAATTCCACCATGTGAATGGAGTTATAAATGACCTGCTTAAAAACCAAGTTAGAACTGTGTAGGCATCGTGGTGGAACTCTGCCGTAGGATCAGAAAACTTCCCTAGTTTTCTTCATTCCTTATCTCCAAGTATTTTACTCTGAGTGTCCAGGAGAGGGCACCCCCCCAAATCCTATACAATGACCTATGGAAATTAGAAAAATCTGGAGGACAAGAGGAACGAAGGGAAGTACTGCATCCAAACAGTGTGGGATTTGATGTTATTATTCTCTGCCCACTGTTCGCCTAGAAATCTACCTAAAGTTCCAGGCTTGTGATTTGGGTCCCAGCCACTATTTGATGAGGATCACTATCAGGTGTGTTGTAGGATGGTAAGCAGCAGCCCTGGCCTGTGCCCATTAGATGCCAACAACACAAGCTTATCCCCAGCTCTGAAAATACGTCTCTATACATTTCCAAATGTATAGAGCAAAGACCCTTGGAGAATCACTTCCCAGGTGAAGTCATATCCCTCTGAAGCTGCTATTTTGTCTTATTTTTGTCCACTTTTGTTTCTTCTGTCCCGCTACAAAGCTGGAATCCTGCTTTTGACCACTAGGTCAGTTGTTATGATGCCTTTTCTCAGTCCACACAGGCCCCTCTGCCTTGGATTCTGAAGGGACTTCCCATGGCCCTGCTGCTGCTGCTGCTGCTGCTGCTGCTGGCTCCTCCTGCCTTCAGGCAAGACTGTTACATCACCTAGACTAGAACCTCCCACCTGGAGGCCTTTGTCACAGCCTGTCTGCTCTGCTGTCTTATCAAGCTGAGCTGTGTCTCTTCTTGTCAGGAAGCTATCTCCCTCATGTTCACGACCTAAACACACATCATCTGCTTCTTTTTTACTTCATTCGAACATCTCTCCTCAAATCCTAAAACGTGAGCATCTGTAATACTGTTGATGGCACAAAAAGTCATGTAAGACAGAATTTACATCTGCCTCATGACAATGTCCAAAGCACCCTTAGTTTTTTTTTTTTTTTGTTTTGTTTTGTTTTGTTTTGTTTTTCCCCATTGGAGAGACTGTTGTAACTTCAGCACTCCTTTTCAAACCTCATTTCATAGGTGGCTTCTAAATACAACATATCAAGTAAAGTAGGTTATAAGTGAATTATTATTGTACATTTACTGCTTTCCTCAGTTTTAAAGAGCTTCCTATTGGTTTTAGAACTTAGGAATCTGGCCAACAAGGCACTGCCTTCATCTCTCTCAGACCTGTGCCTTCATCTCTCTCAGACCTGAGCCTTCATCTCTCTCAGACCTGAGCCTTCAGCTCTCTCAGACCTGAGCCTTCAGCTCTCTCAGACCTGAGCCTTCAGCTCTCTCAGACCTGAGCCTTCATCTCTCTCAGACCTGAGCCTTCAGCTCTCTCAGACCTGAGCCTTCAGCTCTTGTTGCCCTCCCTCACAGATTCATGTTTCCATTCTTGGGTTTTCCCTTTTCTTCTGTTACCCACAACACTCTTCTTTTTGGCTGTTTTGGTTGCTATGAGTCCAGTGTTCTCTTTTCTTGGGGTGCATTTTATGTGTGGCTAACATGAGTGTGATGTTCTAAACGCACGACAACTAGGTCTTTGTTTCTCTACGAGTGAAGAGACGCTTTTCTGTTGACATCATCTCTGTTGACTCTGGTTCTCAGGGTTGAGATATGTCCTATGATTCCATAAAAACAAAAAAGACAGTTTATCCAGTGAGTCACATTACTGGTGACATTTTTGGTTAAATTATATCTTCAGTATCAAGTAATTTTTTTGTTTTTTTTTTTGTTTTTTGTTGTTATTGTTGTTTTGCTAAACTTATATAATGAGATAGCTGTGTAATATCTATTCATGTGAATTTGTAACAAGAAAGTTTACTGATGTGAGTATTATACACCCACATGTAAGCTGGGTTATGTATGAGTGCTTCAAGTGTTTAGTAGTCCTTGAGGGCCAGTGACAACTGCCTTAGCATAGCTTACGGGGTCTCAGAACTGAATTTGGATAATTTGCATTTTGAACCCTATCTTATTCTGTGCAGTTTAATTTCATTTGTAGGAGTATCACAGCCTTGAAAAATTTTGTGCTTGAGTCATTGAGCCTTGGCTCTAATGTGCTGTGAGGTACTAGGGTTGGTTAAGATCAGTAAACCATCCCTCCCACTGGGAATCACCAGCAGCTTTCTCCACCAAACCAGTGCCAAACAAAGCCCCAGCAACGAAAGTGGCAACAGCCTCTCCCTTGCTGTCTTATAGAAGCCTTTCATTCAGAATTTTTGAAATTTCTAACATTGTTGTATTTTAAACACATCCCAGAAACAAAAATAAGATAGCTGAGCAGAAAACTAGTGTCCCTCAGGACTAATACTGCCTATTGATAAGAGTGAATGACTAAAAGAGGAAACTACACACTCTTAATAAGCAGCTTAGGCAAGGGATTCTGTCATCAGGGGTATATTTGAATATCGTCAGTAATGTGATTGTGAACCCTGGGAAAGTAGAGAAATATTAATTTAAGATTTCTGAGTCTTAGGCTTTGTTGTGTGACATTTCCTGGCAAGAAATGTGCAAAAGCTGCTGCCCCACAGATAGGGCACTGATGACGGTCTAAATGACTCAGCTTAGGGGTTTGGATGAGGTGTTGAGTTCATTGGAGTTACTTACAAAAGTGTGAGTGAGGGGGATTTGTGGGAGCATGGCAACCACATCACTGCAGCCCGCCTGACCCGGGTCACTGAAGGTGCACTGTTGGACTTCCATGTTCTGCTTTCAGGCAGTTCCAGGAGCATCCTTTCCTGAGCAGTGTTCATGGCGTTTGCCACGTTAGGGAGGGGCCTGTGAGGCTTGCAAATCCCTAAGCTTTCTGAGCTGCTAAGTTTCATTAACTTCCTGAGTCTTATGCACCTCCTTCTTGCTTCAAAAAGGGAAAGAATAATAATGATGCAGAGAAAATAACTACACAACACGTTGCTGTCATTTCATTACAAACTGAATCATGTGGGAAAGCCTAGATTCTAATAATCAAAACCAACAACTAGCAGCACTGCAATATATCTTATTGTGCATAATAATGTTGTTATTCATTTTCCCACATGGGTGGGAGATTTGTCTTTATTCTTCTTTGTTTATGTACATAGGTAAATAAAACTGACACACACATGTGAGTCATAAGCAGTCCCTGGTATGAGTAAGGCCCTGGGTCCCATCCTGGCAAGGCAAAATGAAAGAATAAATGGTTGCAATAAGCAGGCTCTTCAGGTAGAGAGGTTATTCATGCCTCTGAGGTGATTGATACTGTGAGGTGGCTTAGAGGGTGATGGACACCACAGCACAGACACCAGGAGGACCCAGAAAAGAGGCAGGATTCACCAGGAGGCACACAGTGTCACTGCCTGTCTCAGCAGCTAGCAGCTGGAATTTGAAGCTCCGTCTCCACCATTTTTGGATAGACAAAAATGGAAAGCAGTCAACTGTAAATTGTTTCTGAGGCTCTGCAGATGTTAATCAGGGAAATGTTTTGTATTCATCTCTCAACATGTTCTGACAGATTTTTTTTTTCTCACGTATCATCAACATCACAGAGAACAGGTCATGAGCATATAGCAATGGGAAGGAATCTGGTGCAGGAGCATGGCTCTGAAGGAACACAAGGATCCTCTCACCTTCTCCCACCCTCACTGTGAAGGCTTTGGAAACCAAATAAAAAGAAATAGACAGCAAGCCTTTCCACATAAGCCAATAAAGTTGATAAAGTCTGGGTGCTGGAGAGATGGCTCAGAAGTTAACGAGCAGTGGCTGCTCTTCCAGTGGACCCAGGTTTGGTTCCCAGCACGCACATAGTGATTAATAACCCTTTTAAAATTTATTTTTTATTTTTATTTTTTATTAATTTATTCTTGTTACATCTCAGTGGTAATCCAATCCCTTGTATCCTCCCATTCTTCCCTCTCTCCCATTTTCCCCTTACTCCCCTCCCCTATGACTGTACCTGAGGGGGACTTCCTACCCCTTTATATGCTCATAGGGTATCAAGTCTCTTCTTGGTAGGATTTGCTGAAGGAGGCAGAGGCAGGAGGATCACAAGTTAATAACCCTTTATAACAGCAACTGCAGAAGATCTGTTGCCCTCTTCTGACTTCTGCACACAAGGCTCACAGACATACATTCAGGAAAAACATGCACACACATAAAATAAAAATAACTAATCTTTTAAGTTGATGAAACTTTGTCTTATATTCTATTAACACACCTTTGGTCTCAGCTATTTTTAATGCAATCCAGTTTCTTATTATTGATTATTTTTTCAAGACAGGGTTTCTCTGTGTAGCCTTGGCTGTCTTGGACTCGCTTTGTAGACCAGGCTGGCCTCGAACTCACAGTGATCCTCTGGCCTCTGCCTCTCTGAGTGCTTGGATTACAGGTGTGCACCATCTTAACTGGCTTAGTGAATTTTTTAAAAAAAATCACTGTGTCTTAGTTAGGATTTCCGTTGCTGTGATGAAACACCATGACGAAAAGTAAATTGGTGAGGAAAGGGTTTATTTGGCTTAAACATCCACGTTACTGTTCATCATTGGAGAAAGTCATGACAGGAACTCAAATGATGCAAGAACCTGGGGGCAGGAGCTGATGCAGAAGCCATGGACGAGGGCTGCTTACTGACGTGTCCCTCATGGCTTGCTAAGTCTGTTTCCTTATGGAATCCAGGACCCCCAGACCAGAGGCCTCACCATCCACAACCCATCAATCACCAATTTAAAATGTGCCCTATAGGCTTGCCTACAGCCCAATATTATAAAGGAATTTTCTCAGCTCAGGCTCCCTCCTCTTTGATGACTCTAGCTTGTGTCAAGTTGACATAAAATTAGTCAGTACACACTGTTTGGGAGATTCACACAAAACCAACTCGGAACTGGAAGGCTTGGCAGAGGAGAGGAAGAAGGGCAATCTATGTGGTAGAGGCTTCACCCTCTTGACTGCTGAGTTCCTCAAATATAAGCAGTGAGAAGAATGCTTATGACATCCACACAGTAACCATCCTAAGATGACCACTTAGCTACTCCCCACTGGTTGCTGCTATTACTTTTGGGTGTTTTGCTGCTGTTCTTGGTTTTAGTCGATGTTAAAGCTTATGGGAAAAAAATATGTTCAACAATTCCAGGTCACTTTCTTAGTTCACAGAGCAGCTTTGCCTACAACATTAGACATCTCATTGGAAAACATTTTTCATCCTTTGAAGAAGAAAGCTGATTTACCTGGATAATTCATCCCTTGCCCTGGGCTGACAGCATCAGGCCAAGCTTTCTGAGTGCTGAACAGCATTCCACAGTAGCACACACGCACCAGACAGGTTTTATGGCTGTTCCTACTTGTTTCCATGGCAGATAGGGACATTTTCCATGATTTTTTTTCCTTTTCTTTTGTGTAGCGATTTTACTGATCTATGGGAACATAACATAAATAATTTCAATGTTAAAAAAAAACCCAGCTATTTAAAATGGCACCACAACTATGCCCTGTGAAATTATTTTACTCTGTCAGCCTGGGTTCTGCATGACTCATAGGCATTGGTTAGATCGTCCTCTGGTTGTAGATGGCAAAGGTTGTAAAATGCCAGATGTCCCGGCCCCACTGTGTGCCAAACGTTTCTGGTGAGTCTTTCTTGAACAGAAACTTATTAAAGCATTTGTTTCACTTAGAATGGTATAGAAACCGTGCCCAGTGGGGGCAGCTACTTCAAGGAATTTATAGTCTCTATGCACAATTAGAAGATGGATAAATATTGCGTATATTTTACCAAGTCATTTGTTATCCCTACTATCTAAAAATGAGGAAGAGCTGAAGGCAGGGGTACCCTCATGCTCACCTACCCTTTCCTTGAAGTCAAAGGTCAGGGCTAAGGCATTTTGAGCCCACCTTCAAATTGGTGCACATTTCAACCTCTGCTAGGAAACATGAACTTATCTTATTTTATACAAAGTCTTTTAGGAGAAGACTTTTGAAAACAACTCACTTATGCTACATCTTCCTGGCTGAAATGTTTTCCTCTTCCCTGATCAGACTTAAAGCCACAGTAAGAGCAGCCAAGGGGATTATAAAGGAGTAAAGAATCAACAGAATGAGGAGAATCTCTATGAGAAAGTCTAATTGTAGCATTTCCTTAGCAGTAAAAATTACAACCCAGAATTTCTTCAGCTTTTGTAATATAAACTTTATGTATGTTCACATTAGCATATACTTGAATATAATCTGTAACAGTGACATCTTGTGGCTTTTATTATAATGCTGTAGAATTTTTCTCAGCAAAGCTGTGGTATAAGTAAAGAGACCATAGTTTGTGCCTTTTGTTCAACTAAGGGCACATAGATGCACCTTTAGATTCTATCAGTGTAATCCTTTGGAACACGAAGCAGCAAGATGTCAAGTAAGTTTTTAAAGTTCAGAAATTATAAATGATTAGACAGGAGCATACAAATCAATAGCCTAATGTTAGGTGATTTAATTCCACTACTGTGTGAACTCTCTGCCTTCCCATTTATGTGGATGGATATTTTCATCATTTTCTCTGTGTTGTGGGAGTCCAGCCACCCACCCTAGCCTGTCACTCATAGTATCTAAAAACCTAGAACTCCCAAGATGTCCATCTTTCTTTTTAGTCTTTGATGCTAATGATAATCTTGATTTTCTGTGTTCATTCACCAGTTCCCCCAGCCCTAGAGTCTGGCAACTCATGACCTGGAAATCTTTCCAGACATAGAGGCAGTGAGGAGAACACATAGTAGCAACAAAAGTTCTTTAAACCCTTTTTATGTTTAGCCATAAAGCTTTAAAATACGTCCTTCAACTTGCACTCTACTCACTGCCTGGAAGGCAGGCAGGAGGCTGATCTCTTTGGCAATCCCCATCTCTTGAGGTCTCTGACAGACTCTTTGTAAGTGTTGGCTGCAGCACAACTCCTAAGCTGCAGTTCTAGCACAATGGGGCTTTTAACCTTGTATTTCAGCAGGTTGGGCATTCAGGTAATAGACATTAAGTAACCCGAATTTACCGTTGAATCTAGAAAAGGAATGCGAGCGAATGCTCTTGTATTTGTATGTGCAAATTGAAAGTGATCTAAGTTTTGGTCTTGAGGTTGGTGTTTCCCATGGTAGGGAGCTACATTTGGGAATATGCAAATATGCAAACCCATTGGCTCACTTCAGCAATCCCCAATCTCTACTTCATTTCTTTTTGAGGTTTGTGGTTTGTGCTATCTCCTTCCCAAATAACTTCTCCTTCTTTCATGCCCATCTTTGACCTGCCACCCTACGTAAGATCATTGTCCTCTGACATTGATATGATACACTTTTGGTGAGCTCCTGCATGAATATTTCTGCACTTTCCTTGCACATCCATTCATTGTTTCTTTGTCTCATTTTCTAAGATAAAGAAACAGTAACATTCACACTTGCCTTCCTAGCATCTACAATCCCACATGAAAAATTCAATAAAATTATTGAATGAATGGATGAATGGTCACCTGTAACTGCATTTTTGCCTAATGTTCCTTACTGAAGAGAACTTTATCTGTAGCAGACCTGGTGGGCAGTGTCTTGTTTCTGATTAATCTGTTCTGAAATGGTGGTGTTGGTGTTCTAGAACTTTGGAACTACTAAACTTGTTACATCTAGCTGAACTAGTAACCTGTAAGCTCACATCTACTGGAATCTCCTTTTAACTCTTTTGATTCCAAGACATACTTAATCTGCTTTTGCTTCCATTATATTAATTTGCAAGTGAAATATTTCTTTTCTTTTTTTATTTCAAATACAAGTTTAGACAATAGTCACTGTTTCTAGTTATCAACTACTTTGTAACAAGCTACTACAAAATTTAGTTCCTTAAAATCAAGTGCTAGAAATGCCCTTCTCATAGTTTCTCTTTGTATAACCCTCTATCCTCTCTCTCCCTTTCTCCAAGTCTGATCTCTCCATCATTTCTCTCCACCCTCCCTCTCCTATCCTGTTTCCTTTCTTCAATTGTTTCCACACTTGGAAGGATATGAGTGTGACTATAACTGAGACTCCTAATAGCAGGGGTCATGGAGAATAAAGAGGTTACCCTCTAATTAGACAGAACTTCTAGTGGAGGTAAGGAAACACCAACGCATCCACAAAAGACTTCAACCCAAAATTTACCCTGCCTGCAAGATGTGCAAGGATAATGATAGAACAGAGATTGGGGGAATGTCCAACCAATTCCTGGCCCAACCTGAGACCCACCCCATGGGAGAGAGCCAATCCCTGTCAGTATTAACAATACTCAGCAATGCTGGCAGATGGGAGCCTTGAAGAGCTGTCCTCTGAGAGGCTCTACCCAGCAGCGGATCAGATTCAAACAGATGTGGAAACTCATAGCTAAACATTGGGAAAAGCATAGGGATTCTTGTGGAAAGTGGAGGGAAGAATAAAAGGACCTGGAGAAGACAGGAGCTCCACAAGAAGACCAACAGAGCCAACTAATCTGGGCCCAGAGGGTTCACGGAGACTGATGCACCAACCAAGGACCATGCATGAACTCAACCTAGGCTCCTTACCATGCATAGCTGATGATAACTTGGCCATCATGTGGATCCCCTAGAAAGGAGAGATAGGAATGTCTCTGGCATGGACTCTATTGCTTGTTTTTCAATCACCCCCCCCCCCCCCCCGACAGGACTTCCTTGCCAGGCCACAGGGGAAGAAAATGTGTTCAGTCCTGATGGCACTTGATGTGCTGGTGTGGATTGGTGGGAGGAGGGTCTCCATTTAATTGAGGAGTAAGGAAGGCGGGAAAAGGAAGAGAGATGGATGGTGGGACTTTGAGGAGAGGAGGGAGGGTCTACAATCAGGATGTAAAGAGAATCAATAAAAATAAATAAATTGAATGTTAAATTGCTCATGAGGCTCAGCCAAAGAGCAACTAGAAGATGGTAGTTTGTCTCCATATATAGCATCACCCTGGGGAATCCAGGGCTGCGGATGGGAGCTATCTGAAGGCTTAAAATGATGCTGCCTGCCACCTGAGACTTCAGCTGTTAGGTAAAACACTTGGCCATAACTTGGCCTATAGTTTGAACAACCAGACTAAATGGTGATTTTGTCCCAATGGTCAACACACTCAAGAAGCAGCTTAGGTAGAAGGCGTGGTACTGTCTGTGAACCAGCAACGCCACTTCTGCTGCATTTTGCTTGTCAAAGCCTTCACTGTGGCCTACTTTATTTCTAAGCCAAAAGAAAACTTCACCTTCTTGGCAGGGAAGTGGCATGATTGTTAAAGAATAAGAAGAACCAGAATGTTGTTACTATTTTTGAAAAACGCAGACTGTCACAGCCACTACAGAACATGTGAGTTCTGGTTCCTCATTGAACTCAAATCATATTTTCCAAATAGCTCTTAATAGATCTAGAAATTCCAGGTTGCCTTCCAAATAATCTGTGTACTGGTGGCAAAGTTTGTGGCAATTGTAAAATATGTTCACAAGTACTTTATAATCATTCCATCAAGAAATGACTTTATCCCACTATTTATACTATTCTTAGAAACTTGTTCATTAATAAAGTGACACCACAGATTTTGTGTTGTGTGAACTCTGAGCCATTCATTGCACTTTTGATCTGCTTCACAAGAAGTTCAGGGACTGATGTGTACCTGAACAGAGTGATGAAGCTGGACTGTAGTCAGATGGCCATGCTTACATGCTCTGGTTGGCATGCAAAATGCTCCCTAAAGTGACCATCTTAAGTGTCTGAACCAGGTGAGCCTCCATGAGTGCAACTTCTTCTTCTGTGTCTGACTGAAACCACATGAGGGATCTAGGTCTGACTAGAGAACTGACGAGAAGAAGGAGATTGTCCCAGCCTCTTTTCTGATCTGCAAAATTATGAGCAAACGAAAGAGGTAAAAGACAACGAACCAGGTAGATGTAATTATCAAAACACTAGACTCTTTATTTGAGAAAAACATTATAACCTTCAATTTCCAATTGCTCATGAATCCAAATGAAAATCTAGGTTAATATCAAATTTAATTGTAAAAATAATGAGTGACCGAGACATTTTCAGGGTTGGATTTTTCTAGCGTTTCTTATGGGCAGAGAACAGTAGAAGACAAGAAATCAGTTACATATAATTGTTTAAGCGGAGTTAAATAGTGATTAATTCTGAAAAGGAGAAGTAGTAAAATGTACCCACTTGTGGCTACCTTTGGGATTTTCCATCATTTGTCTTCTCTGCTAAAAATCTTCCTCTTGCAATGGTTTGGTATACCTCCTTTCTACCAACTACATCTCCACTCAGAGATTGTTGATCTTCGGCCTTGACGTGCAGGAAACCCTCCCGTCCCCATCCTCCACCTCCACTTGCCCTTTTGTCTTCTGCACATCATTAGTTACTACCTATTAGGATCTTATTGTTCCGTGTCTAAATGCAAGGCATACCCACAAAGACATGGGATTTACATACCTGTTCTTTGTAAACTTTTGTTATTCCAAGTAATATCCAGACCATAGTTCCATTTGAAAGTATTTTCGGATGAATGAATCAGTACAATTTGATGAGCTGTGAGTGTAGCTAAATGGTAGTATGCTTCTTAGTATATGCAAGCCTTTTGTTCAGTCTCTAGCACTACAATAAAAGGAATATAATTTGGTAAAAAAGCCACAACTAACATATTTACATATGTTCTGAAATCTTGCATGTGTGCAGTTTCAAATAAAATTATGTTCCTTTTACATTGAAGAAAAAATTCACTCAATAATGTTAACTAACATACAGTTTATTAAAACATAATTACATAATTTCCCTCTATTCTCTCTCCTTTTTTCTTTTAAATTTTTTCTTTTTTTATATATACATTTATATTACTACACATATATACAATAAACTACCTATAGCAAGAAGAGCCATTAAATAATCAGGATTTCTATTAATGTTACAGTCATAGTGTTTTGGCTGTTTGTATTTGTCAACCTTGAAGAGAATGTCTTTCCTATCTTGGTGCATCTACAATTCTGAATGTAAATCAATATCTATCGTGTCTCGTCTTTATTAACTTAAAACATCTATTTAGACCTAAAAACATCTGCCCCTGTCATTTTCTTATTTTGGAAGCTGCTTACCTGCATTGCCTATCTACTCAGATAATTAATTTTATTCCTTCTCAAGTCTCTGATGGAATTGAAGACCAGATAGTTTAGTTTTACAATTAAGCTTAGTTGTTTTGGGGTTAAGATGATGTTTTTAGGACTCTTTCCTTTTTCTCAATTCCTCCGATGCTCTTCCTCTGCCCTGATACCCCACTCCCTCCCAATCTCCTGGCTTCCTCCTCTCTCTAATTGCTATGTTATATTTATATTGATATGCATAGGTATATGCATAAGCTTGCTGAATCCCTGCACATGGTTTCAGGGCTAACCACTTGGTACTGGATAACAAACTAGAGACCTGTGCCAGGTAGGAGATGACTGTTCCAGTTCTCAGGATATCTTAGTTACCTATAGTTCTTTGTCTCAGGGTGGGGTCCTGTGAGTTTCCCCTTCTTACTTTAACATGTCTAATAATGTTTTCTTTGTAAAGGTCATGATTAGAAAGCCCTATTATTGATCTATCACAGGGGAATCTCCTCTGTAATTTCTTGGAGACACAATCTCACAGAAGACTTTCTGGTGTTCAGGTTCCTATGGTCTTTCCTTCCCCTGTTGTGAAGTGTTTCTGAGTTTAGGGCCAAGAGTTGTGTTCAGATGTATGCAGTGGGACAGGGCACCACATGTTCCATCATTCTTGCATTTTGTCCAGTTGTACTTTTCTGTAACGGTCTCTTTTCCAAAGAGATACTTCTCTGGTGAGGTTCAGGGCCTATGCCTATCTGTGGGAATAAAGAAGAGGATTTTATTTTACTTGTTTTGAGAAATAGTATTTTATGTAAAATTTTCATACAATGTATTTTGATTATGTCTTCCCTCCTCCCTCAGCTCCCAGATCCTCCCACTTACCTACTTATCCAATTTTATGTTTTTTTCTCTTTTAAAGAAAAGTGAAAATACAAAAATGAAAATAAAAAATAAACAACCCCCCCCAATAAATATCAAATCAAGGCCAGCATCAGGAGGCAGAGGCAGGTGAATCTCTGTTGAGTTATAGGCCAGCCTGGTCTACAGAGTGAGTTCCCAGACTACACAGAGAAACTCTGTCTCAAAACAAACAAACAAGCAAACAAACAAATTAAAACAAAACAGAACAACAATAAAAAACTAAACAAGAAGTAAAGCCCATCTAAAACAAACAAACAAACAAACAAACAAACAAACAAACAAACACACACCCATATGGAGTTTGTTTATGTTGGCCAACTACTCCTGGGCTTGCGACCTACCCTGAAATGTGGCTGATACATCCATTGACACTCCACTGGAAAAACTTGATTTTCCCTTTCTCAATAGACACCAATTGCAAATAGCTTCTTGATTAGGGCTGAGACCTCATGTGTCCACTTCGTCTGAGTGCTGGAATCCCTTCTGGCTTGAACTTGTGTAGGAATTTTGCATGTTGTCACAATCTCTGTAAGTTCATAAGCCTATCAGTCCTATTGTGTGTCTGGAAGATAATGTTTTCTTAGAGTCATTCATTACCTTTGGCTCTTAGAATCTTTTTGTCTTCTTTTCTACATAGATCCCTAATCCTTGAGGAGATCATCCCATTTAAGACCAAGTGGTCCAAAGTCTCTCACTTTCTTCCCATTATCCAATTGTGAGTCTCTGTATTAATTCTGGTCTACTACAAGAAATATCTCTGATGAAAGATGAGAGAGTTACTGGTCTGGGGATATGGCAATACATCATTATGAATCACTGTATTTCTGTCTTCCTTTAGCATAGTAATAGTTTTAGGTTTTCCTCTAGACTCATTACCTATATTGTTTCAGGTTCTTGGCCACTGTCGCAAAGTCAGCATTAAGCTCTATATCACGGCCTTAAATCTACTTTTTAAAAATGGTTAGCTACTCACATAACATTTGTGCCATTATTGCACCAGTATATCTTGCAAGCAGGCCACTGTTGTAGGTTATAGGGTTTGTATCTGGGTGACATTGATGATTACCTTTTCACTATAGTACCACACAAAGTCTTTCCAGCACCATGAACACTGTTCAGTAAGGGTAAACATCTCAATGTCTTCATATTCAATAGCATAAGTATGGACTCTTTTCTGTAATATAGGCTTACCATAAGTTGTGGAGAGTAACCAATAGCCTTGGCAATAGCTTGCAATGCTTGGAGGTTTCCATGTGACTC
This sequence comes from Acomys percivali, assembly GCA_907169655.1. Taxonomy (NCBI): domain Eukaryota; kingdom Metazoa; phylum Chordata; class Mammalia; order Rodentia; family Muridae; genus Acomys; species Acomys percivali. Next base: position 137,073,278 of record OU015744.1, read on the forward strand.
TGTTCTTCAATGGATATAATACATTCCTGGAACTGGAGGTTTTACTTAGTGCCATAAGATGGCTACTCCATTTGGATTATATATGTATGTATTATCTATCTATCTATCTATCTATCTATCTATCTATCTATAATATTATATAATAATATATAATAATTATACATATATCCTTCACTGTCATATATATATATATATATATATATATATATATATATATATATATATA
>OU015744.1:137074776-137085385 GCA_907169655.1 Acomys percivali
ATACATACATACATACATACATACATACATACATACATACATACATACGTATGTATGTATGTCCTCTCAGAGTCTCTACTAGGATGCTTTCAGCTGGCAACATCCAAGCTCCCCCACAAAGTGGTTGACTTCTAAGTGGAAAATCATCTTCCTCTCTCACAAGTCTGTTTCCCATCCCACATTTGGGATCAATACAAAAACATGTTTATCTCTTCTACAAGGCCTTGATAGTTGGCTAGGTTTCTAGTACCAGGCATCATTTCCATCCTGCTAAGTAGACCTTGAGTCCATTAGATAGACATTGGGTAACACCAGAATATGAGCAACAGTACTGCACTGTAGGGATATTTTGCCATGTTGGTTGTTGGTGAGGTCCTTAGGTTTCACAGCTGGATAGGACTATTGGGGGCTTCCCTCTTCTGTAGCTGGCATAGAACCTTGTGATTCTATGAGAGACAGTCCTCAAGGAGGAAGCTTTCAGGTCATATCCAGCTTAGATCCTCTGAGTCCCATGTCTGGAGTACATGGTGTCTAAAGGAGTAGAGACTTGTCTTCAACCTCTGGGAGGAACCAAGGGCAACTGCAAAGCCTGGGTCTTTGGGGGAAGTCTCTTGACCTTGAGCTTGAAAGGGGGATTCTCATGCCTATAACTGGAGTTTTTTTTTTAAATTAAATACTATATGGATCTTTAGGGGATCATAGTCAGCCCAAGTGTTTTAGCGTTATTTAAACTATGTGTGTATGTATATACACGTGCATTTGTACATACATGTGTATATACTTATGTATATGTGTATATTATATGTAATTTGGGGTAAACAAATACAATGTGGTTCCTTATGTTTTTAAAAAATGTTATCAATTTATTCAGAATACAACCCTTATGTTTTTTTCAAACATCTTTAGTGTTATTTTTCCCTCCTCCTTTCCTCTACTTCTGTATTGACCTCCTTCACTCACCCCAATTATCCTTCATCATTTCATTTCTTCCTTTTGTTACCAGTATCTAGCTAGACAATTTGTAAAGAAGATAGACTACCTGTGAAGGATATAGAGATTTACTTAAAAGATTCATGATTCAAAGTGTGTTACAGGGAATACTAAAAGGATGTAAGATAAAGCAGAGGGAACATTACTGTTACCAGGGAAATGCGTGACAGGAGCTCATGCCTATCCAGTCACATGAAGACAGCAGCGAAGGCAGTCGCCTCGTACCCTTCTTCCTCACAATGACGTTGATGATGGACGCCTTGACCACAGCTTACAGATGTGGAAACTAAGGCTCAGCAGACCTTAGAAATCTGCAAGGTCATACAGCTTTTCAGGTAACCTACAAGCTAGACCATGTCCAAATAGCCATATGTAGAAGACAGTAATAATCCCTGCAGTGCACAGGCTGAGATGATGCTGACAGAACATTGCTGGTGAGCAGGGAAGGGAGTGAGTGACACAGGAGCTCGTGGTTGTGGAGGTTCTTCATGTAACAAAAGATTGAATTTTGTTAAATTCAAAGAAGACTTTTAGGGAAATATCTGGTCAGTTTTCAATGACAAAGATGAGTAAATATCATATAAAAATAGGTTGCTTTCAATGATGATGATTATTCTTTTTGAATTAAAAAAACCCATAAAGATAGATACTTGAAATGATTGAGTCAGCCACTCCTTTCTGTTGTGAGCATGCCAGTCAGTACATTCTATATCCATGTCCATTCTGCATTTGGAAAACATCATCAAAAGTGACGGGTTAAGGATAGCTGTTAAAGTTAACTTATTTAACTGTTTGGCCCTAGGGGGAAATATATATACATACCTGTTTACAAACACTTGGATGTAGGTATACACTTCCACATATTAGTTTAATAACCTTGTATGTTTGCGGAAGCATTTAAAATATGAGAATATTGGAAAATGTGAATGACCAGTGGAAACTGTTGCCCTCCAAACAGTGAAGATAACATGAATCTCAAGTCAGAGAAACATTGGAGTGATAGATAGACTGGAAATAAGAGTTTATAGCACAATAAACAAGTCAAAGACTAGCTTTAAAACTTTCTTTTTGCTCTCTTCACTAATTAAAACAAACCATAAAGATTCCAAGTAGCCATGTCATTCTTTCCCTTTTTCCTTGCTTGTCATTCGGGTCTGGTCTGTTGTGGTCCAATAAAACTATTGTTTCCAGCTTCAAACAACAGATATGCTCACCTTCTCAGAGCAGGAGTAAAGCGTGTGTGGCTGGAGCAAACTTCTCTGAAGAGAATGCTTTCCTTGTATGTTCATAAGACGTAAGTATTTACTAGAAAGTGCAGGTTGGGGATGTATACTATAGCAATTTTTAAATGGTACAGTCATTAAAAATAAAATCTAACACACATCCAACTTCCCACAAATAAGTAATGATGGTAGAACTGTATAACTCATGAAAACTAAATGCTCAAATTTTCTTTTTCTTTTTCGTTTTTTAAATAGGCTTTATCCCGCCAACCCCTTTTTGGCTTTTTGTATCGGATATGTTTGAATCTCTCACTTTCCAAAAACGTTCTCCTTTTAGAACTTAACACAGAAAATCTAGCTTAATTCTGTTAGGAATGGGAGGTGGCTTGGAGGGTTTTCAGTTCCAAACAGCCGGGCAGGTCTAGGGTGTGTGTCTGTGTGTGTGCCTGCACGTGGATGCCTGCCTGCGTGGGTAAAGGAGCGTGCCAGATAGCACAAAGCGGCCACTCAGAGAGGTCCCGAGCCTGGCCTGGCAGATCAGGATGCCACTGTGTGCAAGGGTATTACTTACACGCGCGGCAGCTGTTCTGGTGACTATAAAGTTAAACACGCTGGCTCGGTGTATTCTGAAGCCGGCGATAAACAAGTGTCTCAAAGATACGGGCACACAACAGCACATGTTTAGCCTTTGATGCTTGACAATGGCTGTCCCACATCCCCGGTTTCCTGCCGCCCCCCTCACTGTCCCTGTCACCCAGTGCCAGATGGGAAGTGAGAGCTCAGCTGATCCACCTCTTTGTGGTAAAAACCCCCAGAGCTTCAACTCCAGGCTACAGGTTACCGAAGCCGTCATGAAAAATTCACAGCTGATATTAGCAAGTCGGCAGAGTGAGAGAGAGAGAAAAAAAAAAAAAAAACCCCGCACGGGGGTCACATGATCCCCCGCCGCCTTTCTGGTCGCAGAGGAGAAAAGCACAGTCTCTGTGCTGGTGCTCCAAACCGTTCAGCTTGTGTAGAGAGGGAAAGATGTAGTTAAAAACAGAGGAAGGAACGGCCAGATATCTGAGTCACTGCGTGCCCTGGAGAATGAAGAGTGAATGAAATTTGGAGTCCTAAGGAGATGGCCTTTGACACCGGAAAAGGAAAGGGAGGCATGGACTTCCTTTATTGACTTAACGTGTTCACTTTTTAAAAATGTTACGTCGCCTCTAAACTTTTCTTGTTTTAAAATATCTTCATCTTTAACTGACACAAAGTTACAGTATGTACTAATGGGCACATGCACATAGTGTGCACATAATCAGGACACTCAAAATCCCTCACTGTCTACTAAGAAACACCCAGTTAACATTCAATTGTGCCTGAGAAGACTCTATGCTGGGCTTTCCACCCATTTAACTCCCTTTCTCCATCCCTCCTAGGAATGCCTTTTTTCCTGTTTTTTTTTTTTTTTTTTTTTCTTTTTACAGCCCACAAATCTTTTTTTAATTAAAAAGATAACACCCAGAATTTTTTGAGCTATTAAAAATATTGTTCATGGAAGTTTTAATACTAACATTTTTTTCTAAGAACCCCTTCCTTTTCCCTTCCTTCCTGCCATTCCTCTTGACTCCCTTTTCTTCTTAGCTACTGTATTGAGGAGGGTCTTTCTCTGTAGCTCCAGCTAGCCAGATACTTGGTAACTCTCTCCCACGCTCAGCACTGGTGTGCGAGGTTTGCACTCATTCATTGCTCTGGGCAGTTTTGCATGTGTTAGCTCATTTACTTTTCACAATAATCAACGAGCTAGGTTCTAGTCATTAACGCCATTCAACAGAGAAGTAAACTGAGCATCTGAAGGTGAAGTGATTGTTTGCTGAGCCACACAGAAGGAAGACATTTAAGGCCAGGCTTGTTTGATGCAGCTTGAATCTTGCCTATTCATTGTATCTCACAGTATAGGCCACTTTACACACATACTCATCCCATACTGTAGTTACTGTTCTAATACCCTCCTTTCCCTGGTCAATCGAGATTTCACACATTAAAATAAAATATTAAATAAAACAAAATAAAAGAGACAGGCTTAGTGGCACATCCCAGCCTAGAAAATTGAAACAGGAAGATCACTAGTTTGAAACTAAAAAACAACAACACCAAAAAAACCAAACCAAACCAACCAACCAACCAAAAAACAATTAGAAGAACAAGAACAAAATACACATTTTACAGATGAAGTTAAAGTTTCCTTTGGCAACCAGCTTCACTTCAACAGTCCTGTCACTTTTGAATCTTCCCTGGAAGCAATGATTATTAATGAGCTTGGTGTGTGTGTGTGTGTATGTGTGTGTGTGTGTGTGTGTGTGCTTTAAAATACTGGATTGTCTACATATGGGCGTGCATACTATTTTATCAGCTTAATGTCCTCTCACTGTTTCTTCTTACTTAATGTCCTGGTTTCTGAGATCTACCCCTCTTCAGCCAACAGTTTTAGAAGGAAAGCCTTTAGCAGGGTATGAGTTTGTGAGACTTTGGCCGAGGGGAGACAGCACTAAGCAGTGACAGGCTACAGCGCACATATCACCTCATGCTGAATGGGATTAATGGGAGCACATAGGAGGTCTTAGTATGACTGCAGTGATTTACTGGCTAGACGTCCACATCAGCCAACTGTCAACCTCCTCAGATTCCCCTCCCCCTCTAATGGTGTGAGGGAGCCACACCTCATCAACAACACTAAAGAAAAGGCTTTTCCTCTTTTCCAATAAAAACACTTAAACATTTTTCGTTTTAAAAAATGATTTGTTTATGTTACCATCAAATCATAGATATATGCCTGAAATTTCATCAATATGTAAAGAACTTTCCAACACGATGTTATAATTCGTATATGTTCCCTAAATAAAGCTAAATTATTGTGCAGTTTCCATCATAGATTTTAAACAGCTTTGTCTCCATAAGATGAATGGTAACTTACATCAAGGAAGGAAAAAAAAATTAGGCGAATTGATTATACATGATTTGACCACAATCAGACACTTTTGCTAATCTATATCAGAGTCATTTAGTTGTAAAAATACAAATCACTAGTTGGCACCATGCTTAGGTTGACTGTCACTGCTATGAACCAGACTTGAAAGAGGGAGAAGGGAGGAGGGGCAGGGAGAAGGACTGAAGTATCTTTAGGTGACAGATTCCTATTCTTTAGCATTTGTGAGTTTTAGTGTTCTAACAACAACACATGTGAGCCATTCACTATAATAAAATATTTCACCAGGAACCAATTTTTTTATTAAATATTTTTATTATTTACATATACATTTATATTATTACACACATATAATAAACTACCTACAGCAAGAAGAACCATGAAACAATCAGGAATTACATACATGTTACATCCTTAGTGTTTTGACTATTTGTATTTGGCAGCCTTGAAGAAAACATCTTTCCTATCTTCGTGCATCTAAAAATTCTAAATGTAACTCAATATTTATCATATCTCATCGCTATCAACTTAAAACATCTATCAATACAAAAAAAATCTTAACCCCTAAACAACTAAGCTTAATTGTAAAACTAAACTATCTGGCCTTCAACCCCATCAGAGACTTGAGAAGGAGTAAAATTAATTACCTGAGTATACAGGGAGTGCAGGAGGAACCTATCATTAAATTCAATGTATGCTAATAACTGTCTTTATTATCTTTTGAAAAAGGATGTTAAGTAGAATGTGGTACCTCCTCATGGAATCTGATAGCTGAGTATTCTCAATAATGTGTAATTCCTGAGAGGATAATTTTTTAAATTAAATTTTAAAGCTAACATATAAAACAATAGTTTCATTGTGGCCCTTTCATATGTGTGCATCATGGTGTTTGTTTGTTTGTTTGTTTGTTTGTTTCTGCCCAATCCCCCATCCTCCCTTTCCAGCCCTCTCTTGGGGAGGATTATTTACAAACTAAAATGATATTAAAAACACTGATAACCTGAGAAAAATCCTACCAAATATTAGAGCATCTATGATAGATATTTTCTTTGTTTTCTTGATCAGCCATGAGGACTGCTGCTTCTTTTACGGGGCTAGGTGTTCCTGCAGAGTGCTGTTAGCTTTCTGTGACGGGTCAGCATGCCCATTTGTGTGACCAGAGAGTAAGTTGCTTGAGAACAGGAAGAGCAGCTGAGTGTGATACGCGGCAGGCCTCACACCGTTTCACCTAAACGTTAGGCTCACGTTGAAAAGACTATCTTCACCTTATACTTGAACTTAGCACTTATAAGTAATTTTAAGCTGAAATCTGTGTGATTGGTTATCAGAAGCTCACATTATTTTTCCTGCTGTTACATATAAAATTGGCAATGTTGGCGATTTTATGCAATATATGACGCTGAGAATTAGGTGGTGCAAACATCAGTTTCCATTACATGGCTGAACATGATTCCAGGGCTCTACTTTGTAGGTTGAAGAAGCCACAGAAGTTCAGGCATTTTAATATGTTATATTATTTGGTGGCGGGGGTGACCTGTGTGTTCGGATTTTATCTGAAAATTAATCAATCAACTCTTACTTAATTAGAATATGATTACCTCATTTGCTCCTCCATATTCTTGCTCCAACCCCTCTCATCAAACCCTCTCATGTCCCTCCTCACACTACCCCTCAAATTCATGGTCTTTAAAAAAAGTTATTATTACATTCATATGTATGTATGAGAGAGACTATGAATGCGACTTGCTTAGCCTTTTAGTATAGTTTTCTTTCTAAACATATAAATTTATTTTATATATAGTATTTATTTGTATATTTACATACATATATAAACATAATACACATATATGTGCTTGGTATTGCATAACCTTTGCATAACCTCATGGACTCTAACCCTCTGGAGCATAAGCCAAAGTAAATGCCTTTTTCCATAAGTACCTTCTAGTTATGGTATTTTCTCACAGAAGGAGAAAGATAATAAATATAGTTGGACACCAAAAATTGTGAACTTAAGAACAATGCTGTCTCATTATGACACAATTTTATTATTGATTGAAGGGTCAGGTTTCCACTATGAAAATAATTCTTGAAGTGATTATTTGCATGATAAAGGCATCTACTGACTCTTGAACTTTGTTTCCTCAGAAGACCTAGTTTTGCTGAAGTCATTTCCAGTGAGCTTTAGATATGAGAATAACATATAATTGCGCCAAGATGTTCTTCACGTGTGGGGTACACCAGCAAAGGAAAGAACAGATTGGAATTCATACTTTGAAGCAGGGTGAAGTCAGATTCATCCCTCCAGGATCTGCCTGCAAACCAGGTATTCTGACAGCGTTTCATTCCAGTAGAGACTCAGACCTCAATACACATGCCATCCATCAGAATCTGCACATACAGGGTGAGAGCTCAGCGGGCATAGGATAACAACCTGAGTTCAATCCTCTGAACCCTCGTGGTTGAAAGACAGAGCCTACGCCCTTAAGTTGTCTCTTGACATCCACACATGAGTCATGGAAGGCTTTACCTGGTATGCATATGCCCGCTCCTCCAAATAAGCAAATCAACATTTTAAAAAGTTTAAAAGCTACGTGAAAACAAAATTATGTTGTTTTATAATTCAAGGATAAAATTTAAACAGTGTCACAAACTTACAGCATCCCCTTTCTTTCCAACTTTTGTGAAAAGGGAGCAAGTTGGTTAACATAACAATAATCTACTCATATACACACATATATGCATATATATGTGTATATATGCATGGATATATGCATATATTTTCACACATTGCATACAACTTAATATACAAGACATTATGAATATTACTATATAAATTCTAAATATGTTAAATATGTCACACACTGTATATTTTTTATGTACATACATTTACATATGATCTTATGTATAAAACATCATGAAAATTACTAATATGAAGAACCTGGCTAAATAAATTGTGATGGACGACTCCAAGGAAACAGTATCTTCTAGACACAACAGGACAGATGCACATATGAACTCACAGAGACTGTGGCAGCACACCCAGGGCTTACAGAGATAGAAGGTAGGTGAAGTCCCAGCACTAAGATGGATAAAGTGGATGTGGGCTCCTACACCTAACCAAGAACTTATATGCAACTGATATTCACTGGTAAAGGGAAAATCATTTTCTCCAGTGGAGTGTTACTGGCTATACAAACCACACTCCACGGCAGGTTCCATGCCTGGGAGTAGTTGGCCAAAATAAAATGAACTTAATGGTATTTTTGTACACATTTTGTTTTGTTTTTTCTTTTGTCTTGTTAGATTTTTGTTATTATTTTCATTTGTTGGTGGGGCCTTTTTTGTTGTTTGTTTGTTTGTTTTGCAGAGAGAGAGGGTGGGGTGGGGAGCAGAGAAGGGAAGAAGGTTGGGTAGAGAGAGAAGTTGGGTAGGTATGTGGGGAGGATCTGGTCAGGAAGGAAAACATGACCCAAGCATATTGTATGACACAAAATTTTTAATTATAAAAAGCTACATGAAAGAAAAAAAACCTGACTAAATATACTGATGCTATCACCACTATGGATGAAGCCCCATTTGTATAAATATTGTTAAAAGGCACTCCAATGACACAGAAATCACGGCAGAGGTCATGATATTTATCATAATAAAAGCATTAACAGGGGGAGAAAAATTCTATTCCAGTGTTGCCCTTTTAGCTAAAATTATCATGTAGTTTTCTTTTATTTAGATTACATGCCTGATCTTTAAAAAGGCATTTAAAATATTGCCTTGGAATAATGTCTTTCATATGGAAGTTACAGAGCATAAATATAACTCAGTGATCTTCAAAACCCTGTTACACTTCTGTTTTTCTAAAAACCTCTATGATTCATGTTACAACTTGTCAAATGTTGACAATTAACATAATTACACCTATTACTAATGCATTGACTTTTTACGTTTGAGTCAAATCTGTAATGGTTATGAATAAGACTCATTTATTTTTGATTCTTCCTTGCTACCTAATTTTCTACATATTGTCCTGACTGTGTTTGTTCTTCCTTATTGCTTACCAGATAAATGACTGACGGTGAGCACTGCATCTCTCTTTCATGGTCATCCTCCTTTTCCACCGGGTGAAGAGGTTTTGTTTTGTTTTTTCTACTTCCACTAACTTAATTTATAATTCTTGGAATAAGGAGAAGTTTAGGGGGAAAGTCAGGTAAATGATGATGCAGGGAGTCTAACATGCCAGTGACTGCTTTTATCTTAACATTTTGATTACTCATTAACCAAGTAATATGTAAATAAATACATATTTAAATAGAGGAACACAACAACAATAATGTATGCAATGGCCCTCTAACAAATGTAACATATGAAATAAAGTATTTACCACTTCATAGCAATAATTTAACTAATTTTAAAATGCCTTTGTGGTATTTGAGAGGAATAAGTGGAATAAGCAGACAACATATATAGACTTTATATAACATAACAAATAGAAGAGATCTTATAACCTAACCTGGAGACTCCTTGGTGCTTGTGGCTGTATTGTCAGCCATATTTTGCCCCTGTAATCTCTGAAACAGAAACGTTTGTTTAGCAATCATTGGCTAAGTGGAAGGATAGATGAGTTGAGATTTAAACCCTGATGTACCGTTTCAGAAGGTGGTGGTTTACTCTATACTGATTGCAAAGTAAACAACTCCAGGAAAATATATGCTCCTCTCTTTCTGCAACAAGGGTAATGTGTGACTGCAGATCCTTAGCCCTGTGGGGAGTCTGAGCATTTGTCTCATGATTATATTAGCAATAGTCCCAATTATGCTTCCTTGCTCAGCTGCAGACAAAAAGAACGGATGTTCCCTGTAGGAACAGATCCTCTCCAACGAGACAGTGGGATATGTCCGGCATTGGGCCAGGGCAGCCTAGTAGTATGTTTTAGAGCATCCCAAATGCTTGGTTTGGGTGCTTTTTAATCTTCTGGAATAAAAGCTACAGAAATAAATATCTTGGTACAAAAAGGGTGATCAGTGTATTTTTACTTAGTAACATTGAAATTGAAGGAGTGGTCATTTTTATTTATTATTGCTGTATTTTTACAGTGGTCTTACCTGATAATAATGGTTTTTATTATTTTTTTATTATTTGGAAATTATAATATGAAGACGATTTGGGATTTATGTACAATTAAATTGTCCTATTAATGAGCTTCAACTGTGTTTTAATTTATTTCATGGTTTTATTTAAGACTGTACTGTGCTACTTATGCCAAACTCCACTTAAAGCACGTGTCTTGTGTTTATTCTTAATATATCTTTGAATATTATCTTAAAACAAAAACTTTGTATATGAAGTTAGTGAAAATAAAATGCATAGCTTCAAAATAAAATACATGTGTGTGTGTGTGTGTGTGTGTGTGTGTGTGTGTGTGTGTGTGTGT
>OU015744.1:137117526-137129016 GCA_907169655.1 Acomys percivali
GAGAGAGAGAGAGAGAGAGAGAGAGAGAGAGAGAGAGAGAGAGAGAGACCTATCAAGGGCCAAAATACATATATAGCACCAAATAGGCAGGACCATGAAAGAAACTCCTTCCCACATCATATAAATCATAAAAACTCCTCTCCACAGTCAAAACTTTAAATGTATAAAATAAAGAAATGATATTGAAAGCTAATAGAAAGAAAAGAACGAGTCACATATAAATGTTGGTCAATGGGAGTAACACCAACTGGTTTTTCTTTATTCAACTTTATGTTAAATTTATGTGTATGTGTGTGTGCTTGCTTGTCTGTATACGGGCCACATGTATGAAGTGCTTGAAAAAGCCAGAAGAGGGGATTCCCTGTAACTTGAGTTACAGATGGTTGTCAGCCATTATGTGGGTTCTGGGAACTAAATTCAGGTCCTCTGAAAAAACAGCAAGAGTTCTCAACTTCTGAGCCATCGCTTTAGCTACAACAGATAATTTTTCAAGGGAAACTTTGAAGACCAGAAGGATTTGGACTTATGTTCTACAAGTTATAAAAACTCTGGATACCAGCCATGGCTACAATACTAAGCAAACTGTTAGTAACCACCATAGGAGAATTATTGTGTGATAATAGTAGATTTAAGAAATGCTTGTACAAGAAAACATCTCTACAGAGGCTGCTGGAAGAACTATTTAGTCCCGAAGAGAACATTGTTAAACCAACACAGAAGGATACAGAAAAGTTAAAAAAAAAATCAGGAAAATTTGTAAGAAGAGATCAAGAAATTACCACAAAATAACCCAGACATAGAAAAATATAGCATGTTTCCCTTAATTTATAGTTAGTAGCTTTCAATGGTCAAGTCCATTTGTTTTACTTGAAATGCAGATAGACGTCAGGAATTTGGTTATGTACCGAGGCATGGGTTGGGGGTGGGGATAAGATAGAATAACATGGAATAAGGGATTAAGAGAAATCTCCCAGCTTTCTTCAGAGAACCTTCTTTTTTTGCAGTAGATGATTAACATATTTTTGGGAGGACAAAACAATGCAATTGCAGACATGAACGAATGCACAGTGGATAGAACAGCACGCACAAGACCTGCACAAGCTCAAGGCAGACAACTCAAACATGGGAAGCGTACACATGAAATCCTGCCCCTAGCTGAGGATATATTGGTGACCATAGCCAGAAATCAATCTTCCACTGGTCCAGCTACACCATTCTTGGGAACACATCCAAAGGACTCTATTCCTATTGTACAAACATTGGACCATCCTTGTTCGTTGCTGCTCTATTCTTAGTAACTTGACAACATCCTAGATAGACATCAACCAATGAATGGATAATGAAAATATGGCACTTTTTTCAGTAAAATATTATTCATCTGTTGGAAAGTCCACACGGTGGTTCACAATTGTGACTTCAATTCCAGGAGATCTGAGACCCTCTTCTGCCCTCTACAAGCATCAGGCAAACATGTGGTGCATGCATATACACTAATACACATAAAATAATTCTTTTCTTGAGATTTTTTGCAACTGTGTTCATTTGGGAAATTACCCCATAAGGTTTTTTCATTTGTTGTGTACTTTTCCAGTGCTGGTATCAGAGTGATGCTGGCTTCATAGCATGAGTGTGGCAGTGTCCCTCCCTTTCTTTTTGATGGAACAGTCTGAAGAGCACTGTTTGCCTTCCTTAAAAGGTGTGGTAGGATTTAACTATGGCCTTTTATGGTCCTGTTTTTTATTTAGTAGAGGTCTTTTTATTACAATTTCAGTCCTTTCATAGCGCCTTAATTTAATTTTAGTAGGTCATATATGTCTAAAAATTCTTCCATTTCTTTTAGATTTTTCCAAGTTCTTGGAAAGTAAAATTTTAAATATTCCCTAACAATCCTCTGGATTTCACTATGATACATAGGAGTGTGTCCCATTTCATCTCTAATTTCATTAACTCTCTCTCTCTCTCTCTCTCTCTCTCTCTCTCTTTCTCTCTCTCTTTCAGTTTGGCTAAACCTTTGTCAATCTTGTGTGGGTTTTGCTAAAAGCAAATCTTTGGTCGTTTGACTTTTGTTCTTTTAGTTTTTCATTTCAGGAACTTCTGCCCTGATGGTTATGAATTGTTGTCACCTGCTACTTTTGTGTTCGTTTTGTTCTTGTCTTCTTACTGAGCTCCTGACTTGTCATCTCTCTGAGTTTCTAGTGTAGGTGCTGAAAGCCATGCCTTCTTCTTGGAACTGCCTTTTGGAACTCAGAAGAAAATTTTTTCAAGTTAGAAGAGGATCACATACCATGCCAGAGCTGGTTGCCTTTGATAAGTGCAAGAATCATACAACATATGGAAATTAATAAATGTCCTATCCCAAGTGTTGTTGTCAGCTGTGCTTTCATTTGAGTCACTCAGAAAACGTTTGCTATTTAGTATTTATGCAGTACTGCTTAATCTGGTTGAGTATTTCTGAGTTGCTGAAAGAAAAGCTGAATGTGGTGATACTTGTCTGGATTCTCTGAGCTCAGATGCAGAGACAGGAGGGTTTTGAGGCCAGTATGGTTATATCTTAGGACTGACTCAATAAATAAACAAAAACTGTGAAAACTTGTTAAATGAATTGAGAAGTAGTGGCATAAACATCATATACATTTAAAAATTATTTTTTCCTCATGGAAAAATAGTCTTTCCTAGCAATGTTAAATAAGAGTGCTAGTTATTACATTTGTTTGTTAATACCATTGTCCAAATAGCCACCTTGGTGTAGCATTAACCAAAACAGATAAATGGAACAAAACATTCCTTTTACCAAACTGATACAATAATAGAGAAAATCATATAATTCAAACAATATATGTGCTAACAAGCTAGATATTCTTTTTAAAATTAATTTATTCTTGTTACATCTCAATGGTTATCCCATCCCTTGTAGCCTCCCATTCTTCCCTCCCTCCCATTTTCCCCTTATTCCCCTCCCCTATGACTGTGACTGAGGGGGACTTCCTCCCCCTTTATATGTTCATAGGGTATCAAGTCTCTTCTTGGTAGCCTACTATCCTTCCTCTGAGTGCCACCAGGCCAAATATGAGGCACCAGAATACATGTGAAAGTCATACCCCAATCTTCACTCAACTGTGGAGAATGTCCTGTCCATTGGCTAGACCTGGGTAGGGGTTTGAAGTTTACGGCCTGTATTGTCCTTGGCTGCTGCCATAGTTTGAGCGGGAACTCTGGGCCCAAATCTGCCTATCATAATGTTCTTCTTGTAGGTTTCTAGGACCTTCTGGATCCTTCTATTTTGCTATTCTCCCATGCTTCTCTCATCTAGAGTCCCAATAGGATGTCCTCCCCTCTGTCCCAGTTTCCTGATAAGTGAAGGCTTTCGTGGGACACGCCCCTTGGGCTAGTATGCAGATATAAGTGAGTATATACCATTTGACTCCTTCTGCTTCTGGATTAACTCACTCATTATGATCATTTCTAGCTCAATCCATTTGTCTACAAATTTCGGGAATTCCTTGTTTTTAATAGCTGAGTAGTAGTCCATAGTGTATATGTACCACAGTTTCTTTATCCATTCTTCTACTGAGGGACACTTAGGCTGTTTCCATGTTCTGGCTATTATGAATAAGGCTGCTATGAACATTCGAATTCTAAACTGTATTTTATTCTTAGAACGCAATTTGAGATTCTCATACTTTTTAGCCATCAGTTGAATTATAGTAAATCTCTTCCACTTCTGCGTTGATCAGGACACCATTAAATCTATGTGTCAGAGACTCAGATCAGGATGGCTCACAGAAATTGAATGAGACTGGAGATAGGCCTGTGATGGGGTGTTTGTCTAGCTTATGCAGAAGTTTGGTCAGTCTAAATCATCATCAGATAAGGTAATAAACAATATGAAGAACCTCAGATACAGATGAAATTTTATTAGTATAAACAGAAATAGTTACAGAACAAAGTTAAAACTATTTTAGAGATGGAAGTGATGGAAGCCATTCCAGCCCTTGGGTCTATAGCAGGACTGCTACACGGTTGAGCCAAGCCTGGGATATGTATGGATTTGGGATTAGTCAAGGCTTCAGAGTGAGAGCCATTGTGTCTCAAAACAAGCAAATGAGAAACACAAAAATAAGAACAGAAAATAAATGAAAGGTACATATTAACACAAAAAAATTAAGAAGCCGAAGGATGTAACTCATTCTCTGAATGCTGAATACAGAGAGTATAAAATACATGATCTAATGGGAAGAACTGTAATACACACACACACACACACACACACACACACACACACACACACACACGCACACACTTCTCTCTTTTCTCACTTTTCTGCCTCTTGCTGTGTTCCTTTTCTTAGGCAAGTTCTCTACATGTAGGTGATAGAGACAACCCTCATTTCCAGGCTAATTCTCTTAGCTACTCAACCCTGATGGGAAGTAATGGCCTTTTCCCTGTACCTTTCATCAAAGTCTTAGATGCCTTGCAACTGACTCATCTTGGAGATGACTGATCTATCTCTTAGTGGTAAGCACAACACACATCTGCCACTGGCTTTGCCCCTTAAGAGCATAGAAATAGAAACTTGCTGTGCATTAAGATCCATTTGTTGCTAACTGTTGTTGCTTCGATCATGTTTTATAGACTATAGTTCAGCATTTCTTGTGAAAACCAGGACCTGAACTGAACAAGCGAAGTGCCAAGCTTCATCTTAGAAATTTCTGGAAAAATGCTTTTTTGCTTTTCTAAGGAGTCATACCCAGAGCCTTTAATTTAAAAAGTGTAGAGCAAGTTTATTTCTTAAAGTTAAATCACAAAGGGAGAGGATGATTTTTGGCTTCAACAGTGTCAGCCTAAATTTCCTGTACATTTTTGATGAATTCTATTTTATTCTATTTTGTTGGTAACCCTCCCCCAATTGTTATGGTCATTAATGTTATATATAATCCTATTTTTAATGTTGTTATGGGGGGTTGTTCTAGTCCCTTTGTATTGTAATAGGGCCTGGTGAGTAGTTTTGGTCACTATTGTGAGCAAAAATGATATGCTTTAACTCTAAGTAATTAGGTTTTTTCCTTTCATTTTGCATTGGAAGAGGAAATTTGATTGCTATGTCATTCCAAGTCAGTATGTGATTACAGGTAAGTTCCAGTTGAAAAAAGGAACAAACCTTTGCTTCTTGGATTACTGAGATTTTGCTCTTGTTTGTTATTAGAGAAAAAAAAAACTGGTTTAATCTGACTGATACACAAATGATGACATAATTTTTAAGTGTTACAGTGTACATGACCTTCAGAATAGCCTTATGAGGTAGGGGATCAGGTTTAATTATTTCTTTTTCTTTTATAGATAGTTAAAGAAGCTCACAGGAGCTAAAATATTCACTCTATAAACACAGTGAGAAAACTGAGAATGAAACTCAGAACTAATGTCTTGTTATCTTCTGTTCTAATTGATTGACTGATTTCATTGATCAATTGATTGATTGACTGTGCTTGAGACTGAACCTAGAGCTCCACACTTGATAGATACCATTCTTTTGTCTCTGTCATTTTCATAAAAGAATATTACTATCAACTGTTATGGTGGCTTTTCCTCCTGGTTACAAGCCCCTGGAAGAAAGATTCATGAGACTCAAAATATATTTACAAGTATCTAGAATATAGAGATAGGCTCTTCTCGGACTGCCTCATAAATTA
Organism: Acomys percivali; assembly: GCA_907169655.1. Lineage (NCBI taxonomy): Eukaryota > Metazoa > Chordata > Mammalia > Rodentia > Muridae > Acomys > Acomys percivali. The sequence goes on from OU015744.1 coordinate 137,123,214, forward strand.
AAATAACCTGTTTATTCTAATCTACATTCTGCTACATGGCTGATTACCTCTGCTCAGGTACCATGCAGCTGTCCTCCTCACATCTTCCTAGATGAATCTCGGCAGTGTTTTGCTCTATCCCAGAATCCTTTCTGCCTGACAGATGTCCTTCCTACCTTCTGTTCTACCCTTTCCTATAGGCCATAGGTTTTTTAATTGACAGGCCATACATCCATACAATATACAAGATATTCTCTCTACAATGAACTCAGAAAATATCTCTAAATCTTGAAAGATGTGCTGTTAATGTAAAAAAATTTCAAGGATGAATTCTATGCACCATAATTTATGTTTAAAAGCACTTGTTTATAGTACTATGAATTTCCCACTTCTGTGGTTTTCTGTGTCATTTATTTGACCAGAGTAGCCACTAGCTAAAGTGTACCCAGAAGGAAACTGACCTCTTTTGGAAGTGCACCCAGGAGCTGGAGAGATGGCTTAGTTGTAAAGTTCTTGCCATGCAAGTATGAGAAGCTGGGTCATCAGACTCAGGTTTTTTAAAAGGCTAGCACTTGATAAGGAAGGCAGGCCTATCCCCTCAGCTCACTGGCCAGGCAACCTAGCCTAACTGTTGATCCCCAGGTTAGTGGGATACCTTATCCCAAAACGTAAGATGGCTGATGCCTGAGAAATGACACCCAAGGTTGACCTCTGGCCTCTTCAAGCACAGACACACACATGAACACTCACCTGTGGGCACATGAACAAATACACACAGAGAACATAATACTTTGATTTAATTACTATGCTTTGTTAATGTAAACTGTAAAAAGTGAATTCACCAATAGTATCTGACAGTTTTATGCCTTAAGTACCAATTCTCTTGAATGTTAAGACTACATTCCAACTCTTTCATGTTTTTCAGGCAAATTTCCTTCAGAGATTTCTAATACTGAGGATTTTCAGGTGCCCTAGTTTCATCCAGTCTACACCCTGTGAAACTATCCTAGAGAAATTATTAACCACACAATGAATCTGAAAGACAGCAGATGCTAGGCTGTGCTTCCCTCCCTTCTTACCTCCTCCACCAAATATATTTGTAGAGTACATATTTATCTACTTAAAATAAAAAAGAGAGGGAAAAAAACCCTGTCACCTCCCTTGTAAGAGGAAGTACGCAGGGCTTTGCCTTAGGCTATAAAAATATTGACAGTAGATAATGGGTCTCCATGAGATACTAGTGGGAAGTGAGTTAATCATCACAGGATCAAACTGCATGCATCGTCAGATGCTGCCTAAGATCAGACCCAGCATGAATGCAGTTTTTGTTAATAACTGGCTGGTGGCAGAAAGCTCTTTCAATTCTGCTTCCGTGTATCTGGAAAAGGCAATGCTAGACCCATACAGTCTTAGGACACGTGCATCCTTATGTATGCTCATGAATTATTTTTCTACAAATATAAGGAAGAAATAAGCACCCCATGGGTTATTAGTTGCTCAACAAAGTGAGTAGTAGTAAGTAGAAATATTGGGAAAGGAAACCCTTGTTTGAAAAACATTGCAAGGAAGGAGGCACTCATTTGTCCAAATGTTACCTAATTTAGTAAGAAACTGTCCCTTTAAAAATATTGCTATACTCTAATATTCCTATAAGCCTAGGATGTTACGACTTCTGTTTTACTTCTATGAGACATCTTGCTGTGTAGCTAAGGCTGCCTGAAACTGGAGATCTCCTGTCTTAGTCTCCCTCATGTTGAGATTATAGATGGTGGATGCCACACTCGGCTTGCTATTAGTCTATTTTTAGAAGCCTAAGAAGTTTCCATGTAGGTCTTCATGATGAAAACAAAATTCCCAAAGTCAGCTCTTTGAGAGCAGGAGGTAATGATGCTTTATGCTATATCTACTCTGCCACAGAAATTTATCAATGGAGCCAGCCACACTCTGAAAATAACTGTCCTAGCCCCTCCTGAAGCATAAATCTTTACTGCCTTTCAGTATAAACCAAACTGAAAAGATAGGACACACTATTTTCTGTAATGATTAACCCCCTACTTGCCAGCTGTCCTGGTGAATACCTCTAGACTTGAGCATACATTGGGAGGCCAGGAGATTGCCCAGGGGCAGCTTCTCTCCTCTGCAATGTTCCAGTAGCAATTGTTCCCTTCTCCAGACTTTAGCTGAATTCTTTACTCAACCATGGTCTAACTTTCAGAGCAAGGGATCAGACCAATGGGAGCCTCTACTGTGTGAGAGGCCGAAAACAGCGATGACCCTGGTAGGTAGGGATAAACTATTGACTGCTGAAAAATTCAGGAGAGCCCCAGCCGAGGGATCAGTTTCCTGGGCAGACTCCAGGGCACAGCTCCTTTATTTCATTTTCACTATTGTTCTTTGTAACCCCCACCCCAATCCCCAGAAAATCTAGTTTACATGTATGTTGGGCCAACATTTTTATTGATATAGCATCTTTGAGGGCAACCTACTTGTTCTTTAAATGAGGAAGGAAAGGGGGCCGTTGAAAGAGTATGTGAAGAAAGAAACAGGAAACACCAAGAACTAACTCAGAGTGACATCCTGGGGAGCCTTCGTGGCCAGTGGCGGAGCAGCAGCATGTTCTTTGGGCCGCAGTCAAGGTGAACACAGAAGAGGTATTCCGACTGGCTGGCTCTGGAATTCGAGGAAGGATGCATTGGTGAGCTCTGATGCCAGCAAAAGATAAATGGACACTGAATGAAGGTTGCAATAACAGCTGCCTATCCCGAGAGGAATTCTAACCGCAAAGAAATAGAGACCTCTAAGGCTTGATCAAACAGATGGGCCGATGCTGACCTGGTGATCCCCAGCTAATTAGCTGAGATTAAGTAGAGAGAGTTAAAGTGCACAGCAAGATTCAGGGTATCTTTGTCAGAGGAGTAGGGGAAGAGAAGAAAAGAATAGAGGAGAAAAAGCCTTCTAGTCACAATGATGGGAGACCGGTTTCCACCTCAGGCTGGCCGCCTCACCTCTCCAGTCCTGCGGTGCTGCTCCAAGATGCCCTGCAGTATTCCATATCTCAGCCAGACAGTAATGTGTCCTTGCCAGGATCAATCGCTAGCTGGCCTAACTGTGAAGAGGCCATTCAGCTCTTGCCTGGAGTGTGGGGGCCAACAGGGAAGGCAAGACCTGAGGAATAGAGTCTGAAGAGGTGAGGACAAGGCTTAGAAGTGGGCTGACAGAAAAGCAAGCCCCTGTCAAGGAAAACCAACAGGAAGACATTAAGGTGTAGAGCAGTGGTTCTCAACCTTTCTAATGCTGCGACCCGTTAATATAGTTCTTTGTGCTGTGGTAGCCCCCAACCATAAAATCAATTTTGTTCCTACTTTGTAACTAATTTTGCTACTGTTATGAATCGTAATATAACTATCTGTGACTGTGGAGGGCCTGATGAACAGGTTGAGAACCTCTGATCTAGTCTGTGGGGAAAGGCCAAAGGGAAACTGGAGACTAGTGCAAAATGATGAGGAGATGGAAATGCTAGAAGAGGACGAATGACAAGTGGCTAAGGTGAAAGCAGGAGGGAAGAAGGCACTAACAAACATGGTCAGGTGACAGAGGTGGTGAGAAAACTCTGAGGAAGACAGGCTAGAACTGCCTGGTGTGGCGGGCACCGTCCTAAGTGCAGGTCCAATGCAGAGAGTGCACACTGCTTAGGGCTGGGTGGGCTATGTGCACACATGTATTTCTGACAGGAGGATGCCGTTACCATCTAGGCATCTTCATAGATTTTGTTTTCTATCTTGGTTAAAGAACTAAAGGGCGGGGGAAAAAAATTCCAGGCACTGTGGGCAACAACAGGTAACAAAATGACTCAAAGTGAGGGGTGGTGGAAGGAGAGGAAGAGGAGGGGCTTCAGAGGGAAAGACGCTTCACAAAGTGAGAAGAGGTCTGTACAACAACATGTACTTCTCTCCCCTGGGGGCCTAGGAGTTTTAGATGATCTGGGTCCCTCTCTCTTTATTTTCGATTGGACAACTTAAATGAAGAAAGAAGAGCTGATAGAGCATCACTTGTAATAAACATGTTCAGGTCAGGTCTTGAATATATCTGACCAGCCTAGACTGGTCATCTGGAAGGGAGTCTCAAGTTAGGAGAGAGAAGAAAAAACCTGAAGGTGCCTATATTTATTGTTTATCTGTAGTCCCTTTCATGAGCTGTCTGCCTGTTGGGGATCTGTCCCTCAATCCCAAACTGGTGGCAACCTGGGCCTGGGCCACATAGTAGTACCTTATGTACATTGGTATTTGCTGTCATCAATTTTATTTTTTGTTTTGTTTTGTTTTTCAAGACAGGGTTTCTCAGTGTAGCCTTGGCTGTCCTAGACTCACTTTGTAGACCAGGCTGGCCTTGAACTCACAGCGATCTGCCTGCCTCTGCCTCCCAAGTGCTGGGATCAAAGGTGTGCACCACCACACCTGGCCCTGTTACCAATTTTAAGAAGCTATTTAATTAAAGAAAATCAAGACAAGGACATCTTATGGTCCGACAGCTTCAGTGACACTGACTGTCATTTATACATCTGTCATGGACACTATCTACCTGCTGTTATGCCAGAGGCAAAGACAAGTAAGGCGGGGGTTCTCATCTCAAGGAGCCGACTCTTCGCAAGCAAATCACAAATCAAAGTATGATCATGAAAAGTTTGTATCATGAGATACTTAGAGAAAAGGGAAGAGAGAGGATAAGGAAGAGTGGGATGGAGGAAGAGGTAGGCTATGATTCTTTCTTAGACTGGGGCAGCATCTGGAAGAAAACGAGCTCCACATGAACTATTTTCTTTTGTATTTTAGAGTATCAGGGAAGGTAGGCTCCTTGTGTACATATTACATCCTTAGCCCATGGGAGAGCCTCCCAAATGGTCCCTGCTATGCACCTGCTCCTTGTCTAGTCTAGAAAGACACCACCACCATCATCATGACCACCACCACCACCATGACCACCACCACCACCACCACCACCAGCACCATGGCCTCCACCACCATCACCACCACCCCCCAACCCCATCATCATCACCACTACCACCACCACCACCACCACCATCCCCAGCACCACTCCTGCCCCCACCCCATCCCCACTCCCTCACCCCTCATCCCACCAAGAAGCACCTCTGGCTGAGTAGTCATGCCTTCCCCTCCCCACTTCTCTAGTTCTCAGACCATCTGGATAACACAGAGTGCACAACTCTGGTCTAGGTAAATCCACATTTTTTCGATTGAACAGTAGACGTGGTAGAGGGTAAGAAGAGATAGACTTTAAAAATGTTTGGAAAAGTGGTGTTCTGGATCTATAGCAAACCCTCTGGGAAGTTTGTTTTCAAACTAACAATGAATTAAAAAGAGCTTACATCACAGCTTCACCATTTTCCCTCCTAGAACCAAAAGCCATCAAGAGGTCATAAAACAGTATGATCAGTGTTTAGGCAGAGCACTGGTGTGGTACCATGATACTGGACAGGTCAGGGAGCCCTGTAAATTCTGAAAGGTTTCAAATTACATCCTGAGGAGCTGTCCACTGTGCAGGAAAGAAGAAAGAGCTGGGTGTGGGGCAACTATCCCATAAGTGGACACCTAGATCTGATACTCTGATCCTGAAACGTGTCTTAGGCTGCTGCCTCAGCTTGATCAGAAGTACAATTCCCTTTTTAAATGATTTCAGCTCAGCACTGTCCTCCTTCATTGAACATATCTAAATCATGAGCAAAACTAGAATTGTCCTAACCCAACCACTAGAGGTAATATAAAATGGAGAATTGACTCAAGGCAGGAAAAGGAGAGAGAGAGAGAGA
>OU015744.1:137129026-137139127 GCA_907169655.1 Acomys percivali
AGAGAGAGAGAGAACATTTGGAACAAAGAAATACCAGGACAATGGTGACTGTTCATTTGCAGGATGGGTGAAAGGAAAAAGCCAATAGCTCAGATAACCAAGCCAATAAAAAATGCATGTTATCTCTGAATAAATCCACAGCTACAAATGTAGCAGGTAAATTTACTTCTTCTTCCAAGAGAAGCATCAAGCTTTACAATCCTGTTTTCTTATTCTCTCTCCCATGCATAGATGGGCAACAGTTTTGGAAATGATTAGCTTTGGGGTCATTACCTTCATGATATTTGACTCAATCATGTTCTTTTTTAATATTAAATTTATTTAAAAATTTTATGTATATATACTGTATTTGCATCATTTCTTCCTCCCCTTCACCCAATCTTTCCATGTCCTCACCCATTTCAAATTTATGGTTTCTTTTTCTTTAATTATTATTGTTATGTAGATATATAAATGAATAAACACATAAAGTATCCTGCTGAGTCCATTTAATGTTGCTTGTATGTATATGTTTTTAGGGCTGATCACTTGGAGTCTAAAAACCAATTGTGGGGCTAATCTCTAGGAAAGATTAGCTCTTCTTCACCCAACAGTTATTAAATGCCTGTAGCTTTTCATTCAGAGGCGATGCCCCATGAGATCGCCCCTGTCTACGGAGGTGGCATGTCAATGTTCAGGTCTTGTTTAAGCATCCAGGTTGTTGCGAATGTATGGGTGTAGCTTCCTCGTTGTATAAAGAAGAGCCACAATCTTGAAACCAGCTTCCTGGTCATTGGGCTTTTACAATCTTTTTAGAAATGTCCTTGAGTGGAAAGTGTTGTGTTATAGATATATCAGTTGGGGCTGGATACCTCATCATCAGTTGTTCTCTGCATTGACCACATTTGCTAATTTTATGTGCTGTTTGTTTAGATTTGGAAATGTTTTTCTAGAAGTAATCCATGGATTTCAATATAACATAAGAGTCAATAAGATAAAAAAATATCCAGTATCAGCCAAATGAAAGGAGCAAAGGTATACATTTAAAACAAAATTACCCTAATCCGTGTACCCTTAAGCTTATCAAATGGCAAAGGATGATTCCATTGCTAGCTCTAAAGAGTGCATTATATCTCTCTGGAGCAAATGGGTAATGGAAGAGTTCAGGGATCTGCACTCATCTGCATATTTGAATCAGACTGGGAAGTGTATATATATAAAGGGTCTGGTTTAAAACAGTTCCTTGAGGCAGGAGGATATGATGAAAAGAACACTAGCGTTAGACCAAGAACAGACCTATGGCACCTCCCCATGCCATGTGGTCTCTTCTAGAACCTGGTTTTTCATCTCATATGAAACTTATACTATACTACACTAATGAATTCATAGGGAACAAAGTATAATTATTCCTCAGCTCCAATGTAAGCAATTGGATGTTTGGCTGATTTCTGAAGGCCAGCTTTACTGGTTTCAAGCCACTCAAACTCTCACCTATCTTGGAAGAAGGCATTGAAGCATACATGTTGGGTCAGTATGGAACAGCAAATGAAACAGTCTGATCGTTGACAGAAAATGTCTACTTATTCCAGCCTGACCCAAGGGCTGAAACTTTTCATTGTTTGTTCTGGGATTCTTACTAAATTCTAAAGTATCCCAAAACTAAAAGAGTCTCTCTCCGTCTCTCTGTCTCTCTCTGTCTCTCTCTGTCTCTCTCTGTCTCCCTCTCTCTCTCTCTCTCTCTCTCTCTCTCTCTCTCTCTCTCTCTCTCTCTCTCTCTGTGTGTGTGTGTGTGTGTGTGTCCACGCGCACATGCCTGCATGCATCTCTCACAGTGCCTCCTTCCCTTGCTGTATTGCTATCTTCTGAATTCCACTCACTGATGAGAAGAGGAGGAAGTAGAGGAGCCAAGAAACAGTTGCTCAAGTTTGAGAAGTAGGCGATCTAGTCACCAAAGCAAGTTGCAGTTTCCTTAGATGCTCACCTGTTATTAAAACTGGAGCTCTGTGTATTTTCTGATTACCATTATCAACACAAAGGACTGTTTTCTCAGTTATCATAGTGGCTAATCCCTCCATCAACACTGATGACTGTGTGTTCTGACTGTAATTATTACAGAGCAATGAGATCTTAGCCTACTCATTTAAGCCAAGGACTTCCTGGTAGCCCTATGTCACGTATCTGCCCATCTCAGTTTGTTTAGCCTGAGTGAATTCTTATTCCTTGCTTTTTACAGCTATCATGATCGTAATTTCAGCTCCCCACACGGAGTGAGTGCTTTGCATCTTCTGTATCAAGGTTCTTACCCTCTGGAAGCAGCTGCCTTCTTCTTAAAGAAGCTTGCCACACCACATAGCCTGAAAACGACAAAGCTAGGCCAGGCCAAGAGATCTAAGAAGCCCTGTTGTTTGTTTCTCACTTGGCTGGAGGGGGGGGGGCAGACACTATCAAGTATACAAGAGGTAAAGGGGAACTTTTAGGCGCAGGTCATAAAATAGGCAATGACAAACTGGACTACATTTGTGCTGTAGAAGCTGTTTGCTTCACTTGTATCTGGCTCACCTCAGAAACCAGGAAATGCAGATTCAAGTTCTTTCTCCCACCTACTGAATCAATGTGTCTTGAGTTACAAAAACATTTCAGGGGGAAAAAATCTTGTCTGCTAGTGGTTTTCTGAAACAGCTGCCATTATAGAAAAAGAAAGGACCTGCCGTGACACTTAGGGCCCCAGCTTTCAGATCAGATCTCTCCTAAAATACAAAGAGTGATGCCTGCTCCTTAATTGCTGTGTCAGGTGGGGCTTGGGGAATCCGGGAGCCCTCCTAATCCTAGCTTCTTCCTCAGCAACGCGGAGTTCCAAGATTTGGTAAGGGGCCGGAAGTTGAGCTAGCTCTGAAGACTATTTGTACTTGACCCAAATAAACAGCCAGCCCCAGCACCCAACCCCCAAGAAGAAAGGCACCTAGCTTCCTTCCTCAGCTCTCTTGACTGCAGTAAGAATTAGTGGCTTTAAAAGCTACTCCATGCTTTCCCCTTGGTAGTATATATATAGGTCTGCCTTCAGGTGGTGGAACCTCTAGGGGTGGGGGTAACATGTAAACTTGTAGAGATTTGGCACAGAAATCCAATTTATTCACAACCACAATGAAAAGAAAGAAAGAAAGAAAGAAAGAAAGAAAGAAAGAAAGAAAGAAAGAAAGAAAGAGCTGACCTTGGATATTGTAGAGGGATCTAAAGTCCATGTGCCCTCCAATCTTCTTTAAAAGCAAAGGAAAGATGAGTGAGGGACCTGTGATTGACAAGTGGAAGACAGCATCCATAAACTTAAGTCTTTTCTATTCTTGTTTAAACTCAGGATGGTAACATTATTTTAATAACAGTTAAGTGTAGCACACACTGAGGAAATGATATCTTGGGCTGGGAAAGCGATTGGATCTCCACCCCAGTGGAGCTCTATGCCAGGCGGCTGGCGGGGAGCGCTCTGGTCCCCACCCGGGCGGGACGCGATGGCTTCCTGGTTCACTGCTTCAGGTGCCACAGCCCCCGCGCTCTCCCGCTGCTGTCACCGTCCCCATCCCCTCTCCTAGGCTTTGCACCGCACTGGCTTTAGCAAGCTTCTTTTCTGGGCCGTTGGTTGCGGGGAGGTGCAGTGGCGGCTCCCGCTGCGCAGCTGGGGACCAGAAGGGCCCGGGCGAGTGCAGGGGGCGGGGGCGGGGGTGGTGGGGACCGCAGCGAGAGGCTCTGGCTTCTGTAAACTCTGCCGGTGGGGTGCCGAGCAAGGCTGTCTACGAGAAGGAGGCCGAGGTTGTGGAGGCCGGGGAGGGTGACGACGGTGTTAAATGTGGCCGCGCAGCTCCCCGGGGAGCGGCCTGAAAGCGAGTGCGCTCACCAGCTGACAGCGCGTGCTCCGCTCCAGACGCTCCGCACCGGGGCCAGGAGTCTCTGCCAGCCTTTCTATTGTCAGCCGCTCTCTAATTAAGAAACACTCACATTACGGCAAACTACCCCCACGCTTCTTGGTTCCTGTCCTTTCCTTTATCTCTCTCCGACTTCTCTCCACCCCTGCCACTCCACTGCATCCTAGGATTTAACCCATTTTCCGCTCCCTTTTCTGTTTCTACTGAGGAGCCTAGAATCAAATGGGTGACGACTCCTTGTCTGGGATGTGGCTAGACGTGGGGTTCAGACTAGACTAAAAGTTCCCAAGGCTTTATTTCAGCTCCACCGTACCCTCGTCCCTATTCCTTCTCAAGAAATAACTGCAAACGTTTCAGGTGCCACCTGTCCTTGGCCCGTGTTCTTCATCCTTCATCAGCAAGCCCTGTTTTCCCTATACTAAAATTGACAAGTCTAGATTGTAGCTGGCAAGTGGCTCTGTTCCTTTCCTTTCCTAGGTCTCACTGGACTTTGCAGCCGACCAAATGAAGTAGATCGTCTTTTTTTTCCCCCTTAAACTTTTAAGTTAGTAGAGGAGATTTATGTCCCAAGATAGACTTCAGTAAAATTACAACTTTTCGGTTCCGTTTTACATCTTTAAAATCAGTAGAAAGACTTCATGAAAGGCCTGGTCTCCTGCTGGTTGATAATGAGGAAGTCACTCCCCCTCCCTTTCTGGTAGATCTGTCGTTCGCAACATCCCATGAAGAACGTGTTAAACTTGCCTGTTGCCAAAAAAACCAGTCTTCCTTCAGCTCTCCGTGAAATCAAATAAGTTTCCAAAAGTGTGGTGAGCCAAAACCCTCTACAAATAAAAATGTTGGTTGGCTGCGGGCAAAGACACAATATAAAGCAAGCTGCTTTAAGTATAGAAAACTCTGGAAAACACCAGCAGCGTCTCAAAGAACTAACGCGATTTATCTATCTTCATTACTTTAAGAAGTGGTGACTCTTTGTTTGTTTGGGTGATATTAAGCATGTCTAACTTGCATACATAGTTGAAGCCTTCGCTAGTATCTTGGATACTTGGATCTGACTTTGGAAGGTAGAAGCTAATTGCTAATAATGGAGAGAAAGGAACCAGTCAGCATGGCAGGAGTGGTCTGGCATATGGGGAATGAGCGCTCAGAAATACTCAATATTCAAGTTTCCAAAATATTAATGAGATTATAGCAACCTGCAGCTATATGTTACAGCTTGTTAATGGAGTGTAAGAGAGGGAGCTGCCAAACGTTTGTTATGCAAACTTCATTGCCGGACCTTGGAGTGAATCGCTTTCAAAGAAATGCCAGAGATAATCAAAGAAAAAAGAAAGAAACGTAAAGATAGAAATAGGATGAAGGGGGGAAAAAAGGGTTAAAGTTCTAATTTGAAGTTTGAGCACTCAATTGTCACAAAATAATGTCTTTGTTCTCATCTGGATGAAGTAATAGAAGAATTTCTTGTTGCTTTTCAATAAATATGATATAGGATTGAAGTTTGAAATTCTGGTCTGATGATTTCCCTCCTGAGAAGAAGCGAACAGGACTTCCTTACTCCGAAGAGTTAGGTGCAAGTTCTGCTCACTGTGACAACCATAAGCCCATCTGGATGTTTAGACAGATGAACTCCCAAGCATTTATCTGGGGGCTCCCTGATTTGGCCACCAGGAACACTGATGTGTAGCCATGGCTATTGGTATTATTTGATGTGTGATTATCTGCCATTTTATTATCTATAAAAACTGTGAAAGAAGATGCTTCCTGTGCCATTTCTATTTTCTCAGAGTCAACAAAAATGACATTGGTGAAATCTTTTTCCTTGTTGGCTGACACAAAATATACATGGGTTGTTTTTAATTAAAAAAATTTTTATGGTTGTTTTCTTTGGGAGGAAAAGTAACTCCTCCCTTTTTCTTTCTCATATTTCTAGCATGTAAAATAATATGAGCCACCATCCCTACCCTGACACATAGGAAAGACCACACCAAGCCAAATACTATGAAAAAAAAAAAAAAAACCAAACAAACATAAGAGTTGTTGCTCTTATCCTGCAGCGCGTAGGATGTCTTTATCTGGTCTGCTTATTAAGAGAGAGATGAAAATGTGTTCGAAGCAATTGCTTGTGTTGAGTTTTGTTGTGTTGTGTTGTTTTGAAGCAGTACAAAGATTCCTGGTGCTTATCTTAAGTGCAAAAGGTTATCAAAGGGCAGGTGCCTCAAATTCCTGTCCCTGGAAAGTGTTTCTAGCTACCACCGTGCACTTCTCCCAGAAAACTGGCTGGCAGAATCGATCAACTTCTTTGGCCAGACTTTAGTTGAAAGTCATGAAAGCTTAAGTGGTCAGCAGAGAGCTTTGCAATTCTTTCACAATGGAGGAGAACCTGCGCTTCCTGGGTACAGTGCTTTTCCTATAGCTGCAGGCTGTGAAGCTCTCCTTGTACCAAGTCGATGAGGAGTAGGATACAGGAACCAGCAAGCTAACCTCCCCTATTTTGTGGGGTCCCCTCAATTTGTTATGCCAAGGAGGACAATAAATTTGCTTATAGCCCATCTCTCAAATTCAGAGATGTTTATCTGGCAGAGTATTCTGGATGATGCTGCATTGTAAAAAAAAAAAAAAAAAAAAAAAAAAAAAAAAAAGTTCCCAATTCTACTCTCTACATACTCTGCATTAGTTTTCCTAAGATCTGTGATCTGAAGAACCCCCCCCTCCCCCCAGAATTAGACTCTTACTCCATATGGGCACCTGGATGAGTGTCCTAGCTCAGTTAAGTTTTGTCAGCTGACTTTAGAATGTAGTTGATTGGCTTATTCTGGGGAAAAATAAAGGCAAAAAAAGTCAGCTCTGTGTTAGAAAAAGTGAGTTTGAAAAAGAAAAACTTCATTAGAGGTCAGCAATTCTAAAGCAACTGTCATGCTTCTAGCTTCTAATTGTTGAACCAATGATTGCCAACCTATCTTCCCACTGAAGCTCTTTTTCATTGTCTTCTTACCCCATCCCCCTTCCCAGAGATTGTGAGTTGTCTGTGTACCTGAAAAGTTTTCAGCTTATTTTTGTATGTGTAAATAAGTACTCTCAATGATACTAACCAGCACAGACCAGAGCCTTGGAGACCAAAAGTAATGGCTTCTCCTGGAGACGGTTGACTTCAGGAGTAAGGATGCTGAAAGATCCTGGTTACCCAGAGGCAAACTATGCTGCAAATCTGGTGGTACAATTGACCTCACAATTCATTGGTATATCCAAGGCTACTTGAAGGTCTGGAGTTTGCAACATTTTTCAAAAACAGCAAATCTCATAATGTCTACAAGATCACTTACAAATTATATTTAATGTATTACTGGAATAAAATGCGTAACAACTCAAAAGTATTTTTTTCTAGTTTATTTTATCATTTGTAAAAGAGCATACATAAAACAATGGCATCTGGATTTGCTAAATCAAAATAAAACGATATCGGGTAGAAAATGTAAAAAAAAATGAAAGAAAAAAAACAAATAAGTAGAAATGGATTCAAATACTCAATAATAAATACGTTTTCTAATGTTAACAAAGCAAAATAAAATTGACCAAACGCCTTTGACACTACATATATATTTAACTTTTTTCATTTGTAAAAACAAACATTTGCAAAGAGTTTAAGGATTACGAGTGGCTGTGTGTAAAATCAAAAGTTGGTTCGCAATTGGCAGTTGAGTTTCTTCGAGGCGGTGCAGCGGCCAGTGATGAAGTGCGTGTGTTCTGGGTCCAATAGACGCACTGGGCGTTTTTGCTCTACGGAGACCATTATCTGCCCCCGTATTAAACAACTCAGTAGTCCATGTTCTGGAAAGCACCGAATGCGGCTCTTAAAGTGTTTGGGGAAACAACTTCGAACACTAACTCCCTTGTGAGTGAGCACAACACAGGCGGGGAGGGGGATACCCAGAGTATAAAATAATGAAAACCCAGACTAGAGACACATAAGACATTTTAGCAGCGTATTGGCAGCATGGACTAAAACAGATGCCACGAAAGGGTACATATAACGTTACTGTATCTACGTACAGAGGAAGCAGAAAGTAGGAGGAAAGGGGTTTGGAAGAGCCGCAGCCATCTGAAGTCACGTCCTTGTTAACAAGGGTCACCACAGAGCAAAAATTAAAGGGTGCAGGAGTGTGCCTCAGGGCATTCCGCGAACTAGGAAGGGCATTTGGTTGTCACAGTTTTTAGAGAGCCCTTGCCTTCCTAACTGGCCTCATCAGAGTCACTGTAATGAGAGTGGGGGGAAAACTCTCCATCGCTTCTGTGGGACCTGGGAGACGTTTTGCTACTGTCCTCCTGTACTGGCTGCAGAATGCCCCCGGGCAGCGAAGGCGACAGGTCCTTCTGTGCCATCATCGCTGTTAGGGCCCGGCCCTCGAAAGCTGGGAAGTGCAAAGCGTCCAGCTGCACGGAGTAACTCCCGGCGGAAGCTGGGTTGGAGTAGCGAGTCCGGCAAGCCCCGGGCGGGGTAGGTCTTGGGCCCCCTCCCGGAGCCGGCTGAGCCCCAGCTGCCGCGGAGGCTCCCGCACCCCCTTCATAGGAGGCGGCGGCGCGAAGGTGATGGTGGTCATTTTTGCAGGAGGCCGCTGGCGGCGGTGGCTGCTCTCCGACACTGGGAGTCTGCAGCAACTCTGACAGGGCGTTGATGTAGATCTGGGCCATCTGCAGGGTCTCATACTTGGACAGCTTCTTGTCGTTGTTGAAGGACGGGATAACGTTGCGCAGCTGGTCAAAGGCGTGGTTCAGCCCGTGCATCCTGCGCCTCTCCCTGGCGTTTGCTGCCAGCCGCCTCTGCTTCTGCACCCCATTCACCTGTTTGCTGGAAGGGGCTCGCTGGCGGCTGCAGCCCAGCTCGTCCACAACAACTCCGCCTTTCAGCTTGCACAGCTGTTCCCTCACTTTCACTGGCCCCGGGCTCTTGGTGAGGCCGCCGCAGCCGCTCCTCCTTACCAGCTCACCCTGGCCGTCAACCTCGTCCCGGGGCGCCGCGGCCTCGGAGGCACCCAGCTCTGGAGAATGCAGCAGACACTGGGCGGCGCGTGCCGTGCAGAGGCCCTGCAAAGTGGGAGTCAGCCAGGCGCGTGGGTCGGTGCTGTCTAGGAGGGACAGCTCTGCCGGGTAGACAGGATGGTCTCTTGTCTGCAGGGTAGCAGGTGGCTGTGGCGGCAGCTGCGAGAGGTGGTGCGAATGGGGATGGCGATGGTGGTCCCCCAACTCTTTCACCTCAGCCCACTCTTCTGCTTGCAGCAGGCGGGACATCGCAATGCAATGGCTTGGAGTTGCAGTGTTAGAGGAGGTGCTGGCAACCCAGTTCAACGAAAGGGGAAAAAGCCCCAAACAACAACAATAAAAACCTTCCAGGTCTCTTCTGCAACGTCTGTTTTTTTCCCCTCCTCCTCCACCCTCCCCCTCTCACTCGGAGATCACACACCAGGTCGCGTGCAACGAAGCTTCTCCGGTTGCTGAAGGCGCTGCGCCCCTTTAAAAAGCGGCACGCGCCAGTGTATCTCCCCCGGCTCCCCTCCCAGCCCCCTCCTTGCGCCAGTCGCGTGTCTGCTCAGTCAAAGAAGGAGGCGGGCAGGCGCGTGCGAGGAGCCAATCAAAGAGTTTTTACACCCAGAGAAAAGTTACTGTGTGCAAGAGGACTCACGCTCCAGCTCTGAAAAAAAATTTCCCTCCACCCCATTAGTAAGTTCGGGGAAATTCATATGTTAATTGCGGGGCTGTAATTTGACTCCTGAGGGTGTCACCCCTGCGACAGTAGTGGAGCGGGACCTGGAGGAGGAGAGGGCTCTCGGTAGGTGTCCCAGCCGCTTAGGCTTAGAAGTGCTTCGGGTTTGGAGGCTCAGAGCCAAGCTGGACGCGCCCAGAGCCTTCAGCGCAACAGTCTGCTCTGAGATTGTCTCCAAGCCTGGATCACAGCTCTCAATGCAATGTGATAGAAATACATACAGGATAGGTGTGCTTAAAGCTCTTACCCAGTGTAAATTTAATCTGTGACGTGTTAAGTGGCCTCTCACTGAAAATCGGAACAATGTGAAACCCATTCGCATCTGGAAACATATTTACTAATATTACAACGTTTGTGTCTCTTGGTCCAGCCCCTACTTGGACTTTAAGATAGTCTTTTTATTATTATTATTATTATTATTATTATTATTATTATTATTATTATTATTATTAT
>OU015744.1:137153078-137182466 GCA_907169655.1 Acomys percivali
GAGAGAGAGAGAGAGAGAGAGAGAGAGAGAGAGAGAGAGAGAGAGAGAGAGATATTGAGAGATTGAGAGAGAGAGAGAATCTCTGGGCTTTTGAAACCTGAAATCACACCCCCAGGTGACACATTTCCTCAAACAAGGCCACACCTTCTAATCTTTTCAAATAGTGCCACTTTATAGTGACCAGGCTTTCAAACATATCAACCTATGGGGGCCGATCACATTCAAACCACCACACATATTTTGTAGCACTAGACCCACTCCATAGTTAGTATGTCATGAAAAAAGAATTCAGAGGGAATAAAAATTGATATAAAAACCATGACATTAGAACATGAAAATATGAGATCTGACCATCTCTAGAAGGTAAAGTAAGGCTTTAACTGAAATCAGATTAAGTAAGGACAGCCTATACATAATCACTGGAAAAGTTCATAATCCAGTAACTATAGTAGTTATTTTCCTATGGCTGTGACAATACACTATGATCAAGGCAACTTACAAAACAAAACCATCCAATCAGCCAACCAACCAACCAACCAGCCAACCAAAAAAAGCCATTTAATTGTCTTGTGGTTCTAGAAGGTTAGAGTCTGTGCTGGTTGAGCAACAGCATGCTAGCTAGAACAGCTGAGGGCTTACATCATTCCCCTGCATCCTAGATTTATTTTAAATATATTTTTAAGATTGATTTATTTATTACGTATAAAGTATTTTGCTTGCATGTACACGTGCAGACCAGAAGAGGGCATATGATCACATTACAGATGGTTGTGAGCCACCATGTGGTTGCTGGGAATTGAACTCAGGACCTCTAGAAGAGCAGTCAGCACACTTAACCGCTGAGCCATCCCTCTAACACCCTTTTTAAATATTTTAAAACATATTTTAAGTATGTATGTGCATGTGGGCACCATTGGAGTACAGATGTGTCAGCTCCCCCTGAAACTAGAGTTAAAAGCAGTTGTGAGCTGTCAGACATAAATGCTGTGAATTGAACTCAGATGTTCTCTAAGAACAGAGTGAGCTCTTAACTGCTGAACAATCTCTCCAGCCCAATAGCTCACGTCTTGATCCACAAACAGGAGGCAGATAAAGGTATACTGATAATGGTATGATTCTTTTGAAACTCAAAGCCTGTTCCTAGTGATACCTATCCTCTGAAAGCGCTAAACCTCTTAATCCTTCTCAAAAAGTTCTACAAACTGAGGATCAAGTATCCAAGTAAGTGAGCCTATGGGGCCCATCCTTATCCAAAGCATCACACTAACTAACTAATTTAGATTGTAAGTTTCCTAAGAATTTTTTGCTTGTTTCTTTGTTTATTTGGGACAATATCTCACTCTTTGGGAAGGCTGCAGCTCACCATTTACTTCTACTGTTAACAATGGAAATTCTAATGCACATAGCTCATAAAAGTTAAAAGTAAATGACAAACTGGAAAATATTTACAACAAATTTTATTCAGGCATACAAGAAATCTCAGTATTTGGGAGGCAGAGACCTGAGGATCATGAGTTCTGACCAGCCTGGCACATATGGGTCCCTGTCTCAAAATGAGCAAAGAATTTTACACATTGTGAGTTTAATATAAATGCTATAAAATTGAGGTCTTGGATTCTATAAGAAGGGTAGTAATTCCTGAGAGAAAAAATAGACAAGTATAAGCACAGGTAATTCATTCAATACCAATAAAAATGGTCCATGAAGATGGAGGGAAATCCAACCTGGAAATGCAAATAGGAAAGTTTTAGTGAAATGATTGAGAGCCAGCACTCAGATGCCTTCCTCAAACATTTTAATGATGGAAAATGACACAAAAGTAAAAAACACATAGGACAAAGAGAATGGCTGCAAAGGCAATAATTAAAGGACCAGATAACAAGGAAACTTTCTCTTCTATCCGCAGGAACAGCATGTGGTCACCGACAGACCTACTGCCCCTCAGATACGCAGCTGCTGGGGGTGCTGAGAACCAGAAGGCAAGGGTGCACTGCGGCAGCGGCAGCTAGCTGAAGAAGGATAAATCACATTGAACTGGATGCTGGCTGGTGTCAAGTTATGGGTGCTGTGTTTCCTTTATTAGCTTGCTCTATTCTAAACTGAACCTGTGCTCATCGTAGAGTACTAAAAAGGAATGGCACTTTCATTTCCTCTCAAAGAAATTTTCAAAATATCTGTCTTTTCCTGCTGTTTGGAGGATGTTTAAAGTCTGTTTAAAGGCTGGAAGCTTTGTACATTGTGTAGCCATGACAGCACTACAAGAGCGAAATGCTTGGTACCATGAAAAGGAATACCTCCGTTCTTCAGCCAATGATAACATTCAAATCTTGGTCCTCCTGCTTCCTGAAGAGCTAGGAATATAATGTCTGTTCCATTGCCTGCCGGACAGAGTGTTTAGGATTGGATCCACGCCTTCATTCAATACAGGTATATTGAAAACATACAAAAAAAATTTCAGCTACATCAATGGCTTTTCTCATTATCGTGATCAAATACCTGACAAGAGGCAACTTAAGAGAGGAAAGGCTTATTTTGTTCAACAGCTTGAGGAACGCAGTTCCTCTTGGTGGGGAAGGTGTGGCAGCAGGCACCCGAGGCAGCTGCTCACACTGCAGCCAGGAAGCAGATACAGGGACGCCTGTCAAAGCTACTTTTCCCTTTATTTAGCTCAGGGCCTGAGTCATTGGCGGTGGTACTACCCATACTCAGTGTGGCACTCCTTCTTCCGTTAAACCTCCCTAGAAATTCCCTATGAAACATCCAGAGGTTTCTCTCCTGGAGACTGCAAATCCCATTAGGTTCACAGTCAAAATTAACTCAAAAGCGCCAAAGAGAAACGCCAGATGGTAGCATGGAAGGGACCACAGTCAAGCAAGATGGTTCATGCCAATTCTCTCCTGGCCGTTTCGCTGAGGTGCAGACCAGGACCAAGCTTTTTGGCAGGGTCTCTAGACAGTGGATTGGTTCCCACCCGGTTCCACTACTCACCAGCTGCCGTCCTTACCTTGTTTTCAGGTGAGCCTTGCTGGCTCAGTGTGTAACTCGTTCTCTGTTCCCCCTACTCTATCCCCCAAACTTCCATTCCTACTTCCTTCCATTAATCCACAGACTGGGTCCAGCTTCTTTGTCAAACACTGCCATTGTAGCTTCTTCCTTTTCTCGGGGACTTGTCTCAGCTGATAAATGCAGAATTGGGGCCCCGGGACAAGGTACTTCTCTGACTCCAGAGCATGGCTATTATGACTTTGTCACTGTTTCGTCCATTTGTATCTCGAATGAATTTGACGTAAACGGAAACAGACATGTTCAAGATCTTGTTTTCGTTCTTTCAAAGAAGGTTCTACTTGCTGCCAAAGCTTGTTCATCTAGTTAAAAAGAGAAAGAAATCTACCAACTTTCAGTATTAAAAAAATGTTTATTTATGGAGAAAAAGGTTGCTTATGGAAAAGTTGGTATTATATTTACACTAGAGGCCCTTGAAATGGAGATGAAATTATATTTTGTTGCAATAATTTTTTTTCAACCAAAAGTGTTTTACATGGCCATTCACTCTAAAAATGAATTGTATTTAGGAAACAGTGGCTGGCATTGTTGGCTTGATATTTAAGAATATTTTTATTAATGTCGGTTAGCATTTCTCTAACTCTTATACTTATAGGTACTCTGCTCATTATAAGTGTCTGCCTACATGCTGGACTTTATGAAGAATGAGAGAGGGTTTAGGACAGAAGTGTGAGCATGCGCACACCGTGGTCATTTCTTCAGCCATCAGTGTAAGCATGTTTCTCTGCACACTGGACAGGACACTGAATAGTTTTCTTCTTCTGCTGACTTGCAGGTCTCACACTACAGAGGCTGTTGCTGTGGCTCTATAGATTGTTTCTTTATTCTTAACCCAACGTCTGCAATCTATTCACACTGATTCAAGCTTTATCAGGCTCATTTAGAACAATCAGTTTAAAACCCATGAAGCCTTTTACTAAAAGCAGTGAGCTGTCGTAGTGTTCAAGCATATAGAATTCAGACATGAGTTGCAGAGAAGCCCCCCTTCTCACCACTGTGGCTACTGGCTGTGTTCCATCTACTGCTGGAACTTCTAACATGAATTCTCTGAAAAGTGTGGCACTCTTGCCAGCTATGGTCTCTGCTTAGCTACTCCTTCCTGCAAAATGCTGCCTTCACTCTTTTTTTTTTCTGTCCCATATGTCTGTCTCTCACCAGGCGATTTCTGCATCCTGTTGGGGCTGAGGGAGGGTTGATTGCCTCTGACTTTTGGAAGTGAGGTACAGTTTTCAGATGAAGGTTCATCCGGAATGCTCACAGTCAGTCGCCTCAGAGTTTCCTTGCATTTCACTGTAATTGTTTCCGGCTCACTTGCATGTAAGCTATGTTAAGACATCTTCTCCCTCCCATAACCTGGAGAAGGCAAGTGCAGATAAATGATAAACCAACAATTCTGAGTTTTGTCACTGAGTTTTAAAAACTTAATAAAGGAATTGGAGTTCAAACAGGGAAGTATTTATGGACAAAATTTTATTGATAAAATAACATTAAGGATTTATGAACAAATTAAAAATCTCTGGAAAGGAAAAGCATCCCAGACAGATGTAAATATGTATGTCCATGTGTGCGATGAGGAAGGGTTTTTTTTGTTTGAGCCGCTTATGTTAAGCAACATCAGTAATAGTGAGGGTTTTATTTCTTAGAAAGGAACCATGACACACTTCTGGAAATCACAAGAAAGGCTACTGTGAGACAAATGTTGTGTGGCATGGATGATCCATCTGCCGAGTCTTCATCACTCTGATACCTGTTTCAACATCCTAATTTGCCTCCCTGCTTGGCTCTGTCTGCTGGTCCTCAGCCCCGCTGACCTGTAGAATGTCTTATTTCATAAGCGTGGCCTGCCATTTCAGTGACAGCTTTCCCTCCTGGCTTGGGTCTGCTCTTTGCTGGGCCCTTTGGCCCAATGCCTCTGACCTTGGGTGGCTGCTGCTTTGAGTCTGCTTGGCTGTCTTCCCAAAGCAAGTGGTGATTATGAACTATAATAGAAGGCATTGTTTTAAATTTTAAAGTTGCTTTCAGTATGGAAACTGCAATATCAATGTCTTAAGGTTTTTTTCAAGTCACTGAATGCTGTATTTGGTTAGCCAATCTCACACACAGCAAGGAAAAGGCTGTTGATTATTTCCTATGCTATATTTTTTTAAAAATTAAAAACTGAGATCAATACTAAATGAAAATATTTTTTATCCATTTCTTTCCTTCCTTCATCTAGGATCTTGAGGAATGATTACACTGGAAAGTTTTCTGTTTGAGGTTTGTTACTCTTCTATATATCAATTCTATCACTCCTTTCTGCATAACCGTTGCTCTATTGACTCAAGATAATGTTCATAGAAATTTAAGCTACTTGTGGGGGACATGGGACTATATTCTAAACTAGAAGAAGCTCGTGGATTTGAGAGGAAGCTCCTCCCTTTGACAAAGTGTTGTTGGGTACCAGTGGCTTCATCCTATTGCAATTTCAACTTCCAGGCAAAACTGAAATAGAGTTTTATCCTGGGGTGGATTAGAGCACACTCACCCATACTACCCATACTGAACTCAGATTAGATCAGCTGTTCAGAGTCCACATTAAATCACCAGAGGGAAACTCCAGTCAGGCTCAGCCACGAAGACAGACAAGAAAATGGGTGGCGTTCCTCCCTGTTCTACAACTTTATTATGTGATGTGATATGTGTGTGTGTGTGTGTGTGTGTGTGTGTGTGTATGTGCCTTTGTTTCTGTGTGTACATGTGTCTGTGCCTGTATATGTGTACATGTGTATGTTCATGCATATGTGCTTGGGCCTGTGTGTTTGTCCATATGCCTGTGAGTGTGCATGTGTGTTTGTGTGTGTGTGTGTGTGTGTGTGTGTGTGTGGGTATGTGTGTAAGTCAGATATCTGAGACTTATAATCAGGAGCAAATTTTGTCCTCCAAATGTTAGATAGGGAGTAGACAAATAAAAATTGTAATGCCAAAAGCTATGTTTATGCAAGGCATAAAATGATAAAAGAAGAAACATATCACCACATTCTTGCTTTAGTTAATATCTAGGAATTTCCCCTGATAGACCACTTGTAATTGTTCAGGCAGTCATGGATGGCTGAATTTTATGTATCTAGGCTAATGACTAACCCCTCACTTTATTTTGGGAGACCTGGGCTCCATCAGAGCGGTTCCTGGTTCCTTTAGAAGTGGTAGGCAAGGTGATACCATGAACTCCCACAGTGTGACTGGTTTTCTGGAACCAAGGATAAGTCCTCTACCATGAGCCTTAGGAATAGTATTTCAGGAAGGAGGCTGGCAGGTCCATGTGTAGCAGTGTGTTAGTGGTAGAATGTCTGTGTGGCTGTAGGGTCCTGCCTTTGCCCCTTTACTTTACCTTTGTCATTCTGAAAAGCATTAGCATTTCTATGTTGAAACCAGATATGCAAGATATCATTTCTTGAACCCTGATCTTCATTGTACCATTCTGTTTGTGCAGGGTAAAGGCTGGGTAAGAGCATGCCCTGTGACAAATGCTGGTATTGTATTTGGTGGCAAGGATGAAGAACGTATGGTGATTAAAACTGACAGCCAGCAAGGTGCTTTCACATACAGTTTTGCTTCTCACAACAGCCTTGTGAGGTAGGAACAGTAGATAATGCTTTTGTTTTTTACTTTTCAAAGATACCAAAGACCATAGAATGTAAGTGATTTGCCCTCAGTTATAGCAAATAGCTGGACTCAAGCTTGGTAACATGTCTTCTGACTTCACAGTCTGATTTTCACCTGTAAGCTACTGCAGGAGAGTTTTCAGTTTGATTGCAGATTGGGGAAAGTGCTCTGCAAGTACACATATCATTTGCTTACAAGTCAGCTGACTTAGAGCCAACACTTCGGTGGCTAGAGACCACTGGGTCACTACTTGCAGAGGCTCTGAGGGAAGAGGATGTCTATGTGCTGGCTTTTAACTTTGTATATTAGATGCTCTAGGAGTTATTCTGGGCTCCCTGGATGCAGTTCTCATGGCTATAGTCCAACTACTACATACTCTCTAGGTTGATGTAGCTGATATTTTCATTGGAATGTAAATTTCTTGGGGCAAGCACATGACTTACTGTATTTCCAGAATTCAGTACAGTGCTAGATCCTTACAAAAGCTGAGTTCACAAAGACTTCATATGCTTCATAAGATGCTTTGGAATTTTGTTTGTAACAGATTATTTTTTGCATGGAATAGACCTGGAAAAACTCAGTTGTCTTGGTGGAAGTGTGATGCACATGGGCACTGCAACCTTAGGTGGTGAACAGTATCTAAGTGACCCTTGGTTACAGTGAAATTTGACTTTTTATGGATTCAAGTTAGAAGCTCTCCATTAGCCAAGAATCTACGTAAAATGTGTACATTTTGGTCTCTGAGTAAAGGCAATGTTTTTTAACATGGAGAAAACTAGGCCTGTGGTAAATATGAAGATGACATTATTTTAGTTATATGGAGAGAAATCTATGACAAAAAAGGATTAATCAGAGTCACAACTAATTAGGCGAGGGCTGGAAGAGAGCTCTTGTTTCCTCCGGTTAAGTTTGCCAAGGCACATTCTCCTTGGTCCATCTCATCTCCTTGTATGCTGTCCGTCAAAGTCTGAGGATCCAGGTGAATCCTGAACAGGTAAAAGTTGGGGCTAACACTGCTGTGACTCAGACTTGGACCTCAGTGTGAGTGCTCTTGACCAGGACACACAGACATATAGTCCACAAACAGTCCACGATGAACAAGGATCATCGCTGCCAGGCTAATGGGCTGGCCAGGCCAGACTCAGGACCTGCGGCAGAAAGCAGCAGTCAGTTGCTACCTCTTCAGTGGGGCGAACGTAGCAGGTGTCACAGCCTGGTGAAGAACAGCTTCCTGAATGGAAGAAGAATTTCAAATCTAGGAGACAGTGTATCAGCTCACCAGTTTGTGGTACTCAGGATCAAATGAGGCCTGAGATCAAGAGGTGGGTAAGGGCTCAGCATCTCGAGGGATGGTAGAGGCTATGGGTCATCAAGAGGCCTTCCTACTTGTGCTGAGTGGTGCAGGCCATGGCTGGATGCCTGGTTTTTCCAGTTATTACTGCCAAGCTTCAAGCATGGCCTTAATGGCCAAGCATTGCTTCTTTCAGGCATTGCAGTTTCATTTGGCAGGGCTGGAGCCTGTGAGGAAACAGAGCAGAGGGTCACATCAAGGTTGAGGAGTAGCTTTGAGTATCTTGCCACAGCTTATAAGACACCAGCTCTGCTTTGACTGGCCACTGAGAAAAGGAGGAACATGATGCCAGCTATTTGAAACTTCTCAATTATGGCTTCATGGGTTTCTTGGACCCTAGGCAGCCACCAGGAAGCAGAGCATATCAGCTGCTGGTTCTATAGAACCTGTTACAGGGAGGACACTGGCGTTTGGCCAAGTTGGAATTAGCATAGTTTTGGAGTAGCATAAGGTTTGGGATATCATAGACCAGAAAATGAAAATAGCACCGTTATTACATGGAGAGTGGGCAATATGCTTCCCTAGTGCTGGTCCTGATGCTCAGTCACACATGAAATCCCAGTGCCTGATCCCTCAGATTCTGATTCTCAAATGTTAACTGTTAGTGATTTGTTTTAGACTATACATGAGCTTTAGAGAATATGCTGATTATTCTAGTTTTAGGTTTTTTGTTTGTTTGTTTTTGTCAACACAACACAAGCAACCATCTGGGAAGAAAATGCCTCCATTAGCTTGGTCTGTAGGCATGTCTGTGGGACACTTTCTTGATTAATGATTGGTGAGGGAAGGCCCATTCTACTGTAGATGATGTTACCCCTGTGTAGTTGGTCTTGGGCTATGTAAGAAAGCAAGCTGAGTGACCCAGGAGGTCCAAAACATTTTCCTCCATGGCATCTGCTTCACTTTTGGCATGTAGCTTCCTGTTTTGAGTTCTTGCCCTGACTTCTCTTCCCAATGGACTGCAAGATGTAAAAGGAAATAAACCTTCACCTCCTCAAGTTGTTTTTTGTTGTGGTATTTATCATAGTAATAGAAAGCAAAATATGGCAGAACTAATAATTAACAATAAATATACAAATCTTACCACAGTTGTAAACAATTAAAAGTTGTATTGTTCAGTTTTTAACCTACTCATTTATATGTATGGTTTAGGGACTTTCCTCTTTCCTGAAAGCCAAGACACATGTCTTACATTCCAGTCACTAAACATCATAAGCACAAAGCTTTAAACTCATGGCAGCAATCTTAGACATGGGCAAAATCATAAATCTTGACTTCAGCCAGCAATGGATGGGTCAGTTAGTCCTGATGTCTGTATCTTTGTTGGGAGGCTTGTGCCCAAGTTTCAGGCTTAGCAAATTCTTGGCTTTCTTCTGTGGCTCTGGAAGTGGAACTCTGGCCTCATGCATGCTGGGCTAGTCACCTAGATTGGCAGCAAGTCTTTAGTATCACTCTTCGACAACTTGTAGAATGCTGATACAGATAGTTTGGAAATTTCTGGAGGAGCAGCTAATGGGAGATGCTTGTTTTATTTTTTTAAATGCACTTTCTATGTAAGTTTAACAAGTTAAGGAATTGTTAGTAATTTACTTGTACATTGTATCCACATTAAACTGAAACTTTGGAAAATAGGAAATGTGTACAAGGCATAAAGTTTGCCCTTTATAGGCTTCTGACCTAGTTAGGGAATGGTTCTATCATACATAATGTAATATTAAGCATTAAGGTGTTTAATTCAATTCTTACTGATTTCTTCTAAGTATTGGGGTAAATACTTCACATTAATGGATACAAATATTGCATAGCAGAAAAGAAAATATTAGAATAACAGAAGAGGAAATCAAAGAGGTGGTAGGGTATACTTTATGGTTTTGTTAAAATGTTGAAATATTGAGTGTATCTCTTAATTAAGGAAGAGTTCACTAACATTGTTGGGCCCTTAAGGTCCTAGAAACCAGAAGTAGAGTAAAGACAATACTTTGGTACATTGTAGAATGCCAAATATATTACTATTACAATGTATATCACATATTTTGAGGCCTTTCTATACAAGATCAGTGTTACAGGTAGTTCTAACTCTTTTGTCCTGTACATCAACTAGTCTTCTTCTTACCTAGTATGTTGTTGTGAGCTGCCTCACTAGTATCTGTAATTGTTGATGGCAGAGACAGTGCTTCATTTACTTTTATATTCTTGGAAACTAGTGTTTGCACCTATAATATCTGATGCATGGTATGTCTTGGTAAACTTTTGCTGGCCATGTAAATATTAAGAAAAGAATTGCAAGGCATAAAATTGTGTATGCATACTTAGTCCTAACCATTGAGCCATCTCTTGAGCCTATCACTTATTTTTGTTTTGTTTTGTTTTTCAAGACAGGTTTTCTCTGTGTAGCCTTGGCTGTCCTGGACTCACTTTGTAGACCAGACTGGCCTCGAACTACTTGTCTCTGCCTCCCAGAGGGATTAAGGGCATTCTTTCTAAAGATTTTTTTTCAAAGTTTTGTTTGTTGATACATATGAGTACTCTATTTGCATGTATGTCTGCATGCCAGAAGATGGCATCAGATCCTATTAGATATGGTTGTGAGCCACCATGTGGTTGCTGGGAATTGAACTCAGCAGAGCTCTGGCAGAGCAGCCAGTGCTCTTAACTACTGAGCAATCTCTCCAGCTCCTCACTGCAGACTTTTTAGTGGAAATGAACAGAAATGTACAAGTTCTAATTATGAAAAAAATAAGATGACTGTAATATATTGTCTGTGGTAAAATAAAGATGAATCAGGGGTCATTTGATATTATTTAAGCAATCCCATTTTGAGGCAATGAGGGCCTAGAACAAAATATAAGGTCCTAAGACAGAAGGACAAAGGATATAAATGCTAAGTGAATTGATATCTGTACATGGCTAGAGAATTAGGAGGTGAAAATAGCTGTGGGGGTATTTATCCACGACTGCACCCAGCTTAGAACTCAGTCTTGTTTATTTACCTCAATCTAGGAGACTGTTATGATTATCACCCTCATTTCAGTGTTGAGAAGATGTTAGTGACTTATAAATTTACCCCAAGGCCACTCTTCTATGAAGGGGAAGCCAAGGTAGGAGCCAGTCCTATCCACCTGCAGATGCTATGATCTTAGCCTCAGTTAATGTATTTATTTTGAGAGACAGAAACATAACGAGATGAGATTCTTTGAGGATAATAATGCTTTTATATCTCTGCAAAAGGTGAGCATTATTTCTCCAGTATCTTGAAGTTTGATGTAGGAAACGATTAGCTTTCCAACTGGACTAATAGTATATAACTTAGCACATAGCCATTCTGGTCATGCAGAGGACGCCCTGCCTCTGTGAAGACAGAACACCATAGAAATATGACACATCTACGACAAGCACACCTGAACCAAGGCCTAGATGCACGATGGTATGTTCTGCTTTCTAAGAGCACAGTGCTAGGCCGGCACGCCTTTAATCCCAACACACGGGAGGCGGAGGCAGGTGGAACTCTGTGAGTTCGAGGCCAGCCTGGTTTACAATGGGAGTCCAGGACAGCCAAGGCTACACAGAGAAACCCTGTCTTGAAAAACCTAAATAAATAAATAAATAAAGCAAGCAAACAAGCAAGCAAGCACAGTGCTGTTCAGAGCAAAGCAGCATAGGTGTCTGAACACCTCCAAAGAGATCCATATGCCTCTCTGATTTGGATGTCACACAAAGGCTGGCATCTGGTTTTCTTCTCAGCAAGCATGGAGTTCCTGTACAGCCAGGGGTAATACAGGCAACTCATGGAGTGGACTTCTAATGCTGTTTTTCTGTTATCTTTTGGGAAAGTCTTCTATTTGCTTTTTCCACTGTTTTTTTTTTAAATTACAATATTACTTCATACTTTGTGGTATTTAAATGCTAATCAGAATGAGTATGTAAAACAATTATAACCACATAACATTATATGGTGAATTTTCATAGTTTTAAAGAGGGAAACAATTAGACTCGACTGTCAGCCTGCAGATGCACTGAGCATCACCTTGTTTTTGTTTTTGTTTTTTGTTTTTAAATCTCAGGACAGGCTTTTAAACACATTAGTGACATGGGAGAGTTTTTATTCTTAGGTTATCAATGTGCTACCGTATCAGATTTGCATATGATGAGCTCTGGACTGTAAACTATATGAAATTATTTTGTGTTTAAGAAAACTGAAAGAGAAAAATCCAGAGGACAAGCTTCCAAAGATCATAGCAATGATTTAAGGCTGCAGCGTTGAACTCTGTCTCAATAGGACTTTGGTTTTGCTTTCTCTGGAGCCTCCTGGCTGACTGAAGCGCTGTGTTAAGCAAGCCTATCGGACAGTGCTTGGCACACACTATGCAGAAGCCCAATGCACTCAATTACATGCACCTGTGACCTTTCAAAGTGAAAAGTTTAGTCTTAGTATTGAATTCTGATAAAGAAAAATGGTATTTGAGAACTGCAATATTATAACGTAGGTATGCCTCTAGTGGAGAGATAACAAGAAAAAAAAAAAACAGAAGTAATACAATCTCTGTAAGGTAAAAAGACACAATCAAGGTAAATAAAAACTGAAACAAATATGACAGATTACTGAGCACACATTATATATACTGTGTAAGTTGTTCGTTGGTATATTGGATTATAACTTCTTGGATCTCGGACACGATTTGAACATGCTAACATATTAATTATAACAACCATTCTTGGCAAAACAGCTGAACTAAGGTTCTAAAATCGTTCCTTCTGTGGCTTCCTTCTGCAAGCTTATCTCTTTCCATTCACTACTGACTGACTTACCTCCAAAGCACATTTTAATGGCCACACTGTTCACTGCAGATTTGCAGCAAAGTCAGGCTCGGTGTTGTGCTTTCTGTCTCTGGAAAACGTGTTCACACACTCAGACAACAAATAGTGGGAGAGTGAGACCTCAGAGGAGACTTACCATCCTGATACGATTCTACAGTGTCTGCCCTGAACGAACATGGGGGTCATTCCTTCCAAAAAGTGAAATTAGCATAAAGAAGCTTTGCCCTGGGCTCTTTAGTTTTTAGGCCATTTGTGATAGACACTTAGGTTTTGCATTTATTCTATAAAATATAACTTTTTATAGAGAGGTAATCATCAATTTTTCCTTGAAATATAATAATCACACATAAAATAGGACAAGCATAAGCTGCAAATTTCACACGCTTGCTTGGTAAGTGAAAGGGCAAATGTAAACACTGTAGCAAAGACGTTAAAGCAATGCACAATTTACAAGACTTAGCTGGAAACACTGAGGTTTACACTTGGGACCCTCGGCTGTTAACAGTTTTCTTCTTAACTCTTGCGAGGTCATGGCGATCGCTCAGGAAGTGTTTTTTTTTTTTTGTTGTTGTCGTTGTTCAGTGTGCAGTTCTCTGTCTCTCTCTCTCTCTTTTCCACACACATGTACAAACAGACACACAGGCACTCACACATCGAGCCAAAGTCAATGGCAGTGGGTGGTTTATGTCAGGACTGCTTTGGATGGCCCCTCTCCCAGAATAAGATAAATGTAAGTGATGAGCTCCTGGGGTTGCCTGAACTCATTTTGTATTCAACACTCTGCCTGGCCCCTCTCTCATCTCTTTCGCTCTGTCTTTGTACGTTCAAGCCTACTTGAGTTTCTTTTTTCTTTTGTAGAACTTGGCTCTTTTGATGTGCTGCAGGGCACGCCCTTCAGCAAAGAGTACTTCCCAGGAATCGGAAGCCTCAGTGTGCAGGTCTGAGAGGCCACTGTACAGTAGCTAGCCTGCAGCCCCAAGAAGAAACTTTTTTCTTTCCTGAAACAGCGATGTTTCTATATCCCACAACTGTGATTTTAAAGGGATTAAAAGCTCCACAATGTGAATGCTAAGTACAGATCTGTTGAGTGTTTGACTTTCTTGACCCCATGGGGAGTAATCTAACATGAGATGTGCCTGTACGGATTGTATACTCACGACTTCAACTTGTATTTCTCTTGTAATTATAAATGACTTAGTTTTGCTTTACTGCTGCTGCAGTGTCAACATGTGTGAGAACTGTGGTGTCTGTATGTGTAGGTGCTGGGTCATCTACTTCTTTTTGTTAATTGCCACCAAAAAAATCATGTAAGAGAGTGCAGTGCTTTAACTCTTTATCTGCTGTGTAGAAAGGCAAGAGGGATGAGGCGGAAGTATTGCAGCTCTACTGTTAGGAGCACTGTCTACATTATACAGAAAAACTAGTGAGGAGGAGGAGGAGGAGGGGGGAGGAGGAGGGGGGAGGGGGAGGAGGAGGGGGAGGGGGAGGGGGAGAGGAAGGGGGAGGGGGAGGGGGAGGAGATGTTAATTCTTTCACATCCGTGAGGAGCACTTCTACTGCAGAAGACAAAGCATTTAATAAAGGCGTTACAGTTACTTAAAATGTCTGCGTTTACTCACATATCTTTTACGTGACAAATCTTTCAGGACTATGTCACTGAATTAGAACTTGTAACTGAAAACCAAAAGAACAGAACAAAGCAGAAGATAAGGGATAACAGTGCATTTTAAGTTTATACCCACAAAAAATGTATCCACCCTAAAGTTAAGACTAAGGTTTAAATAATAGTTAACTTTAACTTTTCCCAGGTATTTAAAGGAGACCTTTAATTAAAACAATAGCAACAGCAAAATAACTAGAACAGCAAGCTTGACTTGACAATCCATTAGTACGATGGACACTGGATTTTGGTTGGACACTGAGCTCACGCTCATCAACACACAATCAACATTACTGAGGATAAGCAAATTTTAGTAGCAATGCTGTGTTAACTTTGTATTCTCAACTTATCTCATGCTTACGTGATAAATAAACTAGATGACTGTCATATATTTTGAATTATAAACATACATACATACATATATATCTACTTACTAATATATATGGATAAAGAAAGAGAAACTGATCCAATTTTTCAAATATAGGCAGAATATGTCTTTTTAGAAAAAAAAGTCTTGAATAATTCTTGTAAGAAATTGGCAATGACTCCACATGCTCTTCTTGACTACAGGGCATCATAAGACCTTCACTGCACTGCTGAGTCATCTCTAGTGGGTTGATCCTAGCATGGGACATCCTTCACAGCATGCAAACAACTTCTAGCAGTAGTAGTCTCCTGAAATTCACTGTCACCTGAAAAATTCTCTAGGGGTCATTTTGCTTAAACAAAATTCACATCTTTAACAATGCAGACGCAGAGAGGAGCGCCACAGAAACACACGTCTCTGACTCAGCTGCATCATGAATTCATCCCACTTCATTCCTCATGGTCACACATTGCTGAAACTAGATGTTTCCAAGGTGTTTGAGCTTAAATTGATCAGATGCACAGGCACATGTCAGACACCATAGTGCTCCTTGGTGTTGTGGCAATGGCTTACTGCGTCAGTGCAGGTCTCTCATCCTGGCTCATAAATACCAGTGAAAGCTCGGGTTGTGGGAAAGCAGTTTCAGTGCCTCCCGGTGAGGGAGGATCATGGCTTTCTGTACCATGCTGATCCAAAGCAGATTGTACATTTGTACTAGAAACCCATCTTGCTGTGAGTGGTTGGTTCCTGTCCCTCTTTCCTGAGGGGATGCTATCTTTAGCCTTCAAGATCTCATCATGAGTTGGCGTATATAGGAACAACACCTGATCTCTATTCGAACACAAACCTGTTGTTTCTATTTTTTTTAGTTAATAATTTTATTTTTTAAATATATTTTATTGACTTATTCATATTACATCCCAATTGTTATCCCATCCCTTGTATCCTCCCACTCCTCCCTCCCTCCCATTTTCCCCTTACTCCCCTCCCCCTACTTTTAAAAATAGGGAAAATTCAAGTGACAGTCAGGCTTTCAAAATGGACTGGTCACTTCCATGTCTAGAAGGTGTGACTTTACCAATAGCTAAAATCAGATTTCCTTATTGTTCTACTAAAAATTATTAGAGCTTTAGTAGGGTGTGGTGCTGCATTCCTTTAATCCCAGAATTTGGGAGGCAGAAGAACATAGATACCTATGAGTTCACAGCCAGCTTGGTCTGCACAGAGTTCCAGGTCAGCCAGGACCACACAGTGAAAGCTTATTGAATAACAATTAAGTATTATAGACATAGCTATGCCAACATGAATTGCTTAGGGGAAAAAGACAGCTATGAATATATTCAGATACTTTTCTCTTAAAAATAGTAACCAGATTAGGAATAAAATTTCAGAATTTAACATTTTATGTTAAACATTTAATTACAAAGCAAGTCAGAGGATACACTTGAGATAAGACATCCAGCTAACTAGTACAGACAGTTACTCTGTTGATTAAGGTTTACAAAAAAAACCAAACCAAACCAGACCAACAACAGTAACAACAACAAAACAAAAACAACCCAGCAGATTTTAGGAATTAGAATTATGCAATAGTTGAATTATGTAACATTTTAGTTATTAGGTATCTTCCAAGGCTTTGTTTCTGTCTATTCTTTAAAGCTACTTACGCAATTGAATATTTTTTATTCTTTGATTTTAGCTCCATTTTCTGAGCCCTAGTAAATCTGACTGAGTATTGTCTAGAGATTTTCTAAAATGAAGACAGTGGGTTAGTTTGACTTTTGAGGTCGTGACCTCCTTTTTGGGACTCCAGGGACCAACAAGTCCAATCTTTCTTTGATAAGGAAGACAGTCCTGGGGAGTTTGTGGCTGGAATAATCAGCATAAAGCTGTACAGGCAACACCCTTGCTGTCTCGCTTCTACCACCACATTGCAATGTCTTATTTAAGGTGAACATCTATAACCATCTGCGCAGCCACAACATCACTGCCCGGCAGGAATTAATAGAGCTAGCAATGTAGAAAGCAGGTAACATGTGAGAGATGTAGGACTGGTCTCTAAGACCGTGTGTGTGCTCAAGGATACCCATTTCTCAGGAGTAAGATGCACATATGTCACTCAGGTTCCTAGTATAGTCGACCTCCACAGGAACAGCATGAAACACACGCTGGCTGTGTGAACAAACCCAGGTCTTCAGCCTTGGTCTAGGATAGCAGTTCTCAGCCGTCCTAATGCTGAGACCCTTTTAATACATGTTTTAGTGACCCCCAACCAAAGGTTATATTCAATTCTACTTCATAACTGTAACTTTGCTACCATTATAAATAGTAATATAAAATCCCTGTTTGCTGATGGTCTTAGGTGACCCCTGTGAGAGAATCATTCTACCACCAAGAGTTGAGAACCACTGGTCTCACTCACAGGCTCACTCACATACTCTGACGTTTGATAGACTGCATTAACATGGCTCATTTCAATTTTTAAAATTTTACCTATGTGTATTCAATGTGTGTGTGTGTGTGTGTGTGTGTGTGTGTGTGTTTAGAAGATATTTATTAGAATTCAATATTGTGCACAGGAGAGCTGGAGAGGCATATGACAACTGAACAGATAACTAGAGACTGAAATCTCTAAGATGTAGAAAAGCTTTGCAACATTTATATCAAAGTGAGTCCAGGACAGCCTAGGCTACACAGAAAAACACTGTCTTGAAAAACAAACAAAACAAAAATCTAGAAACAGATACTTGTGTTGTCGACAATTTATACCATAGTAATCATGCTAGGATGAGGGTTCATGAAGGTAGACTGTGGTGATAGTACACAGTGGGTGCCCTAGCACACAGTGGGTGTGCACATGCTCCATACTATGCTATTCTTGCCTGTCTTCAATGTGGACTGAGATGTGTATGTGGCGCTCACTCTTGGCCACTACTACAGTTGCTATCACCTTGCACACCTACTGAATTTGTGCCAAGATGCTGCAGTTTACACACAGGTGCTGATGTAGGACTTGCTTCTGCATGGGCATCCACTCTAGCACCCCACTGAGCTCATTGCCCCAGGATGAGGGAGTGTTGCTTTCAACTGTAATGGTTTTGCCACTTCTGATCATTTAGTGGAAATAGGATCAATTTGGAAAGTCTGGGATCCCCAGATCATCCCTCTGAAAATCTGCAACCTTCCCTCTGTCTCCTTTCACCAAGTGCCATCTGTCCAAAACCAATAACCCCTCCCACCATTTTGTGTTATTTTTTTTTAAAGAAAAAGTTTTTCCCTTTTCCTTCCAATGCTTTCAAGTTTCTCTCTGGCATTTCTGCCTCTTCAGCTCTCCTGTGCACAATATTGAATTCTAATAAATATCTTCTAAACACACACACACACACACACACACACACACACACACACACACACACATTGAATACACATAGGTAAATTTTTAAAAATTGAAATGAGACATGTTAATGCAGTCAATCAAACGTCAGAGTATGTGAGAGGGCCTGACCTGATTGGGAGCATCCAGAGGCACCTTAGCCCTTTCAGAAGCCCTGGTGGGGGGACAGGAGGGCAAAAAGGGGGAGGGGGGTGGGTACCATGGGGATGACTCAGGAAGGAGCTGTAGGAAAGCAGGTCAGCAAACAGACAGACACCTGTCACAGCACTGCATGCAACTGCATTCCAACAACCATGTGAACTTAGAGAATGAATTCTGGGCTCCAGAACTAAAGGTGGTTAACTGGCCCTTGCTACAGTTCTATGAGCCTTGGAGTGGAGGACACACTTGGGTTCTTCATCTTGCTCTCTGAGCTCTTTCTGATACCAGCTTAATTCTGGGATTGGCTCATGCTGACTTGCCCCACCTGTTGTCAGCTTACCTCTACCGGCAGCTCTTAACAACAAGCATCACGTGTTTATTGCCGAGTTAATGACATCACTTTCATATCAAAGTAAATTATATGTATAAAATAATCAGCCTATACTTACCGAATAGTAGGAGTGGTGATAAAAATGAAAAAGTATTGTGTTAAATGAAATGTACTATGGGAAACCTAATGGAAAGGCTTTTTTTTTTTTTTATTTACTGAGCAGTCAAGTAAATGTGGGGTGTTGCATCGTGATGAATACACTGGTCTTATTTAAGTCAGTTTCAAGCTTGAGTGTTAAGTTGCAGGTGTGTGCCCTTTAGCAAAATGGGTACCGTTATGTTTTTTGTCTCTTGTTCATATATTGTGAACTTATCATTACGGTCAAATTAAGGGCCAGGAAGATGGCTCAGTGGGAAATGTGCTTGTCATAAAACCTGAGAACTTGAGTTCAGTCCCAGGAACCTGTATGATAGGAGAGAACTAATTTCCGGAAGTAGTCCTCTGACCCTCATGTACAGGTTGTGTGTGCGCGCGCACACACACACACACGTAAACACATATTTTAAAAAGTGAAAGTGATTTGTATTGCTTCCTTTGTAAGTAGACTATACAATCAGTTATAACATGGCGAATCAAAGAAGCATAAAAATTACAGAAGATGCTCCTCTAAGTATTTTCCAGGCTTATCTTATTCTTTCCATCTGGGTTTTGGGTGCTCCCACCTCTTATAATCTAGCTATTATCTACTGTGACAGTAATGTTTTATGAAATGACACAAGTTATGTTTATGATACCATCACATATATCTAAAATTAAATGATGACAGCTGTGGTTCTCCAAATATTTTTCTGTTTATGATTAAAAAAAAAAAAAAACTACCTTTCCCATGAATAGCAGCTTAAGGCCCCCCTGAGCCTCAGCGTGGGGCTGCTTTCCTTCTGACCTGCCTGGCTGTCAGGGGTTGGAGAAGGTAAGTAGGGTGTTGATCTTGAGCGCTGTATGCAAGGACTTGAAGATGATGGATTAGAGCCGAGCAACTGTGAGTTCCTCTCATCTGGCGCTCAGTCCTCTGATCCTGTGGCTCTCTCCCGAGAGCCTCCCATTCCTGAGGAATATCATAGAACAGCAGATGCGAGCACGTTAAGGGAGGGGAGGAGGGGATGGGGAGCGCAGTCAAAGAGACAGTGGCTCGATTTACTCGCAGAGGACCTGAATTACTTCGTCTGAGCTGTTTTATGCAAAACGAAGCACAAATCACCTGCAGTTGGAAAACCCTGCCGCCGCCAGAGTGTAGCTCAAGTGAGAGAGCGAGTGGGCAAGCTGCACATTCAAGCGCCTCTTCTAGGGAGGCTTTGAAGAAAGCAGGCGGCGACCCCCACCCTCAGGCATAAATGAACTCTGAACAGACTCATTTGCCATGAACGATGGGATGGGGAGATGCTGGCGCCTGGGGCTCTGCCTTTCCGCGCCTCCTTCCCTGAGTCGTTCTGGTGGGTTTTTGTGTCCCAAAGTTGTCCCTGTGCAAACAACAGGTTGAATATTGTAGGTGTGGGTTATTAAAGTGTCCCTGGGACAATGGCAGTCTGTGTCCCATTTGTAACGCTTGGATTAATCTTTGGAAAGTGCACACAAAATGTGACATGATGTTGGCTTCCAACATTATTCAGTCTGCATAGCAGCAAATCCTGCCCTGTCTCCCTGGAAATAAAACTCTGCAGACTGCCCCTGCCATCTCAAAGCGACCTATCATTTATGCCGCAGAGGAGGGACACCCTGGTAGCATGGCTGTGAGTGTGATTTTGTAGTTTGGAGAAACGCTCACGGTGGAAATAAATTGTTGTCTATCTTGTCCACAGCTCCACTAAAGGAAGTCTGCAGTCAGGTAAATCCTGCTTTATTTTGTTTCCTAGAGAAGAAATAAGAAAGTATTCATTTTCAAAGAGACTGCCACAACAGTTTAGGATTGTAACCGCTTAAGTGATAAAAGGCCTTTTGCCATTTCATCTTTCTTTTCAGACTTAAATGTGAAGGAAAATACTATAATATACAGGGAGAACCAGATCTCAAAGACAATAGCATTTACTTCCGTCTCTCTCTCTCTCTCTCTCTCTCTCTCTCTCTCTCTCTCTCTCTCTCTCTCTCTCCTCTCTCTCATGTCTCAGGAGATGCTAAAACCTTGAGGCTCGGTTTTATCCTTTTGACATCTCATTCTCAGGAAAGGCATAAGAGGAATGGTGGAATCTGGGAAGGGGCCTCGCAAGTCACTGTGCTTAAGAATAGCTCAATATATGATTCTGAAAAACAACTGAGAGAGACAGGATCGGGTTTGGGACCGAGAGTCATCAAATGGAGTTCCCATAGAACCATGTGGAACAGTATTATCTCATATCCAAAATCAACTCTGGTGTAGGAGGGATAGGAGTCGCCTGACAAAATGGAGTTAGGGAAAGATAAATCAGACATTCTTCAAGAACAGAAGTTTTCTAAAGGTCTGCGCTCGCTGTTAAGTCTAGGAGCACGTGTGTTGTTTATTCACTTATTGTTCCATAACATGGGACCTAGGAGTGGCTTCCTGTACACACCAAGGCAAGCTGATGCTCAGCCCTGCATGTGGAACACACTTTCCTATTCATTGGCTTTTAGTAAGTCCAATTCAGAAACCTCAGTTATGAAGCCAGCTTACTATTAAAATATTGTCTCTATCTGCAAGACATAGTGTAAGTCAACTTTTATTTAGAGGAGAAACTGCTATCCATGGGGTGGGGAGCCTAGTGGGTATAGAAAGCTATAGCTAAAATTCTCACACATGGGTTTAGAGTTCACTTAGAAGAGAGAGGCTATGTACCTGAAGGACATGGCTGGGAAGGGCCTGCTTGGGGTAGATGTGGCTCCTTGTAGAAGAACAGGTGGTGCCTTGGATGTGGCCCTTGTAAGTGACCCCGAATCTAGCTCTACTCATCCTCCACTGGGGCAACTTGGCCAGGAGAGAGGCTGCAGAGGGATCACAGGTGACCTAGTTGCATCGAGCAAAATTTGCATCTTCCTTCTTGTGAGGACTCCCTCCCGGGTTTCATTTTCTACCCGCAATGTATTAACAGGTCTCTTGATTCAGGATGCCCTAATTTTGAGGGTGTGGGATTTGAGACAGGGTCTCATACGCTACAGGCTGGCTCCAAATTCACTGTGTAGCCACATCTGGCCTCAAAACTTGTAATTCTCCTGTGTCTACCTCCTAAGTGCTGGGATTACAACACCAGTCCCTGCTAGTTTTAAAGATGGGGAAGTGTGGCAGGAGAATAGGTACTGCAAAAGGCAACATGACGATTAACATATAAAGAAGTCAGTTAGCACTGGGTGTAGTGGCGCATGCCTTTAATCTCAGCCCTTGGGAGGCAGAGGCAGGCAGATCTCGTGAGATTGAGGCTATTCTTTTCTACATAGTGAGTTCCAGGACGGGACAGCCAGGGCCACATACTGAGATGCCACTGTCTCAAAACAAGAACAAAAGCAGCCAGTTGGCGCAGAAAGACTGGGAGTCCTTGACCACCTGCGCTTCATACAACAAACTGAACATGTTCAAGAAAAGCTCAAGCTATTCAAAACTGAGAGAGACACATGCTGTGTTTCCAGCGTTGTGGGGTCCTTTACTTTGGTGGCTTTTCCCTCAGCTCTCCAGCTCACTCCTATTCTTGGAAGAGGTCTTCCTTTCTGAGCAAGCTGCCTCTATGTCTATTTCACACATGGGTCCCTGGTCCAGTGCATTGCTCTCGGACGTGAGAACCCGAATACTTAGCATGTGCCCCTGGGAGCCTTCCCCTACAGCATCAGGGTCATGCAGCATGAGTTTCCTTCTGGCTGGAAATAAAAGGGATGTTGCAAATGATGTGGGTCAGAAAGAAAATAGCCCATCGCACCAGTGGGCCAAGACCATCATTATCATTTTGTAATGTCAGATTAAAAGAAGACGGTGGCTCACTAACACCAACAGTGTAAATGAGAGTGCTAAATACAGCCAACCAAAGGCAGGCAGGACATGTGGCTTTGAACTGATCCTGTAATCCACCTCTGGGGGCCCATAAAGGCATTGAGTTTTAAATAGACTATTGTAAATGGCCAAGCATCCAAGCACCCAGTTTATCTGTTTCTAATGGTAAAATCGAACAGGTTTTAAATCATTGGTTTTTTTTCTTTCAAAAGAAGGATAGTCAAAAAAAAAAAAAAAAAAAAAAAAAAAGTTATCACTTGTTGAAACCAAAATAAAGCTAAAATTTCAACATATGGAACCACAGCGCCACCATCTGGCTATACAAATGACAGCAGGCATCACAACAATACAGGAAGGGCAATGTGTGTCTTGGCCAATTTAAAAACTTCTTTAACTGTAGCACAGGGTGTTGATCCAGCTAATTGGAGGGATAAGACAGGAGCACCGCAAGTACAATCCAGACTGGGCTATAGAGTCCATAACCTGGAAAGCATAGCAACTCTCCATCACTCAAAAAGTAAAAAGGGGGTTGGGATACAGCCTAGTGGTGAATACTTGCCTAGCAGACATGTGCCATAGGCTAGATCCCAGCAAAGGAGTCTTTTTTCTTTTTTTTAATAAGAAATAAGAAAGGCTTTTAAAATAACCCCTTCAGTCTGATGTTAGTCTGTTACCATTTGCATAAAAAGGCTTGCTTCACTGATATGCCATTGGAGAATGTGGCTTGTGGCTGGCATTCTCAAAGTTCTACTTCCATTTAAGATACAGCACAACCCAGTAACAGAGCAGACTTCCTCTTGATCTAATGCACACACTGCAAAGTCTGCCTTTGAACCCATGGAGCACAATTTACAGTTCTTCCAATTTATCTGAAGTCCAAATGTCCTTTAACATAATTTAACATTGTAGTTTTATGAGTATTTACAATTGCTAAGTAACAGGGTGCCTAACACCTGTCTTTTGATTTGTACACTACTCCCAAAAAGACTTTTTATGATGGGCCTCAAAGACTAAAAAATCAGTTTTTTCTGTAAGTCTCATTCTTCTAGGGTCTATATTTTCACTGACACATGCACTGTGTTCAATGGAAGTGCTATTATAACACGACTTGGAGACTACAGTGAACAGAGACATGAGCTAAGGGCTTGACATTGATTGAGAAATTAATGCTGTCAGCAGTGTTATTCCGTATGTGTTATCACCATTTCCTCTTTACAGATGAGGGAAATGAAAGAGAGACTGGGGTAACATGCCTAGCCTTACACAATTGACATATGAGGTCAGACCGTTACTCCCCAGAACCACCACATGGGGGCCTAGGTGAGACGCATTGTTAATGCATCCCAGGAAAACCGATTTTTGTATCCTTATGCTGTGTGTGAGTATGTGATGTGGGGTGTGCCACATTCTAGAGGCACATCAACATATTAGATTATGTAATGAAAACAAGACAAATTGAAGAATGACAGAATGGAGTTGTGATGTCTGACCAATGGACTTTCCTGGCTTGGTCTATGTGACCTTTTGATGTACATACACACCGTGAGGCGATTAAATAAACCAACACACCCACCTCTCATACACTTCCTGTTTGTGTGGTGGACTGAGGCTCTTGTTTCCTTATCTGGAGACTTCAGTTATAAATTTTTAGTCAGAATCTTTGTTTTTATGTTTTCAAGATTTCGTTGTTTAAATCCCCCCCCCCGGGAATTTTACTTTCATAACAAATATGATGTGCTTCAAGCCAAAATTTGTCTTTTTCTCAATTCTAAAACTTTTCACCCAGCTTGTGGTCCTGCAGACTTACTGCCTTGAATCTTTGTATGGAATTCACCTTCCTACAGCTACACCAGCAGCCATAATAGACTCTGCTAGTCAATTAAAGATTCGCAATCCTCAAGATAATAAGAACCCTTTTGTACCAGAGTAATGAAGTAGGGACAACCTCTGAGCCCAACCTGTATACATGCACCGGAAGGAGGAAAAGGAACAAGACGTAGGGAAGTGATATATTCTGTTTGGGAGCCATACAAGGGGAAACACAATCTGAGAAAGAAGATGATGTGTACTTGGAGTGTACTGGCTAGAACCAGCCTTACCTTGGCTGATGGCTTTATTTATTTTTTCTTAATTCTGACCTTAGATAGACCCACATTTATTATCTCTGATCCAGCACCAGTTATTTTCTCCCAATATACTTTTCTTTTCATTTTCCTGACATCTTTGAAAAAGCCTGTTTATACTTAGATAGTTGTAAAGCTTTCTGGAATCCCTAACCCTTCATGGCGGTCAGGCCAGATGCTTAACAAAGCTGCTTTGATTGGCTGTGGAACAAGGCAGCAGAACACAGGAGGCCATGCCTTGCATTTCTTTAGGTGTGATTCACCTAAATAGTCCTAAAGTTTTCTGCTTTTCTCCCCATAATCCCTAATGTATTTTTACTACCTTCCCAACCACTGGATATCAAAAAGCTAGCTCCAAGTTTGTAGATCAGAATAAAACCAGGGTTCCATTTTAGGGGAGGGGCCTACAGCTGAACCCCAGGGCCTTGTGATATGAGGCAAGTGCTCTACCACTGGGCTATCTTCCTGCCTTTCCATTCCTTCTTTTCTATTTTTCTTTTATTGAAAATAGTTTTTTTCATACATTATATTATGATTTCCCCTCACTTCACATTCTTCTATTTTCTCTCCCATCTGGATCCATTTTCTTTCTGTCTCTTCTTAGAAAACAAAGAGACATCTAAGGAACAATAATAAAATAAAATAATAAAATAAAAGCAAGTAAGTTGGAATATGACAAAACAACCAAGCAAGAAAAAGAGCCAAGGAAAAAGCACAAGAAGCACATATAGTCACAGAGACACACATGTCCACACACTCAGGAATCTCATCAAAACACAGAACAGGAAGCCGTAATATTTAGGCAAAGGATCCATAAGGTAGAAAGATGACTTAACATTATGAGACAAAGCACCTCTGAAGGTGCCATTGAATTCTTTTTGTGCTGGCCATCTATGGATGGGCAATGGGTCTGTCCTTAACAGTGGTTTCTTTCCCCAGTGAGACTACTTGCAGGAAATTAATTTTTTCATTTACAAGTGGTTATCAATTGGAGATAGCTTCTGGGTTAGGGATGAGTGTGTGTCCACTTCTCTCAGCTTTAGGATCACATCTGGTGCAGACCCATGCAGGCCCCTGTGAGTTCACATGTGTACCAGCCCTGATGTGTCTAGAAGGCCTTTCGTTTTCCATTCTTAAACTTAGCCCCTTGGGAACTTCACTCAATGTACTTTGATCCTATTAGTTCCCCTACTCAACCTCCCTTACCCAACTTTTGTCTTTAAAAAAAAACCTATCAGGTCCGGTTTGTGCTGTCCATGTACTCCTGGACCAGTGGCTTTCCACTGAAACAGAGTTGAGCTAGCAGCATCACACTATTGACAAAAACGGTTCCCTTCAGCAGCTGCCAGTTGACAGCAGGGTTTCAGTTAGGGCTGTGACTCTGTGCCTAGCTTCCCACTTCCGTGCTGGGAGTTTGTCTGGCTTGACTTTGTGTAGGTCTTGAGAATGCTGTCACAACCACTGTGAGTTCATGTGTGTAACTGGTCTCTGTGGATAACGCTGTTTCCTTGTGGTCTTCCACCGTCTCTGGCTCTTAGTCTTCCTGCCTCCTCTCCCATGATGACTCCTGAGCCTCTGGGGGAGGGGTGTGCCATAGATGCCCACTCAGTGCTTTTTTCTGTAGCTATTCAGAGAATCTTCTTTGGAGATGGAGATTAACGCAGAGGCTCAACCTTGGTCAAGGTGCAAAGAACGAGAGACCGTGGAGAGTTCAGTCCTAAATGGGACCAAAAGACATCCACACTCTTTTTCTTTTCCTCTTTTCCTTTTATGTTCCCTTCTCTTTTCCTCTCCTTCCTCTGTTCCCCTCCTCTTCCTCCCCCATCCCTGCAGCACAAACACGAACACATTCTCACTATATCACCTAGATTGTCCTTTGACTCACAACCCTCTTGCCTCAACCTCCTGACTACTGATGTGCACTTTGGAATTTGGGTTTTGAATCATCGTATAAAAGACGATCCTCTGGTTGTTGTGAATTTTGTGTGATTGAAAAATTCTTTATTAGGCGAAGCCACTGAGGTTTTCCAGGAGTGAAGGGGCATATTTTACTGGCAGATAGTGTTATTTATTCCCTTTAATGTGGTGTCTCTCTGTACTTCACATAGTATTGAACAGGATGTTGAATATTGATTTTAGTTTAGTGTCACTTAGAATAGTCTCCCTGCTACTTTTGCATAGTTGTATTAAAGCAACAACCCCCAAGATAATCCATCAGCTCAGCCTTCTCTGCCTATACAAGAAGGCTGCCAGAGATGGTTGAAAAACTCTTGTCTATATAGATCGTGCCATCATTAGGCCAGCTGAATCCCCCACAATGAACATTGGGCTTCCGTGTTTCTCTAATGGGTCCTCCCATTCTTTATTCTTATAGCTTCGAACATTCATCTTCTCCAATGATGTTTAACAACCCAGAATCCAGCTGAGTTCATGTCCACTGCCCAGCTATTGAACCCAGAAGGTTACATCTAAGTATATCCCACTTTGGTCTTTCTGTGACATCACAATGAGATTTGTATTCCTTCCCTGGAGGACTTGTGTCATGGGTCCCAGCCCTGTTTACTTCTTGATTCCCCCCACTGGTTGCTCCATTTTCAATGTTCATTACAGCTGCCTTCTCCTTTGCATAAAAGCCTCAAGTCTTCCCTGCTCTAGAACAAATAAGCAAATGAACAGCATACTCTCACTTTTTCCCATGAGCAAGCCGTCCTTGCTTCATCACCAGGCTCAAAGCTCCTTATTCCTCCTTCTTCCACATCTGTTGCCT
This sequence comes from Acomys percivali, assembly GCA_907169655.1. Taxonomy (NCBI): domain Eukaryota; kingdom Metazoa; phylum Chordata; class Mammalia; order Rodentia; family Muridae; genus Acomys; species Acomys percivali. The sequence goes on from OU015744.1 coordinate 137,180,718, forward strand.
AGCTGTGGTTTCTAGCATCTTTAGCCCTCCTCCTCCTCCTCTTCCTCTTCCTTTTCTTCCTCTTCCTCTTCTTCCTCTTCCTCCTCTTCCTTTCCTCCTCTCCTTTCTCCTCTGCCTCCCCCTCCTCTTTTGCCTGAATATTGTACTTCCCAAAGTCCTCGGGGCCTTCCAAGATCCTAGCTCTAATAGGTAGCCATGTTCTCTCAGAACTTGACAAGACTGGCGATTCCTATTGAACAAATCTCCTTTTGACCCCTGGGAGCACCCGTTCCTCCATTCACTCTCCCAGCTCTCTTGTTGAGTGGTAAAGAAATGAATGCTTTTGTCCTTTGATAAAGTACGTCACACTTGGTTCTGTTCTCAGAATGGACTTTGTGTTAAATAAGCTCACATACTCCTCAGCTCACTCCTCACACCTAAAACGTTGGTGGCTCCCCGGTATACCTGAAGCCCAGAGCCCTGACCTGGTGTCCGACACCTTGGTACTAGAAGTCTGCCCTCTCACTGCAGTGAGGATTCCCAGCAGGCCCGCTCCTCAGATCTTGTCTCACTCTCAAACCATCTCACTGGGCAATGATACAAACTCTCTTTGATGCGCTTTGTGTGGAGCCAGGCTCTCTTCTACTGCTTCCAGCAACTCTTAGCTCTTTCCTTTTCCATCTCTTTCCGGTTCGGCTTTCCTTGCTTCAGTGCTTGGAACAGATGCTGGCTACTCAGTCTGAAGGGTCCCTATCTCCTTTGCCTGGGGGAGCTCGCAGTGATCTCTCTGGTTTAATTTGGAGTCGGATCCTCTTGGGAGCTTTGCCGAGCTCTGTTCTGGGTTGCAAATCACGTTTTATGTCTTCTGTGATCGTACTTCTCACAATTTATTGTCATTGCCTGTTGACGTGTCTGTCTTCCCCAGCAGACTGTAAACATCGCCACGATTCTGATACTCACAGCTGTTCAGATACGGCCTGGGTTGTAAAAGGGATGCAATGTAAACGGTGAGTGGGTGGCTCACTTAGGTTTCTATAGTTGTGTCATTTTCTGTCTTTACTGCTCTTCACAGGCCATATGTTCCTGCCATGCTACTTCATCGTCCTGAGTGTGAGATGTGCTTTCCTCTTCTGTGGCTTGGCTCATCCGTTTCCTTTTTCTTAAAAAGGTCTCTCTCTCTGTGCTGCACACGCGGACATTATATTCAGCTTTTAAGGCCAGCTGCCAAAATCATCCTCCCCACCAATATTTTGTCACCCTAGTGAAAGGAGACCTGGTCTTCCTTCGAATTCTCAAGCAGTGTGGGCTATTTTTAGGTACGAAGCAGACATCATTTTTTTTCTGGTTGTCATGCTGTCTTCCAAGAAAGCGAGATCTGGAAGAGCAAGTCGTCTTCTCTCCTTTCTCTAAATTCCTTGTAATCTGCTGTGTCAGTTTTGTGGAGCACAACATCCTTTACCTCGTGCTGGAGTTGTGCACAGACATGAAACCCCTTAAAATAAAATAATAGGTCTGTAATAGTAGTAGTCTCATATCTGAGTGCCTGCAGTGCCTGCTGGTGGTGGTGGTGGTGGTGGTGGTGGTGGTGGTGTGTGTGTGTGTGTGTGTGTGTGTGTGTGTGTTCACCTCTGTGTATGGATAGTGCACTCACAAAGTATACAATAGGTGTCAAATACATCAGCAGATCAGGTCTTCTGCATCTTCTCTGTATGTCTCTACAGGACTTCTTCTTCTTCTTCTTCTTCTTCTTCTTCTTCTTCTTCTTCTTCT
>OU015744.1:137182476-137199152 GCA_907169655.1 Acomys percivali
CTTCTTCTTCTTCTTCTTCTTCTTCTTCTTCTTCTTCTTCTTCTTCTTCTTCTTCTTCTTCTTCTTCTTCTTCTTCTTCTTCTTCTTCTTCTTCAAAGCCATGACCCTATTGTCTATAGCCTGTTTTTATTTACTTATTTTTAATTGCTATAAAAAGCAACAGATTTCCTTATAGCATTTTATATATCCTTCATTTTGATGGATTCTGCCCTCCTCCTCCTCCTCCTCTGTGACCCCTGTATCCACTGCATACCCCCACCCAGGGTCCCCCCGACAATTTCCACACCACATGTGTTCTCTTACCTTTCTTACTTTCATAGCTTAAAGCCTCCTTTGTCTCTCTCATGGACCCCTTTCTAGCATTCTCACCTCAGCCAACACTTAGTCCCACATACGCAACATAAATACTAATAGAAGCTAGGACCCATCCATGAGAGAAAACATTCACTATTTGTCTCTCTGAGTCTGGGTTATGTCACTTATGAGTTTCTAGCTACATTCATTTTCCTGCATATTTCATGAGTTCATTTTTTCTTTAAAGCAGAAAAATCTCTTTTGTGTATAGGTGCCACATTTTCATTACCTACTTGTCTGTTGATGACCATTAGTGTTGATCCCATTTCTTTGCTGTCATGAACAGCATCAGTAAGCATAGGTATTCCAATATCTCTAGATATGGAGTCTCTTGGGCACAGGTTCTGGAATTAGCTCCTACTTTTTAGTCATTTGTTCCCATTTTCTTTTTGTTCAGTGTTTGTTTAGTCTCCCTCTGTGTTTGTAATTGTCAAAACTCACATCCTCAGCTCACACACTCTTTGGCAATTGCCTAGCATGACCTGCAATTAGGAATGGCCTCACCTAAGGTCCTTGCTGTTAGCTAGTGTACCATAGATACCACAGACAAAGTTAAAGTCTTGATAGACCTTACCTGAGAAATGTGTGTAAGAGAGCTGGAAGAATGAGTCTGGGTGACCTGCAGCCATGGCTCCAATAAGACGCTATGAAAATGGACTGTGATGTGGGTGCCAGAGAGTACATGACATAAAGGTTGGTTTTTCTAATGTTTCCATTAGAAGGCACTAAGATAGATGAAGGCTGAAGTGTTTCTGAACTTATCCCCTGTGATGATGGGGATAGTTTTGCTGGCCTATGAATAGGGGGTATAGGTTTGCTGTCTTGTGATATGGGAGATAGGTTTGCTGTCCTGTGACTAGGATAGGTTTTCTGGCACATGAGCTAATCTGGCAGGGACTTCTTGAAATCAGTTATGTCTTCTAATTCATGATGCATAATCACTTATATTCATCTTGTATAATGTTTTATTTTCTACTAATAGCATATATATATATATATATTTACTATAGACCAGCTGACTCTCATGGGTCTTCATAATGGACAGAGCCCCTTGGAGAATGTGCATGTAGGTAAAAAGAATCATGTATCCCCTTTCATCTCTCGCTGGTCTTGGAGAAGGTGGGAAGGGTATGGCTTTGGATGGAAGAGATGTAGATATGAAATATGCTTGGCTCACTTGTTAATTTATTACCTTAGTCAAATTACTTGACTTTTCAGTCTCTCAGTTTTGTTATTTTTGTCATTTGTTTTTATTACTTCTGTGTTCTTTGGGAATGTGTGCCTATGCATGTGTGCCCACAGAGGGCAGGGGAGGGCATCAGATGCCCTGGAGCTGGGTTTATAGGCAGCTGTGAGCAGATAATGTTTCCTGAAGACAGTGGGTTATGTTTCTCCACATTTGAAATCCTAGAGGAGGACCTATGTTACAAAATCTTAAAATTGTGATTTGGAAACACATACCCCCCCCAAACTGCAGAGACGTTGCTGCATTCATTGTACAGATATCCCAGGCAATGTGTGCACACAACTCACGTACTACTTTCCTTTATACTATAGAGTCTATAGGGAAGAAGATTATACATATGTGTGTGCCTCATGTGAGGCAAGAGTAGATTGCAAGGAAACATATTCTCAAACAACTTGAAAAACAGGCTTACAAAAGTTTGTTAAATTTGTAAGGATACATACTATCTGCTTTGTGATCACACTAGGATATATGATTTTCTTTTTCTTAGAACTGGAAAGTCATCTTTGATTTCCTTAAAGGGGTCCATTGCAGTGGGTTCAGTGTTGACAGGAGAAAGTTAACAAGTGCCATTCTGAGTGAAACCCAAGTGGTGGTTTTGATGGCACCTCCTTAGTGAGTGCTCCCCCGTGAGTGCTCACCTCCTCAGCTGCCAGCAAGGAAGCTCTGAGAATAGATCAGACTGGTCTTTTCATCTTTTTGAGTGTTCTTGACTGCATTACGCACGTACCTTCAGAACTCTCAAGTTGAAATAGACTTGGGTCTCAAAGCACACAGCAATTTTGTTGAACCAAACATGGTTAATGTCAATGCCATTTGACTTGACATAGTCAATGTGTGCTGACTGTGCATGGCAGGCATTTGTACCTGTGTTAACCTCAATTCATTCTTCTTGGAAGGTAAGTCTGTATTTGGAAATAGCTTCAGGTTGAAATCAGGTTTATCTGTTCCATGATTCTCAGGAGCCTCATGGAAGGAGGTCTACTTCTTTGTTTGTTTGCTTTCTGTTTTGTTTTTGAGACAGGGTCTCTCTATGTAGCCCTGGCTGTCCTGGAACTTGCTGTGGAGACCAAGTTACCCTGGAAGTTACAGGGATTCACCTGTCTATGCTTCCTGCGTGTGTGCCACCATCCTGTCTAGGAGACCTGCTTTATCTATTTTTCTTGCTACAGCACGGAAGATTCGGGATCAATTTCAAGACTTTCTTATAAGTTTTGGGTCCTTGTCACCATGTCAAAGGACAGTTTGGTTAGTTCTTTCTTCACCAACTGGAAAATGTGGTGGTTGATTTGTGTGTAGTTGATGAGTCTTGTTTTGTAGCATTTCAAAGACACAGCTGTGAGCAGTGTCCAACACAGGACAAAAATCATGTGAAAGCAGAAGAGCCCAATCAGTCGTAGGAATTTAAAAGCTCTGTGCCCTATAGAGTTGGTCACTCCTCAGTACTGTGCTACCTGATGTGGAGCATATCTTAAGAGGAAGGTTCAGGATATGAAGGGATCTAATCAGAATAGCTCTGACTGAAGCCCAGTGGGCCTCCCCTCAACTGTGCCCCTCATAGATCCCGAGAAATGCCCTCAGGACTCCAGGGAGCCCCCATTTAAAACCATGAACTCTGCAGCACACTCTTAGGTACATACCACTGGGTACGAATGCACGTTACATGCTTGCAGTGGAAGACAACAGATACCCGTCCTTCAATCTGTGCTTCCTTTCTGAGAGCTCAGCTGAAGGGAAGGGAGAATGGCCTCAGAGTGCCTCTGCTCACTGTTTTTCACTTTTCTTTTGCATGTGGATTTGAAAACTCAACCAGCTTTGGCTTCTTCTCCCTCATACTCATATTCAATTAATCCTCCTCACAAATATGTCTACCATCTCTGCCATCTTTCCTCTGACTATATTTAACTCATAAAACTATTGGATATGCCTTCATGAAGTCATCCTTTTTGAATTTAGCATGTGTGTGTGCATGTGTGTGTGTGTGTGTATATGTGTGTGTGTGTGTGTGTGTGTGTGTGATGTAAGCATGGGGGTGGTTTGCACATACACTAAGTGTTTGTGTAAAGGTCAGAGGGTGACTTTTCTCAGGCAGTTCTCTTTTTCTATCTTCTCATGGGCTCAGATGACTGAGTTTTCCCTGGCAGAGTTATGCTTCTGGGGTGTAACCAACTAGTCACCTCCTTGCCCTGCATCAGGCTTTCTAACTAGTCCCCTTTCCTTCCATTGACTGATGCGCTCTGATCTCAATCTTCCTAAATTGCTGTGAGCATCCTAGGGTGCAGACTCTCTGAGAGCACATTGACTGAACCCCAAATGGCCAGCCACAGTAGCGTTGTCCCATACTCTTGAAATACTCCACTTAAAATAATGGCAGAAGGCGGTGGGTGGGACCACGCTGGCAATTTTCTGGTACCTGGTAACTGACCTGTTGGAGTAGCATCCACCTTTGTGTTTTGTTCAGAACACTCCAGGATAAGACCCTATTCTCACAGCATCCCACTACACCAGATCGGGAGGGATGCTTGCTTTTTGGAACTGCTCTTTACCCACACCATTTCTGTCTCCACAGCTCCTCAGCTCACCTCCCAACACTCTGACCTTACGGCATCTGCATTGTCTGTCCCTGATGTCAAGATTGCTCTTTCCCTGAACCGCAACAAGGCTCACTTTCTTAGTTCCTTTACAATTTCCCTCCAACACAACCTTCTCACTGGGACCTCCTCTACTACTTTCTTTGGAATAATGCATTCCCACTCCACCCTGGCTTTCCTGTCCCCGCTCTTGTGTTTTAGTTTTTTTTTTCTTTCTGCTGCATTTACCTTGTAAATTGACTAGTTCTTTACCGATCTATCTTGCTTATTCATCTGTCTTCTTCTGTCAGTAGTAAGTCCCTTGAGGGTTGTGTATTTTCACCTGGCCTGTGCTGATTTGAGAGGTGCATTAGACTCACTGTAGGTGAGACCTTTCTACATTCGATGTTTAGTGTCTGTCATTTCAAGTAGATTGTCACTAACTGTGATCGAAGCCTTTTAATAATAGTAACTGAAAGATACATGGACAACATCATTATTCATTGACCACTTCTGGCATGAAGAAGATGAGTGAGATGTGCCAGACATGTAACCTCTATTTTTAAATTAATTCCAGCATGTTTTTGTTTCTAAGAACAAATATGTACTTAAGTCCTTAAAGCAGGTACTAAGCAAGCTCCAAACTTCATCTCAAAGCCAGCTTTAATTCTTCAAAAGAGTTGAATATTAGCTCTCAGAAATGTGTCTACCTAGTATGTGGCTCATTCAGGTCTAAAAAAATAGTTACAACTTTGAAAATAGCAAATAAACTATATATATTGCAAGGCTTGTTCTTATGAATCTTTTTGTAGAGAAAATAGGCAAGATGAATCTTGTTAATCTTTTAACTTTAGAGAGGTTATATTTTGTCTCTAAGCTATGTATCTGTTGTGTTTCAAGAAAGAACATTGATGTCTAGCTTTAAAATTAAACATATTCACTACAGTAGCTACTTAGTTTTTATTTTTTAGTAGTGCCAATTAAAAATATAATGTAACTATTTGAAAAATTAACATCTGCCTTCTACTTGTGTTATTTCAAATCTGTGACAGGCAAAATATTTATTAAAAGCAATATTCTTCATCTCTTCTCTGGCGCTGACAGTTTTGATTTGTGACATCTGTTTCTTTTTCTAACACAGCTGCTCCAAAAGCTTAATTAGTTTTAAATGAATGAGAATTGATGGTGTCGTGAAAAAAATTGATTTTCTAATCACATCATGGATATTTTCAGCCCTTTGAAATGTACTGGTAATTCCAAATGTGAGTCTGTATAGTTTCTTAAGAAAACCAGGCCCAGGTTTTGGTTTCTGATAGAGTGGAATCAGCCATGTGGACAGTGTAAGACAGCATGGTCTTGTTAACCTTTTTCACTTTCTCTTATCCATCCCCAAGAAATTCCATAGAATGTGCAAAGTGTTAAAAATGAGGTACCAGTCCTAAATTGTAAGTAGAAGAGTCAGGATAGAGACTTCAGATATGCAGGAAGTATTTAAATTTGTATGGTTTTTGTGATCAATTTACTGGTAACACTGCAAATGAAAACTACTGAGAAAAAAATAGAAACTTGGAGAATTTAGATGAAAGAAATGAAAGACTGAGTTCTTTTTACCTGGGTCTATCCCTGTGGTAGGTAGAGGCCAGCTATGCAGCCCCATAAGATGGAAAAAAGCCCGAGGGTCTCTCATCTCTGAGGATAGATGGAGTGGGAGGCTGCCAGCAGAGCAGACACTCTGCTGTGTCCTGTGTCTCCAATGGCAAAATTGTCATCTGGAGGTTAGTAGCAATGTGAAAAAGATCCTGATTAAAATTGTTTGGTCTCTGAAGCAAAGTGCTTGAAGCGTTCTAAAGTTCTAATTATTCCAAGTGTGACATGAACCATAGTGCAACAGTAGACAGGTATCGGTAAGGATAGAGGATTCAACAGTTTGCTTCTGGCTTAACATTCACATTTCTGAAATTTAACACATTGGAAAATGTCCAAAGCTTTGCTGTGGAGGTGGTCTGAACCTTGGAAGAGAGACATAGTTGGCCTCCAGAACAATTAGGGTGGGTTTGGGGTACAGAAGGCCTGAAGGGGCTGACGTGGATTGGGGGTGGGTGATGCATTCTGCCATCTTGGAAAGGCTGTGAGGTGGCCTGTGTATCGTGAATTTCAGTATGGAGAACAGACAAAGGCTGGTGGCAGTACACACCCAGAGTCCCTAACATGCATGGACTCATTTATCTATATCCAACCACTTTGCACTATAGCCCTCACACAACAGGTTCTCTCTGCATGACACTTATCAAATCTACGATTGGTGGTGGCTTTAATTACTTGTTTGTTACTGTCTGGAAGTTGTTTCCACCCCAGGGAGCCTATATGTACTCTGCTAAGGTAATTATTGAAAGGACATCTACTAACGTCTTAAGATAGTAATCATAGCTATCATTCTTAACCATTAAATAGTATCTGCTCAAAAGGCTTAGATTGTCTATGGGATTTAATTTAAGGAATAAAAAGACTCAGATTTTAGCAATCGCATTGCATTGTCACATAAGACCTTAGACCTCCTTTAGTTACTTTGGTGAATGCATTTCACCAAAAAAAAATCTGACTATGAAATAGCAATAACTTATTATTCAGCTAGAGTAATGGAACTTGGATGTATGATGGGTAAGTCAGCCTTTTCATCTTTTTCTTTTTCCTTTTTAATTAACAAAGCAAAGTACCTTTCAGAAAAGTCTCCTTTTTAACTATATCTTTTTAGGTGATTCTAATCCTAAAATAAAGGAGATTGGAAAAAAAGTATACAATTGAGAAAAAAAATAAGTTGCCCATAAGGAGATGTAATATAGTAAGAAAGAAAGCCTCACATTTTTTTTTTTTTTTTTTTTTGTAGTCTGATTTGTCATAAAAGTGCAGAAAACTCACTGACTCACTGGTTGGAGACATTGGACATTTGAATGTAATAGAACCGCTTGGGTATAAGGCATTTGTATTGCAGTAGCAGCAAGTCTGATCTAAAGGGCACAAAGCAGGACAAACTCTGGGTGAAGGAGCTGATACCAGACAAAAGAGGGATTTGGACTTCTACCCAAAGCTCTGGCTTCGAACAGAGTAGTAGGCACTTGCTGTCCCACCTGTTGACTCCCATGATTAGGGAACACCCATGTGATCAAGGATGGGATGGCAGAGATCTGCAGAGTGCTCCCTGGGGAAGAAGAGGCAGAAGCACCTGAGGTTCAGCCTCATCCCTACACCCACAGGCCTTGGATGAGTACCTGGGTGAATGGGATGCAGAGCCAACTCTCAACGCTGAGATTCCAGACTGGTTTCAAGTCTGAGAGTAACAGGCGTTTGGGCAATAGACAACTTTTTAGAATGCCATGTTTTCAGAGTCACTACGTTGAGGGGCCTAGTCTATTTCTCTTAAGTTCTTCCTACCTTCCCACAGTTCAAAAGCATTTCTGATGGAATTTTAGAATAGAGATCTTCATCTAAATCATATTTTACAGCCATCATCTATCCATTGAGGGATTTAATAATGTTCAAATGTAGAAATAATAGTGTTTTAGAAATAATTTCTGAATCTAAATGAACTTTCATATTAAAAGATTGGGCACGGTGGTTACTTCTTGAACAGCCAAATGATTCTTAATAAGCCCAACGTTTAATAATCACCCTCAATTTTCTTCCTTCGTTTTCTGGATGTGACAAATGCTCATCTTGCTATCAATATAGAGGATGCATTGTTTCTATAAAATAGGACCAACTTCCCCCCATCCCCGGAAGTGCCAACAGAGACATCCATGAAGAAAAACAAATGTATTGTTGGTTCAAATAGTCTTGAATATAAGATTATCAGTCTTTGATTAGCTTAGGGCAACTTTAAGCAAGGCTTTTAGAGAGCCACTCACTTTGGTGTCTGGCTAGTTAGAGCCAGTGTTCTGTACCTTAATGGAGTCAGTGTTTCCGGGAAGTTCACACAGATCAGTGAGATCAGCATCTTTTACTTTTATAGTTAAGACTTCAATAGTATGAGAGCAAGTTTAGAAAACATTTTTATTAGACAAATTATGTAGACAAATTATACACAGAAAGCTCTGCCACTCATAACTGAGGCCTCCAAAATGTTTTGTGTACTTGTAGAATAGGCAATACATCAAAATCGGCCTATTTCCAATATTGTACATGGTTAACAGTTTGTTGGTAGCTGAAGTCACTGCAGCATCTGGTGTGCCCCTATATAGCTGTAAAGACTTTTCTGTTTGGAAATCGGAGTTGTAAGTGAGAACATGAATGTCACAGGGGAACAAGGTGTGCATGCACTGCGGGACTCGTCACCCTGGAAACAAAGTGGTTCTCGGGATAAGAAAGTTTTCTGCCTGACACAGTAGACAATATTCGAAGATTTAGTACAAAAAACAGTGACAGTACAAGATGCTCCCCAGAACAGAATCAGATCAAAATAGAATACACCTTAAGAATACACCTCTTAACTGCTCCTAAAGCAAACCACATAGGCTGGATCCTCTAGCAATCCTAGCCACAGAATGGATGAGATTAAAGTAAGCATACAGCTGCCTGAAAACACAGGATACAGTCTTGCTTCCTACTTACCACGTCAAGTTTAAGGATTACAGATGGAGCTTGTTCTATGCTGCTAACAGATAAGAATGCTACTTTTAGTGGATGGTGCACAACGAGGCATTGGTTTTTGCTTGTTGCCCCCGCTGACACACTTGGCACTGATTTTAAAAAGACAGAACATCTCCAAGTAAAAGTGAGTAGAAAAGGGGTTCAGATGAGAGCCCAGCATAGTTGTTACATGTTTGCTGTAGGGTGATGAATGACACAAATAAGGCCACATCTACAGTTCTGAGGGGCTTCCCCTCCTCCCCAGCTACAGTTACATTGATTGGCTTGCAGCTTTGGAAGAGGACTTTGAACCTGCAATGATCTATGGTTAAACTCTGCTCTCTGTGCTGTGTGTGGGGTTCAACTAATGACATTTCCCATTTAGATAATTAACAAAAGGTAAAATTATCAAGGTTAGCTTTATACACTGCTGAGTAATGAAGGCAAAACCTATTCAAATGAGTACATCGAAGAACAAAGATGAGATCGCTCTGGATGTTTTAATAACAAAATTATAAAATAGTCTCTTGGCAAACAGCGCAGGTCAGAGTGACATTAAAGCAACCTGCCTTTCCAACTGAAAAGGCTTCCTGCGCTATCATAGCTCCTGTACACAATGCTTGGTTTTTAAACTAAAGCTTTATTAAATGAATTGCAATAGCAATGGCTGCATTTATATATATACACATTATATAGGTGCATATATATGTATATATGAGATACTAAGTTATTTAACACAATAAAGGCCCTTGCCATATGGTAAAGTTTACTGTACATAAGAAAAAATTTGAATACTGTACAATCGCATGAAGGTGGCAGGCACTGCTGCAGTGCAAGGGGGATTTTAACTGTAGTCTTGACTGGCATATTAATGGCTTTTTGTAATCCTACAAAACTGCATTCTCATATTGCGTGGCCTGAATGGTCTTTAAGTCATTTTACAGACACTGCAGGACTTGCCTTTGGTCCACAGTTAAAGGACGCTCGACAGCAGGGGAGAGTTTTATGGATGCAGCTGAGGATGGAGAAATACAGAAGTTATTGCAATTATAGTCTCAAAAATAGAGGAGCAGTGCACGGGAGCCCTGTATGCAAATATGCAAAGTCAACCCTGCGAGTGCTCTCGGTGACTCTGTGCTCGTTCCCTAGACTTGAAGTACAGTATATGAAGAGCGGACTAATAGGATCCTAGAATACTATATTCTTGGGGGAACAAGTTGAGTAATGAAAAAATGGAGGGTGATAGACAGAGAGAAGGAGAAAGAGAGAGAGAGAGAGAGAGAGGAAAAAAAAAGTAGAGCAGGGAAGGGGTGTGAGGAGAGAGAACTAGAATTGTTACTAATTATCCTGGTTTCTTTTAAATAAAACATCACATCCATGTTAGCCCCAGTTGCTCCTTTTGGGGGAGTCCTAGAATAGGCGGAGCTGTCTGCTGCTCATATGGACGTGCCTCGGTCGGGGTCATTGCCCAGATTGAGCCCCAGAGTGGGAGTAGGCTGATAAGGAATAGATGACATTGTTTTGATAGGACTCCTGAAAAAGCCCCCGTTAGGAGCCCTGTGCCTAAAAGGGCCAGTTCGGTGCTCGGGCACACTGCCGAAAGCAAAGCCAGAGGCAGCCTTCGCTGAGAGTGTGCGGCTAAGAGTCTGGATCTGCTCTGGGATGAAGGTGGTGGTGGTGATGTGAGTGTTTCTGAAATCACTGATCTGCTCCAGGGCTTGTCGTGTTGGCAAAGTGTCAATGTCCAGAGGGGTCAAGTCAATTGACGAGGTGGAAAACTGTTTATGGGGGCTGTCGTCATCTGTGCACAAGCTATTTACACGTCTATGAAGGTGCTCCAGGTCAATTTCCTTGTCATCCTGGAGATGAAGAAAAAGAAAATAAGGTTCTTATCAGTACTAGCTTCCATGGCTTTAAAAAAAAAAAAAAAAGTTTGTTCAGCAAACATGGAATTAACTGAACTTTGGGGTCTATTTGCTTAAATGAAATGGACTGGGCCCCCAGCATGAGCCAGGCACTGTGCTTATTTCTGGGTATACTGACAGGGCTTTGAGATAAAGTATCTATAGTAAATACTTTGCTTGCGGCCGGAGCTTTAAAATGAGCATATACCACATGCAGCTACAAAGACATCGGACAGGCTCAGGCAGGGACACACACAGAGCTCTGGTTCCAGTGGCTCCCCTCAACCCCTGTCTCCCCTTTTGTACATGCTTCCTCTTTCAGAGTCGCATTCCAAATGCATTTCTTGATCCTTTCTACCATGTAGGCCTAGTCTTCACTTTCCATTCGTAGACAAGAGAGCTAGAACATGTTTCTTGGCACTAATGTGTCAATGACTATTTAAGTGTGGTTCCCTACAGGCCAGAGATATGAGTTTCTTGAGAAAGAGTCAGCACAGGAGAGACTTCTTGATAGACAATGTGCTATCTAGTACCTGCCTCTGGCAACTGTAAGGACCGAGGGGCACTTCAAGTTAGGACATGTGAGTAAATACCTTTAAATGAGGGTCAGTTTTATGCTAAGTGGAGATGTTTGTGACAAGTTTTATTTATTTGTTTGTTTTTTTTAAAGGCAGTAAAGCCTCAGAGTTTCAGAGAGGAATCCTATCAGCAAACCTTTCAGGATTGACAAAATAGAATTGAGAAGGAATAAAATTTCCTTTGTGATATTTACAGCCAAGGTTAATAAATTAAATTGGTGAAGTTGTAAAGATGCCCATTAATCATAAGAGGAGAAAACGGTTGTTCACAGAACCTGGAATGGCCATCAGAAGTTAGAGTAGGGTACATGTTTTCCCACCATGCATGCAGTACTCTGCAGCAAAAACTGCCGGGTGTACAGCCCTGTTTCCCCTTCTCCTTTCTCATTTAAAACCCAATAAAAAACATCCATTAATGCTGTATTATCACCGAGACTTCAGAAAGCTGAGATATATAATTTGGTGGTTCCCATGGCAACTGTAATCTAGACATCCATCAACAGCTATAACAATGAAAACACTTAATATCTTCTGTAGTAATTCGAAAAAAGAAGAAGCTCATGAGCCCTTCATTTGCAAGTGTTTGGAGAAACACCGAGTCACAGTGACAATGTGCATTAATGTGGCCTTTGGCTTAGGCTTGATGTCAGCAGAGATACAGGTGCTTACTTACTCTACAAAGAACACATGGCAATAAACTTGATCAGCTCTTATTTCAGTCATCATGGTAGTGGGATTGTGTGTGCTCACTCACACAGGCAGGAAGCAAGGTAAGCCAAGCTGTTCTTAAACGGTACTGATGTACTTTTCATCTAAGGAGCTACGAGGATCCTTAGACTATGTAGATTAGGATGTTCAAAAGGCAACACTGCCGCGCAGACATGCATATACAAACGAGAGATCATTTTTTTTTGTTCATCAAAGCCAATCTCTGTGGAGTGCCTTAGGCATCAGTCAGCCAAGTGCTAGGCAGAAAGTTTAAAACTTTCTTTGAGACTGGCCATCAAATCAAACCACCGAATAAACTCAGGTTGCTTTCCCCATCAACTCTCCAAGCTTTCAGCAATAAGATTAACAAGACAAGTATATTCTGTTATATTCATTTCTTCTCTGGTAATGGATACACCTCATGTGCTGCTTTCACTGAGGCACTATGGATAATTCTGCAACCATTCTTACTGATGGCTGTACAAACTTAAGTATGGCCCTGAAGTAAACCTGATGACACATCAGGGAGATAAACAGAATTCAGAATGATTTCCCGATGTGAATTTGGCACACTTGGGGGTCGTGGGAGAGCCCCAGAGGCACAGTCATTTCTGCAGATCTTCATACATAGTTAGGAAGCAGTGACTAATGATGAAGAGAAAGCATCGTTCTGGGGTCCTTTGGGGGCTAGTCTTTAAGACTCAAACTTATCTACGTCTTAAAGAAATGAAAGAAACTGTTAGGCATCTTTGCCAATTGGGTCAAGGGAATCGTAGCTTTGCAGGACCAATCGTATCTAGCCAGAGACTCGGAATTTCAGAGCCTGCTACAGAACACGGACCCATCATCCTCACAGGCACTACCCCTGCTCTGCATGCATCCCGAGAAACCCTAGACGGGAACAGGCTCTTGCTCTCCTTCTGCGCTCCACATGCTTATTTTGAATCTTCAAAGAAAGCAGACAGAGCAATTGCCTATGTCATCCCCTTCCACCCAGGAAATATAGCCACCAGACGTCCGGCAGCTGTAGCTGGGGCCCAAGATCAAGTACCTCTTTGGATGGGACCCGGGAGCCCTTCCTCCTGCTCCACCATGTCTCCAGCACCGCTATGAGGCAAGAGAGCACAATCCCTGCAGCCAGGATGCAGAACACGCCTGCCAGGCTCTTGATGTCCAGGGCTCCTCCCTTCTGCTTTGCATCCACTGAGGAGTACAGGTCACACTGGCCATTCTTAGGCCACCACTTATGCTTGAGGATGTCCATGTCACCACTCTGCTGCAGCTCCAGGATCCTGGAGGAGGGGGGAGGGTAGAGAACACAGTGCATGTGACTGTAGCCAAAGTGACCACCTTGTCCACAATCCGAATGATCATGACCTCCCCTCTAAAGATGGTAGGTCTAGCCCTCATTCCTCCCCACTGCCACCTTTATCATTAGTTTGCTCTCACACCAACTCTAGTGGCTGCTGTCTCATTTATTCCAGCATTAAAAAAAAAATTACGTTTGGGAGGTACTGCTCTGGAGTGGTCTGACACCGATGCACCTATGCCTCTTCCTCCAGCAAACGCGGCTCTGGACCATGATTCTTTTTTCTTTCTTTCTTTCTTTCTTTCTTTCTTTCTTTCTTTCTTTCTTTTTTTAATAAACACCTCTTTGCTGTTTCTGTCCACACACAGGTGTTAGGTGATCCAGCATTTGCTATACAAACAGAAATTCAACTAAAATGAAAACTTCTATGATATATCATGGTGTAGAAGAGGCCTTTGGACAAGGCTGCAGTTGATAAAACACATCATTTTCAGCTCTTCACACAACTGAGGTACTTTTCCTTTTAATGCCAACAGGAAAGCAACCTACCTCAGGGAGGGAGAAAACTGTTGATCCGAGGGGACAGAAGTAGTTAAACTCAAACAGGAAATACTTCTCTTTGAAACAAAAATATCTGTGAAGACTGCAGCTTTTCAAAGTGCGGTTCATACAGGGGAATCATCCCCAGCTCTCCAAATTCCACATAGGCCCTTGACCTGCCATACACAGCTGCTTCTGCAGGTGCCAGGCTCTCCAAAGCTAAAGCATCTCTGCAGCTTCCTGGCCCAAAACCCTTAGCAGCTCCCAGGCACTTAGCTTTATTCCCTGGCCTATCCTGAGAGCCAGCCTCAGAGGCACCAATCGTCTACAGGGTGGCAGTTGGGAAGAGTTGGAACAGAGCAGAGGTGCACTGGTTCCCGGAGCGCGGAGTTCTCATTGAGCATTCTTCCCTGGCAGCCGGCACTAAAGTCAGGAGGGAGGAAGTCATCAGCTCTCCTGGAAATGTGGTGCCTCTGCAGACCTCCAGCTAGTCACAAATAAGTCACTTGAAGCCAACCTCTAGGGGATTTGTCAGATTATATTGTCAAGATAAGAAGGAGGACATAGCCATCAGTTTTATCACAATTTAGAATTTTTAAAAATGTGATTAAATTTTGGGTATGTGGTCCTATATTTGTGCCCTGGCCACGGATCATATCTTCTTTTGGAATGAAGATTTTAAAAGCTTAGAGAGGAGAGCTTGGCCATCCTAGGAGTAAATCACTCATTCTTCCTTTCTTAAATCTTCGTTATGGCCAGAAAATAACAGTGACAAAGAGAAAGATCTTGGGAAATGGCGGTAAGGTTCACAACTCACCCGAGATAACAGTGTGAGTGACTTGGCGCCACAGAGGATGGGTTACTCCACATCCCCATCAGCTCCCACAATACCACAGGGCAAGCGTTATGTACGTTGCCTCCCTCTGCTCATGAAATCCATGTTTCAAATATTGCTCTCCCTCAGAGTGTTGCCATGAAAGGAAGGTGAACTGATGTATTGAATCTATGGAAATAATTGTGGATAGTGGTAGATTGTTTCCATCTGGATCTTCAGAATTCTCAAGTACCTACAAGGCCCTCATGAGGTGAGGGCCTTGTGGTCATCAGCTGTGGTACCCTCTTGGGAACTTCCACTATGTCATCTTAGTAGGTGTCCAGGAAGACTTGGAGTAAAGAAAGCCTTCTGGTCCTGTGTGGCACAGCCTTCCCTAGACTCCTCTCATTTTATCTCTCCAGCTAGGTTAATACTATATAGAGCTCCAGGTTAGGGAGCCCAAAAAGCATGTATTTGTGGCAATTGCTGGCAGGCGTGAGACTCATCTTAATACAAACTTATTTTATGAAGGATTCTTTCTGGGCCCACCCACTATTACCTTTTAAATTATACTGATACTGCTAAGAAGTCACTTTAGAGGTTCAGTTGTATAAGACTAATAAATTATAGATGCTGGGGCGGTGACTTGGTCATTGTTTTCCCAGCAGGCACTGGGGCTTGAGATTGGTCCCCAGAGTCTATGTAAGAAGGCCAGGCATGGTGGCAGAACCTATAGTCCCAGAGCTGGGGAAGTGGGGACAGGTGGATGCCTGGGTTTCTCTGGTCAGCCAGCCTAATCAGCTTGGCAAGTTTCAAGCCAAAGTGAGAGATCTTGTCTCAAAGAAACAATTTAGATGTTGTCATAGAAATGATGGCCTTTGCCTCCAGGCTCATGTGCAAATATGTGTGTGAGCACAAACAACACACACACACACACACATACACACACACACACACACACACACACACTTCTTCCCTGGTCACACAACTGAACAGTTGATCCCAAGTTGGAGAATCTCTTGGGTAGGGGGCTGTTAAGAGGCATGACCTTACTGGAGAAAGTCCATTACCAGGGATGAGCTCTGAGAGCTTAAAGACTTATCCTGTTCTTGAGTTCTCTTTTTCTGCTTTGTGCTTGCAGTTAAGGATGTGGACTCTGAGTTTCCTGCTCCTGCTGCTGTGCCTGCTACTTGCTGCCTGCCTCCCTGCCGTGACAGACTCTTATCTGTCTACAACCACAAGCCAAATAATCTCCCTCATCCTTTGGTCACGGTATTTTATCTAGCAACTGAAAAGCGACTTATGTACCATCCCTTATACTGTTTCTCTTCCAATTAAGTAAATATCCCAAGTCCATCTAAATAGCTGTTATGCTGTCCTGTTTAGGGAATAGTGACAGGAAAAATGAAGTCTTTGTGTGTCCAGTCCAGCACATTTCTCCTTCTCAGGACATCTGTGATCTGTGCCACCTCCCCTCCACCGCTTCCGGCCAGGGTCTATGAGATGCTGAGGTTTCTTCCACAGACGTTACCTTCCTTCACACTTGCCTGTATTTGTCATTACTGCTAGCACTTCTCTCTAGAAGGCCCACTCACTTTCTCCCTGTGGTGCAGGTGGGTATTTATTGGTCAAATATGTCCAGCACAGCTTTTGCTAAGGCAACCCTGCCCTCACAGCCTATTCCTACCCCCTCCCCATGGCCATTTCATAATTTATTCCATTTGCTATACATCCATGCAATCAATATTTCAAGGGAGACTCACGCCAAACATTACTTGTGCACAAAACATATTCTCCACCCACAACTGTACACTGAGGTAGAATGACCTGGCACATGGCAGAGCTGGCTTTTCTGTATCTTCACTCTGTGCTCCTTTACCCTTCCATTCACCCCATGATCGGATTACAACCTCCTAGCTTTCCTTAATCATTGCTGAAACCTCTGTGTGTCACTCACTTACAGCCACTTGCAGCCTCTTCATCTTTTCTTTTCTTTTCTTTTCTTTTCTTTTCTTTTCTTTTCTTTTCTT
>OU015744.1:137199162-137216523 GCA_907169655.1 Acomys percivali
TTTTCTTTTCTTTTCTTTTCTTTTCTTTTCTTTTCTTTTCTTTTCTTAATATTTAAGGAATATTTTCAATTAACAGCAAGCATTGAACTATATAAACTATATTGCACCTATTTCAATTCTAATGGAACTCAGTATAGTAAGTTGGAAGACTTTTAACTGCGTAGTTTTAAGGGTATGTAGTAGGTGATAGGAGTTCACAGGGTAGAGAGATAATGGATTGCCCTCTTTAAGAGCCATCAAACTCTGCAAAGCCGCAGCAGTCGCTGTACTCAGTAGACCTCATGACCACACATCTCAGGTGACTGCTGCACTTTAGCGAGACCCGCTTCTTCAGAGATATATAGAAAAATTGAGTCATAGACTTTCCCAGTCACACTCTCAGGAGTCCACACCACATTCTGGGGACACAGGCTGGCTTGGGACAGAACACCATAGGGCAACGGAAGTTTCATCGGTCCATAAGAGTCTCACCATACCTCTCTATCATCAAAACAGGACAAAGCAGTTCATCTGAGGACTAATTGGAGCAAGTTAAGTAAAATATAACGTTCCTTCTTAAAAACCCCTAAGATGAACGCTTATAATTAAATGAAGATCCAGGTTCCTTTTGAAATCTTCATGAGACTTGTTAGTGAAGTTTAAAATGGCATGTAGGAGAGTTTTGCCGTTTAGTTATAAGCAACAGTGTGTGTGTGTGTGTGTGTGTGTGTGTGTGAGTGTGTGTGTGTGTGTGTGTGTGTGTGTGAATTCAAGAATATAGTAGTAAAACCTTCGGCCTTACAGCAAGACAAGACTTTCTGTTATGAGCACGTGCTCCACAAGGTGGCAGTATTGGCTCACAAAGGGCCAGGAGGCACTGCAACCAAGGCTTACCTGTGGGCGAGATTGAAATGTAGGGAGCAGACACTTGTGCCACAAGCACTTAACTATTAGCCACAAAATTAGCTACTAGATTGTGATGAGCGATTCGATGCTCCTAATTTTTTTTTCTCAAAATGCAGTGAGAAAAATTCCCGTCGTTTTAAAGGTCAGGTTGATGACAACTACATTTTCTTTTGAGGGTTATTGTACGGAGAATTAACGAGACCCACACACAATGAATCATGCTGTCTTGTTCATTGCTTGGGATGTAAGAGAAGAGGACAGCTTGAAAGCTAGCTTACAGTTGTCAGCATGTGTGTGTGTGTGTGTGTGTGTGTGTGTGTGTGTGTGTGTACTCTCTCTCACGTGTCTGCTATTTTTTGGATAGGTTCTGGCATACTTTTCTTCATTAAGGATCCTCAAGTGATTCCCTAATAAGAACACTGCATTTCCTCCTTTTTCCAAGTGTTCAAATATTTGCACACTCCCTGATGTGGAAAAAAAAAAAACATTGGAAGGTTCAGCTTGGTGGGGGGTGGGGGGACACATGGGGGGGGGCGGAAGCAAGGTTTCTAGCTCAGCCTGGGTGCTGTGAGTTCCTCTATACAAATACGCAGATTCCCGGGGAAGGCTGGGAAACAAATGGTCCTTCTTTCATACCCAAATAAAAGCATTCAGCACGTTAAGGCCGGCCTCAGAGAAAGGGCTGTGCTCACTTTGATGATGATAACAGCTTCATTTCTGAGTGGGGCTGCTCTAACCGATGAGATGATCACTTACCACCTTGAACAGCTACTCTAAATGGATTTCCAAATTAATTTATTTGTAAGGAGAGAGGTTGCTGGGAGCAGGGGGCTTGCAAATCTCCACCCGCAGGGGTGACTTAGATTTTTTTGTCTCAAGCACAGTAGACTGTCGGCTCCTTTTCGTTTCACTGGAATCGTGGCCCTTTGCTAAGTTCCTGTGGAGCTAACTGGGGTACAACACCCCTGGTTATCTTAGAAAGAAAGAAAAAAAATACGACACTCGCCTACTAAGTTGCTCCTATGAAGAATGAGTCTGGAGACAATCAGGAAAAAAAAATTAAACTGAATGCATGAATTCTTTCTCAGACCATACTTACACCCCTTGGCTTTGGTAATCCGATTTTCCACTTTCTAGAGACATAAACCACTATAATGCAGAGGAAGGTAGGCACTGGCCCCACCACCAGAGCCCAATTCTACAGTCAGTGCTGGACACTAAGACGGAGCGGGAATGCCACACATTTTTCACATTCACCCCAGTCGCACTGCTATCCTGAGTAAGTGATTTTGCTGGTGACTCACTCACACTGACTGGAACTCAGGCCTGCCTCCCAACACGTTTCTTGCCATGCACACATCGCTTACTTCCCACACAAATACTGAAAGAGCTGCAATCTAGCTCTTTCATTTTCCAGGAATTTGTTAAGAGTCTTAAGGAAATGGCCATCTGCATGCTTCCCCTGTACAAAACAGCATAACTGTGGTGTGACTGTAAATTTGCCCATGCATTACTTTGAGTCTACAGAGAAAACATGAAGTTTTGATCTTTCTCCTGAGGACTGTGGCCGCTGAGCAGGGGAATAAAACTAAATTTAGCCTAGTGTGATTTAACATTTAATCACCTCTAATAATGTAGCACACCTCTGGATTTACATCCACCTAATTTACATCCCTCGCCTGCAGTGCAGGATCGAGAGGCGAGAGGCGGATCTATGAACTCTCACCAGGTCTCTCCCTTCCTTGCTCTTTTTCAAGATGGCTTTTGGATTTGTGCAGGGAGGCACTGCAAAAGCTTTGTGAAATGGAGCTGCTGGTCCCTTGTCTGTGGATGTTTTTGGTTGCCTCTGAGGTCTGGTGGATTAGGTCAAATTCTTAGACACGACTGAGGCTAAAGTCTGCAAAAGCTGTGAAAGGTCACTAAGGTTACTATAGCAACTTATAGAAGAAAGCATCTATTTGGAGCTACAGTTCTAGGTTGGAATCCGTGATCATCTAGCAGCTTGGAGCAGTAGCTGAGAGCTCAAATCTTGATTGTTGAGCACAAGGCAGATGGAGAGCTAACTGGTAATGCTAAGGGCTTCTGAAACCTCAAAGCCCATCCCCAGTGACGTCACGCCTCCTTTAAAAAGGTCACACCTCCTACTCCTTACCAAACAGTTCCAGGAACTGGGGATCAAGTATCCAGTGTGTGAGCCTTATGCAGACCAGTCTCATTCAAACCTCACACTGGGGCTCCCTGGGTTCTAAAAGGCTGCAAGGAAAAGTTCCCTTTGTGCCTTTATCTAGCCTCTGACTATTCTTCAGACATGATGGTGTCATGTGGCTTTCTCCCTCACTCTGCAGGATTGAGAGGCAGATCTATGAACTCTCACTTACCATTCACACCCAAGGGAGAAAGAAGAGAAAGAGAGAGAGCTGGTAAGGAAGATTGGGCTTTTGACGGCTTTCCTCTCCCTGGAGGTCTTCTCTGCTGGTGTGGGCCCCACGGACTGCAGGGCATTCTTCAGAACCCTTATAAGATGGGATGGTAGAGCCGCTCCCTGTCCTGGGTGTGGTTTTCAATCAGATGCCCCTCCTCTGCCCACTGTTAGAAACTGCTGTTAAAGTTTAGTGTTCCTCTCTTCTGGCTAGTTGCCTTGTGCCTGCAGTCTTCAGGCTTCTCAGCTCGTCTTTGTGGAAGAGAATTTCAACTGTGATAGGTTGAAACCTATGATATGATACTTGCCAGATATTTGTTCAATTTAGAAGTACTGAGGCAACGTGCAACTGAGAAAGGGTGAGGATAAAAGTTACCGTTACCTGTACATGTTTACAAGTTTTGCATTGTTTTTTGTTTTTTGTTTTTATTATGTATACAGTGCTATGCCTGCACATACACCTGCCTGCCAGCAGAGGGCATCAAATAACATTACAGATGTCTATGAGCCAGCATGTGGTTGTTGGGAATTGAACTCAGGACCTCTGGAGGAGCAGTCAGTGCTTTTAACCTCTGAGCCATCTCTCCAGCCCAAGTTTTGCATTGTTAAAAAGACATTTAGGAGACTCAATAACATTCAATGTTGGTAATCGCTAAGAAAAAAATTTATGGAATATTTTAAATAAAGCCTTTTTTTTTTTTCCACACCAAATCTGACCAGGATAGAATTCCCTTAGTATTAAGCTCGCTCCATGAATTTCTACAAAATTTTGCTGTCTGTGACTTTGTCAAAAGGCTTAATGCATGCAGATGCTTGCGGGGAGAAATCATTTTAATTGGTTTCTATTTACTTGTTTTCCTTCTTGTCCTGTAAAACACAGGCAAACTTCCTTGGAAGCAAAAGTCTTTCTCAAAGGTTAGGATCTAAGCAGGTGAGGACTGTGGCTCCATAAATAGATCTCAGAAGCCAGAATTCACAGATCAGAGTGGTCACAGCAAGTTCCATGGCTTCCTGAGAGACAAGAATCTATCAATCATCCCTCTAATGTAGGCTTCTTAGCGACTGGTGGGGAACGTTGGAGGCAGCGAGTCCTTACTGCTGCCACCCAACATCTCAGCAAAGCCAGATTGTTCAGGTGATTTTAGAAAGCCCTTCCTATTGAGACTGGGTTTTTAAATAGCACGTCTAGCCTGTTGCTTCAGTCCTGGCCACCAGCGCTGCCGAAGGTCATGAAGGTCACTAGCTTCTCCTTTTTTCCAAATGAGTTAGTGTGTATCATCTTCTATCATTACCTATCACCTAGACTTCATGGGGCAGGTGGCTCCTGTCATACTTGCTTGTTTTTGTATGGTAAAGGCCACCATAGACAGCTGTAAGCGCCTGTCCTTTCTTTGAAGAAACAGCCTAGACGTCTGACCTGCTGTGCTGGCTGTGGCTGCTGACTTGGTTTGGGAATCTCAGAGCAGGTAACTCCCTGGGGTCAACAAGGCTCATTTGACTGTTATCCAGACACAAGGTTGCATCCTAGAAAGTACTGCTCTGTTTTAGAGACAAAGTTTGTGACTTTTAATCCAGCGCTCTTTTGGCTATGAGTAACACATATTAATTGATATTACATTAAAGCATTAATGCTACCATGTTTGTGTCTTTAATGAGGACTGAAAGAGTATGCCCTAACTTTGTATTTGAACATACTGAGAAAGAGATTCACTGCATACAAACGATGGCAGGGTAGTCCCTCACAAGGGGTCAGCTTTCTCTGGTAGTGTGATTACAGTTGCCCTAAGATTGGGATGGCCTAGGATCAAGAGTGACAGGCTTACACATTTGGGTCAGGCAGGTCTCTTTGTCTAGGCTGGAATCTGAGGAAACATTGTCTAGGCAGTGGCAGCTTCAGCGTGAGATCACAGGAGTTTGAGTCGATATTGTCCTGCAACTGAGAACCCCAGGGGGCTGATTATGATTTCCATAGAGTGAGTAAGAACTGTCCAAGGCTGAGAAAGTAGTCTCTTATAACAAAAGATATGAACATGTTTTAAAACCAGTAGTATGTACCAGTCAGAAATAAAGAATTACTGTGCACACTGAAGATGGCATGCTTCCGTCTTGCCCAAGAGCAGAGGTGTCCTGTCAGGAGTCTGATCAGTTACAGCCCCAGTTATGGCTGCAGGCATGGTCCTGTGTCAGACGAGATAGCTCCCATGCTGCTTCTAATCTAGCATCTCACTTTCAGATTAGAAAAAGGTAATTTGATAAAATATTAGTCAACTCTGGCTTCCTTTTTCAGAAACTAGTATCGGAGTTCTCACGTATCAACTAATCTCTTCCTGAGGCACTCATTCTCATGTGGATGTAAACTTTATTCTGAATATCTATTGCCAAAATAGTACACTGAAGTAAAATTCTGCAAACTTATAAAGCACCCACCAAAATTATTATATTTATTTTGAACTTTTAAAAAGACGCTTGTTATTATTATTTGTGCATGTGTACCCATGTGGCTGTGAGTGCATGAATCTCTTCAGCTGATGTTACAGGCAGTCATGAGTACCATATGGGTGCTGGAAATCGAATTCTGATGCTCAAGGACAGTGATTTTCAACTTTCCTAACATGCACCCCTGTGATAACAGTTTTTCATGTTGCGATGATTCTTATCCATAAATTTATTTTTGTTGCTATTTCATAACTGTAATTTTGCTACTGTTATGAATTATAATGTGAATATCTGTGCTTTCTGATGGTCTTAGGTGACCCTGTGAAAGGGTCATGACCCAAAAGGGTCATAACTCACAGGTTGAAAACTGCTGATCTAGGACAGCAGCAATGGCTCTTAACCACTGAGCCCTTGGTCTGCCTCTGATTATTATTATTAATTATTAGTTAATTATTTTTATCATGATGACCATGGTGATCATCATCATTATCTTTAGGGTCACTTTTAAGTCCTGATGCCTTTGAATGTGCAGTGATCCTCCTTCCCCAGGCTCAAGGATGCTGTGGTTATACATACGAACGTAGTTTGATATGCTTCTTAAAGTAACTGTGTGAGAAATGACTGTTGACTGTTTCAACTGTCAGATTGTTCCTCCACCTTTATTCTTATTAGTGACACTCAGTGATGCCACTCACTATGGTCTCATTTTACAGCTAAGAAGATTGAGGCTCAGAATGAAGGCATTTTCCTAAGGCCCAAGACTGGTGAGTGGTTTATTTGCCTCTCGAAATCAGGTCATCTGGTTGCTGTGCTTGGTTTGAGCACATCCTCAAGACTTTCATTATTTGGAAAGAGAACCTTGTCAGTGGAAGTTGCCTCTTTATTTCGTGCTTCTTCATCAACCGGGATTCTCCCTGCTAGCATTCTTGGCTAACACACATCCCACCGTATCCATTTGCAAACATTGCACTTCTAGCAACACATCCTGATGTCCCCAGAGAGCCACATGAATATCGCATGAGTTCATTAATCTCTTTTGCGATTAGAGTAAACGTCAGGTGAATTCATTATCACGAGGCACTTAGGGAACTTGGAAATGTTATCAAAACAAGGAAGTGTGTCCATAGAAGAAGTGCTCAGAAATCTTTTCCTTATCTCATCTAAGCCAACGTATTGTGAAGCTTGTAACTCATGTTGTGAAGCTTCTAACCCATGTGAGGGACTATACTGTCATCATTTATATACAGTGAATTTCTTTCTCGATATGTTCAAATACAAATTTAGCACACACTTTCTCAGTCACCACTTAAAATGCAAACACAGTAGCATTTATGGCACCTACATTTATATCAATGACTCCCTTCCCCTAGCATTTACACAGTCCTCTATAAAAATATGCTGCTTGCTAAATAGCACTTAAATATTCTGAAAACTACATTATTTAATTATTTAACGTTGTCACTTAGGGAAAATACTGCATTTGGCCACTGAGGAGAGTTTTGATCTCTCTGAGAACAACCATACATTGCAGTTTATTTGATTGAGGATAGTCTTAACTTTGAAGAGCACAGTGCCCATTCATGATCTCCCTGCTTTCCGCACATCTCCCTCACCCACAAATCTTGCAGCACCCTAAAGGGACAAAAGCAGCCCTGTTCTAAGAAGCAATTGCTTGAAAAATCAAATTAGCAATGTGATGGATCTCAAGACTGTGGTGACTAGTGAACTTTAATTATTATGTATTTTATGTGTTTATACTGGCAGTAAAAGTCAAGCACTCGTTATAGAAATGGCAGACATGATCTTTCATAAAATGAGTGCTGGGTGGAGAATGAATAGATAATCAGGATAATGAAAGCTAGACAGAGAGAGGCTGGAGAGCTGAGGAGAAGCAGACAATGGCTCCCACTGAGATGGAGGGCATAATTGCATTTGGGAAGAGAACACTTTTGGTGATCTTTTAAAATGTCAGCCACATCCTTAAGCAGAGTGTGGTATTTGGGTTATAGGGTAAAGGGGAAATTCCTTTCATTTTGCACTGAGAAACTGCCAGTGATCATCCCTGCTCAGAGCCACTCTGCAGGCAGTGCCAAGTCTCTACACACACCCTTCAAATGCATGCTTGTGAAAAAATGTGTCACGAAGTCAAATTCATTATGTATGTATTTTATAAATATTTTCCTGTCCTTTAGTCTGACATATACGCTTTAAACTAAGTGGGATCTGGAAGGGTGTGCTGTCTACATGGCTGAGATTGTGGATCACTTAGGTGCAGCGCTCAGAGAGAAAGAATGATGGAGGAAGAGGTTTTGAAGCAACAAACGCTGTCCCGAACATGAGCAACAACACTAAACTTTCAAAATATGCACGGAATATATAGAAGGAATTCATTATCCAGAGAGCAGTAGGAGAAGCTGGTTTGATAACTGGAAATTTGTTTTTTGATGCAAATGACATATTCTAAGTTAGAAGTTCTCTAATGCTGTATGTTTGGAAAGAAAGCCAACACAAGGCCTCTGTGTATAAACTTTGTCCTCGATTAAAAGTCCTAGTTAGCTTTTAGAACATTAGTAACAGTACAACTTCAGCCTCTTCAACAACTATACCTTAGGTTTTGAGGTAGTTTGTGTTTCATTTAGTAGTGTTATAACTATGATAGAGAGACTTTGGATTTTTGAAATAGTTAAGGCAGTAATAGAAACTGTTTTTCAAGGAGACCTTAGGCAGCATTTGTTATTTTAGACATTTGAAAAAGTCACTAACATCATTCTACCATGATTCTGGATATGCAAATGATGTTTCTATAAATGGGAAAAATAAGAAAGCAGAACAAAAAATTCTTTCTTGGACATTAACCTGCAATTATGCTACTGTGTAATTTCACTTCAGTGTGATTATAGTCTCTAAAATACACATCACCATGACAAGTACTATTCAAGAGGTCACACACCTTGTGTGGAAGGATGAGCAGGCTGGGCACAACCTTCTGGAGAGAGGAACATTCAGGATAAGTTAGGAATAAGTAAGAGAGGCAAAGCCATGTGGGTTGGGAAGGGAAGGCTTTGAACCAAGGACCACTGTAAAAAAATACAAACCCAGAAACAAGAGGCACTGAAGAACTGAAGAGAGCATCCTGTGATGAGCACAGACATGGGAAGGGCCAGGCTAATGTTAGGAAAGCAAGCCTTGTGACTCTTTCATGCCATCCACTATTAATTCTGTATTTTCAGCTCTGGGCATATACCATGCCTTAGTAAACAGTGAATGAATGGATGAATGACAGGAATGCTCCTACCACCAAAGCCATCTCTTGGAACTCATTTGATCTCTCTGAAAAGATGCCCCTGAGCATTGTCCTTTTCTTTTTTCCTTTTTGGTTTTTCAAGACAAGGTTTCTCTGTGTAACATCCCTGGTTGTCCTTGGTAGACTAGGCTGGCCCCGAACTCACAGAGATCCACTTGCCTCTGCCTCCCACGTGCTGAGATTAAATGCATGTGCCACTAGCATTTTCTATTTAATGTTGAATCCCATACTACTGCTTGACATCGCCGGACTGAGTCTAAGGTCAGTAGCCTGTGTTCTACACTGTTAATTATTATTAATAGTTGATACTCACATTTCTCCCATGGGCATCTCCCATATTTCAACCATATTATGAACTCCTATGGGACAGAAACCTCAGTTTTCTTGTTTGATTCTCTCTACCCCAAGAATAAGAACTTACCTTCTATATCAGCACAGAAAAATATTTGAAAACTTGATTAATTATGAATGTTAAAACAGTGGCAGTCAGTGGCATGGTGTTGAAGAAGGGCTCTGGTCTCTGATCTCACTAACTCCATCTGTTTTGCCTCTTTCAACCTTTCTGTGACTCACTCTCTACTTTGATGACTGCTGAGTCCAGGGACAGTAGGACTGATAAATCAATAAACATCTTTGAGATAGCTAACTGAAACTACCCTTAAGCATGTGGGAACTTAGGAGAGACAATGCACAAGTTGGGTAGTTGTGCCTGGAGAAGTCATCATCCCATGAGAACCAGATCTCTCTTCCCAAGTGATGAGCAGAGTAAGAAGCTTTTAGACCGAGCGCCTTGCAGAACTGTCATTTTAATGAAAGAAAAATCCCAAATCATTTTTACCAATGAAGACTCAGGAGCCAGATGCTGGGGTGTAAACTTGCTAGCTCGGAGAGGCAGAGAAAGCAGCCCAGTGGCCCTCCTACTCAGCTCACATGCTAGAGGAAAAAGCTTTTCTTACTCAGTTCATGGTTCAGGAGGAAAAGGCCTGTTAGTTCATCCAACAGCGCAGGGAGAAAAAGCCAAATGCTAAAAGCCCCACTGTGATGGTTGGGGAAGTTGAACCCCGGAGTAGGTTGTAATTAAGGTTAAATGAGGTCAGAAGGGTGTTCCCCTAATCTGGAAGGATGAGCATCTTCTAGGAAAATGCACCAGAAAGCCTGTGCTCTTTTTGCACACACAGAGTTCATTTGCACACAGAACAAATCAGTGGAGAAAAGAGACATCACAGTGAAAACCATCTTTCTGGCACCTAGATGTTGAGCTTGTCAGACTTCCAGCTGTGGGAAACAGATTTCAGTGGTGTGGGGAGCTCAGTACACGGTGCTGTGTTGTGGTGTCTGTGGCACTCAGTTCCTCAAGGATTGTGAGACTTCAGAACAGAAGTCTGAAACCTTAGCTATCCCTCCCACTGGGGCTCTCTGTCCTGGGACTGGCTGTCTGACTTCCTTCCTTCCTCTTCTGAATCATGTCTAAGGTGAAACTGATTTGAGATGCAGAACCTTTAGAATTTATGATCATCTCCCTATTAATATTTAATCTGACTTTAAAAAGTAGGCTGCCTACAAGTCAAACAGCTTGCACTTTTTGAATGTCATCTAACAACCTGCACAGCATTTCCTTGGCCATTGTCTTGTTTTTATTATACACTCCATATATCAAAACAAATAAATCACAACTTTATCCTTTATGTTAGCTGGCAAAGTCTTCATATACAAATTTTCATAGATTTAATTCCCAGGATATGCTATGAATATTACCTCCTTATAAAAACATCCCGTACTAAAACTTACATAAGTAAGAGTAGGGGGAGATACTTGCACTATTAAGGGAATCAAATTGTCCCAAATACCTCATGTATGATAATCTGATGTGACTGCTACATTAAACACTTTAGGTCAATCAATTTAAAATCATTGTATAACTCAAGAGCTTAAGAAACAGATAAATAAATAAAGGGAATCCCTACACAGCTTCACTGAAGTTGTTAAGGACCAATTGTCATTAAAATTGTATCATTTGGTGTGCAGTGTTTGCTTTTAAGCCTCTACTGAACTCTACTCTTTGGTCATTTGATGTGAGAATATGGATTTCTTAAGCAGGAATGTGAATGATAAGTAAAATGCTTGTTTTCTTTATGTGCTTTCAGGAATAGGTCTGACTTGTAAGGTAGTAATGCTAGCTGTCTCTTTTTATAAGGTAGATATCTGAGGTACTCTGGTATAATGGTTATTTATAAGAAGTTACATAATGTGGTATAAAATAGCAGAGAGACTCATCTAAGTCCATGCAGAAAGGATAATTGATGTGTTACTGCTCTGCTTCACAATTTCGTTTTCCCACGCATGGAGATATGCTGGGAATTAGTCTATTCCATCTTCTTAATGAGACTTATCTATTACCTCAGATAATGCATCTATTTTCTTCAACCAACAGGGTTGACTGCTTACAGGAATGATGCTTTCAGTGGTTATTAGAAAGAAAATGTACCAATCCATACAGAGGCAGTAGTCTGTCTTTCTGTCTCTGTGGCTGGATAAAATGAAGTGATGTGGCTATATTGCTGTTCTGAAAAGAGCGTTGATTCCTACAGTTCTTGTGATGCTTTTGAGGGCTGCTCACTGCTTTTCATGATAATAGAAAAACTATGTGTACGGCTGTGTTTACTTACTGCCTGGTATTATATGCAGCTTCAATAACTCAGAGGATATGCTTGGTAAAAAAAAAAAAAGTGAGAACCATTCAGTCCAAATAACAATTGCCAGAGGGAATAAATGGCTGGCTTCTTCATTCAAAATAAGTCTGGAGATACTGTAAACCCACATGTACACAAATAGAGGCATTTGAAAATTCTAGTATTTCTCTACTTTAAACTAGAGAGAATCAACTTTTCAAATTGGCTCAAGGGGAAAATGGGAGGGAGGGAAGAATGGGAGGATACAAGGGATGGGATAACCATTGAAGTGTAACAAGAATAAATTAATAAAAAATAATAAAATAAAAAGTATTCCATAAATTAAAAAAGCATATTGATATATAGTGTAAACAAAAGCATCCAAAAGAATCTTTCCTTTGATAATGGAGGGCAGTAAGAAGAATGGATTAAGGGAAAGTTTTTAACTGTATCTAAGGTGGTTGGTTTTCAAGTGTATTTGGCTTGTATGCATATAGTTATTTAATAGTCCTTTTAAGACCGTGAAGCAAAACATGGAATAAAATTTAAAATGTTTAAAAAAAACCTTGGTGAACTAGAAATGAAAGCAACTCAGTTAAGTTGGGGTCTGAAATATTGATAAGAAACTGAATGAATAAGTGTGCAGCTACAAATTTCCCATTTTTATATTTGATTATGTTAAGATCCCACAATGCTCAAAATATTAGCAATTTTAAGGGATCTTTATGCTGTTTGTAGATGAGAAATAATAAGAGGATAATGTTTTCTCATAAAGAATCATTGAAGAAAAACTCATGCTATATAGATCAGTTCAAATAATGGCCTTCCATGTACAATAAATGGAGCTGCTACCATAGCAACAAAGGTCATGTGAGAATGAACCCCATTTGTGGCTGTCATCATCATGTTGGCTTGCTCTCTGTGAACAGCTATACTCTAGGAGATTATAGTGAATGCATTTTGAAGGGATTTCCCTTCAGGTGTACTGGAAAAAGTTTACTTGTATGCTGATCCACTAATCCAGGACACATGGCCTATAACATGAATGAATCAGTGGACATGAAAATAAGGAAATGAATTCCTTGCCACCGGTAGATCCAAGGTTTGTAGTAATGAGACTCTGAGGGAGTCTATAAATGTGAGCCTTTAGTAGATCTTCAGCAGCGCTCACATGTGAGAACTGGTCATAAGCCTGTGCTGGGTGAAGACCAAGTGTACAATAAATAAGAGAGTGGTTAAGTGATTAAGTTCTTGACATGCAAGTATGAGGACCTGAATTAGACCTCCTAGAACCCACTTAAATCTGTGCATAGTAGCCTGTGTCTGTAATACTAGAGCTCCTACAGCAAAACAGGAGGCAGAGAGCGAAGGACTGAAAGCTTACATGCCATCTTGTTTGTCATATGCAGTAGTGAGCAACAAATCCTTTCTTAAAGAAGGTGAAAGGTGAGGAGTCACACTTGAGCTTGTGTTTGATAGCCATACATACACAGGGTGTGCACACGCACACACACACACACACACAGAGAGAGAGAGAGAGAGAGAGTGAGAGAGAGAGAGAGAGAGTGAGAGTGAGAGAGAGAGAGAGAGAGAGAGAGAGAGAGAGAGAGAGAGAGAGAGGGAGAATAAGAATGCTATTTAACAGCAACAGTTACAGCCTGAGAGCATTGGCCAAGGTTTTTAGGAACACCCCCCTCCCACCCAGAATTTGGATTCTGTTTTCCTTCAGGCCTGGATAAAAGCCTCTTGTAGGCATACTCTTGGGAGGTGTAGCAACCAGCATAGGAGGAGATCAAATCTCATAATCAGTGGCATCTTTGTTGAATTCTATTTCTTTCCTATTCTCTACCCCATGGTGGTCTTATCAGCATTGTAACCAGCACTTGACATCATGCTGTGTTGATAAGCTACGGTTTTTGCTAGCTTCAGTGCACTAAATACAGTTTCAACTTAAATTGTGATTTGGATAACAATCAGGATGTGTCCCAACAAAAACCTAAAGCTACAATGGCTGCTTCTAGGTATTTTGAGGAGCACACCCAGACAGAAAATAGATATGGATTCAACCTTTGCAGTCTTTCATGTGGATGGAAGACATGCATAGTAAGTGGTTGATGACTAAAGAGAAGTCAGAGATTGACAGCAAGGAAGAGATAAGGGCTTGGGAAATTGAAAGGAAGGGAAATAATTTAAAGGTAGATTTCTGGAGTAGGAGAATGTAGCTTTTGAGATGAGGAGTATTAAAGTTAGGCAAATAGAATTCTTTCCTCCTTTTTTCCTGAGTGCATACAGGCTACATAACAAGGCTCCTCAGAGGATCAGCTCTCTTGCTCTCTGTGTCCATCATATTGCCCATGCATGGAGCTCAGCATACTATTTGCCCTGAGGGAACTTTTTTTAGTAGAAACCAGCTATTCTTATAATCATTATAAAGACTAGATTTTTCTTCTAGATTGTTTGTTTGGGGATGGCAATCAGGGCTGGTCTTGAACTCAAGTCCCCTTGCTTTTGTTTCCTGGGTGCTGCATTACAGGCCTGGGACACCACACCAAACTCTGCAGGGTTTTAATTTCTATATTCTGGAGTAAATGCTGTTTGTGAAATAGTTAAGTTCAAACCTACAGTGATGCCTAAATTCAGGTGCCCAAATCTGATATTCTATCTAAAAAAAAAAAAAAGCACAATGCTAGCATGTACAGCTGAATAAAATCTTGTTATCTCTTCCCTCCTCATCACACAAAGCACTGTCCCCATTATGATTTTTTTGTTTTTTTGGGTGTGTGTGTATGTGGACTATTTAATATAACTTCGGTGAGATCATGATGTTGGTGTCTTCGTGATGACACTAGATCCCCACTGCATCCCATTCAAAAAGTCAACCATCTGACGACTGGTAAGGAAGTCCTTACAAAGAATTGAATTAACCAGCACTTTCATCTTCACTTCTCGAACTATGGGAATCCTATTTTGATTTTAAGCCAGTCAGTCTGTGGTCTTTTGTCATGGCAGCCTGAGGACAAGACAGAACCCAATGATTTTGAGCACTGTTGAGAATGTCTAGCATAGATAGCAGCGACAGCATGAAGCTTTCAGAAGATTGAGCCAGGAAGGGCTGCAGAGCAGTGTGTTCCTAACCTTGTCTTCACTGACCTGTCACTGACCCAGGTATGGCTCGGGGAAGGTGGGGATGGGGTGGGGGGGAATAGAACGTGATTTCCTGTGAGGATACTCTCATTTCACTGCAGCCAATTCAATTGCTGGATCTCTTGCTAAAACTGAGGATGCCACAAAAGGCCTTGTCAATGTGCAGCCAGTTCCCATCCACACAGGAAGCAGTGCATAAATCACTGCCCTTCCCACGAGAGCTGCAATAAATAATAATGCTACACAAACCTTTGCCCCAAGAACCAGTACTGCCCAGAAATGTGGGGGACCCATTATGGCACCAGACCACAATATGGGAAAAATGAAAGGCGTAAAGCAGCTTATTCACTGACAGGAAAATGTCTGAAAACAAAACCAGCGTAGGTTTAAACACGGAGTCTCAACACTTGCAGATGCCAGGCACAGACTAGCTGAGAAGCACAGTGGGAACACTGTTGTCATTGATGACAATCTGAGTCCTTGCTTTCTCCTGAGATCAAATTTGAGACGGAATATTGGGCAGAAGCAACAAGGTAAGCAATCGAGGGCTGGAACTCGTTGCAGTTCCTATTGTACTGTCGATGATACGTAACATAAAACAACTGTTTTCATTGGCAATGCTCTTTTCGTTTATTCATATAAGCTTGTGCAGACACATAGGTTGACCCTTGCTTCAGTTGCACATTCCTTAACTCTTCCAGATTCTCCATTCTTCCTAAGCCCTTGCTGCTATGGGCCTACATTGTGAGGGAGGATTGGAGCACATGGCTAGACTTGGAAAGGTCAGAATTCAAAAATGTCTTGCTCTGTGTCAGTCATATGGTCATGGTTATGACAAGCATGCTGGCTATAGAGTGAGGTACAGTTGAACTGTGATGCTGAGGACGTACGAAATGCACCTGCAGCTTAGATTATGGTTTGGGTATAAAGCATGCTCCCAAAGGCTCTTGTGTTGGAGGTATGGGCCTCACTAGTGGTGCTAGGATGCAGTGATTGACACTTCATCGATAGGTGGGGTCCTGGTTGGAAGAAGTGTATTTGTTGGAGGCGTATCTGTGAAAGCGTACTTTGCCCTTCCTCTCTCATCTTCCTCCTTACCATGAAGTGGGCATCTTTGCTTCCATGTCCTTCCACCACCATATTCTGCCTCACTGCAGGTCTAAAAACAATGCAGACAGCCAACCATGGACTACAAGCCAAATTGAGTCCTACCACCTTTAAGATGTATCTTTCAGGGCCAGAGAGATGGCTCGGCAAACTTGCAACCTGAGTTCAATCCCTGGAATCCATGAAAAGGCAAAAGAGCATAAGATCCACAAAACTATCCTTGGATTTCCATAAGCACACCCATCGTACACTTGTAACAACCATAAATAAAAGAAAAGGCTTCTCTCAGGAGTTCTATCACCACGAGTGACAAATTCATGCTACTTTCTGCTGTCATTGCATCATTAACATGCGACCATGGTGAGAAACATCTACAGTTAACAGAAAAAAACAAACAAACAAACAAAAAAAAACCCCCAAAAACCAGACAAGCCTTCCTCCCAGGTTTGCTTCATTTTGTGTGGAGAGAACAACAAAAAAAAAAAAGCAAAGACACTGGTTTTTGTTGTTGTTGTTGTTGTTTTTGTTTTTTTGCATTTTTTTTTTTTTTTTTGTTTTTCGAGACAGGGTTTATCTGTGTAGCCTTGACTGTCCTGGACTCACTTTGTAGACCAGGCTGGCCTCGAACTCACAGCGATCCGCCTGCCTCTGCCTCCCGAGTGCTGGGATTAAAGGCGTGCGCCACCACGCCCGGCCTTCTTTTGCATTTATTAAGAAGGTAAAATTTCTATACAAGGAGGCTGAGGTCACTTTAGCAAAAGTAGTGAGAGATGGTGTGGTAGAGGAACTAGCTGTTTGAACTGAAGCCTTAAGCTTTCAAGCCCAGAAGGAGAGTGTGCAAGCACGCAGGAGTGAGCAGCATAGGAACGGAAGCGTGGTAGTAGCACAGAAGCTTCTAATTGGTCAAGCCCTTGTCAGCTGCTCTCAGACCCCTCCACCAGCCTCTATGCACACTTTATTTCAGGGAAAATAAATGGGGAATGGTAGGTGCAAGCTGTGGGTACATAGGGAACGGCGATGATCATTCCCTATGGGCCACTGAGCTTTCATTTTGTCCTTGGGATGGCTCTGCAATGACATGGCAGACACTCTTTCCTAGGCAATGCTGAGCTCTGTAAATGACCATTTCTGTTCTATCCAGGAACTGCTGTATGACTGTCTTTTTCAATCAGCTCCCTCAAAGATTTTTATATCATAGAAAAAAAGAAAATAAATAAGACAAAATTGAATTTTCTGAAACCTCAACACACACACACAGACAGACAAACAGACGGATGGACAGACAGACAGACAGACACACACACACACACATACACACACATACACACACACACATACACACATACACACAGACAGACAAACAGACAGACAGATGGACAGACAGACACACACACACA
>OU015744.1:137225579-137262050 GCA_907169655.1 Acomys percivali
CACACACACACACACACACACACACACACACACACACACACACACACTTCATTCACATCACCACCAAAACTAAAAGTATACTGAACAATTTGCAGACAGAAAGGTGATACGGCCAGAAGTATAAGTCATTATTTTGGAAGCTCCAACAGACTCTCAAATTTTGCATGACTACCCATATAAGTAGGGGAGCTCCTTCAGCATAGGTAAAATAAATAAATAAATAAATAAACTTGCTATTTGAGGAGGCTTCGTGCATGTCAGAACTTACACAGAGACAGCAGGGATAATGGGGATTGAGTTACAAATTTAGGCATCCTGTCCCCACTATTCATAACCTCAAGGTCTCAAATTTGATAGGACACTGAAGCACAGTATTCCTCCAGGACACATCTTTACTTAGTGCTAGATAGAGTGTAGGAAAGAGAAAAGAAAGGAGAAGAAAGCAGAGGAAGAGAGGGGGCTGCTCTTTTGGGGGTGGGGGTTTGAGGAAAGGTGTATGTCTTGCTTTGTGAGGCAGGAAGAAGGGAATATTATTAATGTGTGACTTCCAGGATGTGGTGAAGTGTGACCATTTGCTAAGGTGTACCTGGCAGCCCTCTGATGTCTAGAATCTGACAACCTGAAGTCTGTAAATTCCCTTCGCCTGGAATCAGACCCTGGGGGTGTGCTTATGGACTCACAGAAGGCTCTCAGGAAGGTATCTGCCTCTCCCTGTAGGACCAGGGATTGCAGGATCAACTGTGGGCGGTATCCTGAGCAGTTCCTGATCTGGGA
Source organism: Acomys percivali (assembly GCA_907169655.1). NCBI lineage: Eukaryota > Metazoa > Chordata > Mammalia > Rodentia > Muridae > Acomys > Acomys percivali. The sequence continues at coordinate 137,226,354 of OU015744.1, forward strand.
CTCTATAGTTCTTTCCTGGAGTTTGGGCACCTGGGTGCATATCAGATTCACAGCTAGGCTGTGGGTAGGGGGCCTGCCAGTAGCTGTGGGGCTAGGGAGAGAGGGAAAGGCTAAAAGACTAGCGTGGCTCAAACCTAACAACAACCTCTGAATTTCTTCCTAGGATGATGGAAAAACGACATCTCCTGAGGGTGCTGCAGAGATGACAGGGCTTACAAATAACAGGGGTACAAGGATCAGTGAGTGGTATATTTACTTTTGAACAATAATATTTCTGTTAGGTCCTGCTCACTGATGACTTCATTATTTATTATCTATGGGGTGCTAATGATGATCTTGTATAGCAGTGGCTAAAAAGAAGTAACCTTTGAGACCTCTTTTTCTTTTTTCCTCCCCATGACAGGGTTTCTCTAGGTATCCCTGGGTGTCCTGGGACTTGGTTTGTAGACCAGGCTGGCAAGAAGTCAGAGATCTGCCTGCCTCTGCCTTGCACGTGCTGGGATTAATGGTATGTGCCACCAACCTCACTTCTGAGACCTCTTAAAAAGAGCATTTATTTAAGTATTGTATATTTTAATGAATAGAATTCTGTCTTGAGCAAACAATGATCTCCATCTTTTTATCTTTAAACAAAATGCCTTTTACTCGGAATGTACTGAATTAAGAAGGGATGTTCCCTTTTTCTTTGCCAGCATCCTCTGTCCATCCTCTGCAGAATTAGTCCTCTCCATGATAATGTCATTTCCCTGTGTATGTGAGGCATAGTTAGGGAACATCGTGACAAAGAACAGGAAAAAAAAAAGAAAGAAAGAAAGAGAGAGAGAGAGAGAGAGAGAGAGAGAGAAAGAAAGAAAGAAAGAAAGAAAGAAAGAAAGAAAGAAAGAAAGAAAATGTACTGCTTCTCACTGTCTTCCTGAGAAATGATGATAAATTCCAGGTTACCACACAGTGAAGGGAGTTTGACATGCTCTGTATTGGGATCAAATGGGCTAATACAGAAGAAATCACTATTTTTTTTTGACTAGGCGACATCAATAGTGTTCCAAAGAAAATGTGCTCATGATCTCAAAAGGGAACCTATTATTTAATATTCTTCATATTTTAAGTCAGAATTCAAGCTGAGAACATTTCCATGTTTTTTTTTTAAATGAGTTAAATTGACCAACAGATTACATTTCCCAATGAGACTGCAGTGGTTTTTCAGCATAATACAGAGTCATAACTGAACACAGACACTCCTACACAAAAAGCAGTTGGTTGTATTTTCCTCTAAATGAAGATTGATTTTTGATAGAAAAACAAGTTGTGTGAGGAAGGTAATTGTTGGTTATACACACATCGCTTTTAAAAGGCTATATAAAGCACAGAGGCTGGGCAAGGGTTTACCTGAGTAACTAACGCTTAAGACAAATGGGAAACATCCATCCGACCGATGCTTTTTGTGTGGTTGTAGGTGTGCTCAGAGAAGCCATGACTTTGTGATGGACTCAGTTTGCTTGCATGCAGACAATTGTTTATCCTTTGGTCTTTTACCTTTGGCCTCTAACATATCATTCAGGCTCTGATTCTCAGTCCAGCAGCTGCCCTGCCCTTTCCTTTGACTTGACAATGGATTTTAGTCCCATGACGGCAGATAGGATTATGCATAAGTATCATTATTTTCAAAAGTTCTCACCACACATGCATACTAGGGCATCGTTGTGCTTGAGCGGCTACTACTCAAAATGAGCCAGGGGTAGAGATTCTTTATGTTTAGTGTTGCTTCTTTTTTTTTTTTTTTTAGCTACATAACATATCAAAAGCTTTGGATTTCTTCTAGTGCTTTCTAAAGAATGCAAGTTTCTCTATGGGGGCAGAAATCAGTGCTCTACAATGGCCTTGCTAGTCCTCCTTTGAAGTTAGCCATTTAAAAAGATGTTAAAAGGAAGCCTTCTCCAGGGAACATTTTGTCATCTTACAATTGGCAGAAATGCCATGCGGCCATAGTATGCTGTGTGGGCTGTCATCTAGGACTCTCCACTTCACTTCTCTGCAGAAAGGAATGGCACAGCTCAAAACAGAAACATCGCTTCCTTCCATTTCAACACTTAATTTTCTCTGGGAAGAGTAGAAAATTTGGCAGTTGTGACTTTATGTGCAATTTTCAATTTTTTTTTTACTTGATATGGAAAACAAACTAGTCATTGACAATCTTGTAGTAAACAGTTTGCCTTATTTAGTGTGGAAAAGAAATAATGTTGCCCACTAATTAAAACAGCACTTCAACTAGATGGGCATGCCAGGAGGATGACCCTCACTGCTGCTCTAAGGAGAAAAATGAACATTCCGATGTGATGGAACAAACGAAAGGAAAAAAACTTCAGCTCCCAGATTCTCCTTCCCATGGATGGGACTAATGCTTCTTCTGTGTCGTTCTCTAGGGCACAATGAATGCCACCCCACTTTCGCAATTAAATTCAATGAACTTGAGTAATTTAACCACCATTTCCCAGCAGAAAAGAGAGGTGATTCAATGAGAATCCAACAATGTCTTAACTACATATGGTTTGGAGGTGTTACAGACAGAATGGCTCAGGGAAGAGAGTCTCAGCGTTTGGGCAAGATAAAAAAAATCAATCAAACTGTATGTGACTAGTGGAAATAGCTGCTTTCCTGCTTTCTTCATGGCCTTGATTATTCCTTCCTCTACTTGTGTCACACGGACAATTTAGTTCTGAAAGCCTCACATGTGACAGTTATTTATAACTATGAAGTGTGTCTGGTATCAGTGCTATTGATACCTACAGACTCTGCCACATTTGGAAACTTGACAGTGAGGTCCAGTTTGTGCTTCTTTATTGACCATTATTGCTAGTCTTTTTTTTTTTTTTAAGGGGGTAAAATACCCAAACAACTCAATTTCTGAAAACTTAGAGAAGTCCTTTCTCATGGATATGTATCTATGAACAGATTGCTGGATAGATAGAGTGGCTCTTATGCAGACCTCTCCTCTTTTCTGGACATGGTCATTTACTTTCAGAACTAGACATGATTTTTATCAAGATGCTGCAGAGAAAACTATCCACTTTTACTTTAATAGGCAAACCACTGCAGTGGTGGGTATCCAAGTGGAATGTGTATATTAGAACCCTGTTTGCGTCTCCCTTATATGAGAAAGGCAGAGCAGAACAAACACGGGAGGAGGATTTCTGCTGGCTGGGCACCGTGGGGGTGAGCGCATGTGAGGCAGGCTACGGGGCCCTGTGTGCATTCTGCCAGCCAGATGTTTTCAAGGACACGTGAAACAGCATAAGAATGGCAGTCTTTAAAGAAAATGCCAGAGAGAGTGTAGGGAGCTGCAGGTCCCAAAGTGGCCAGTTGTCCAGAGAGGCAACTACTGGGCATCTTCATGCATACCAGAAAGCCACCCAAGTTTGATGGGAGTGATAGCCGTCAAAACTCTCTGACTTGTATGCTGCAAAGATGCACGTGCAAGTAGACAGCTGAGCTCAGTTCATGTTGTGACAGTATCAGAATGTTTCCCCCTATTTGTGCTAGGTTTCAAACAGCCTTCTGATTTTTTTTTTGTTTGTTTGTTTGTTTTTTTTTTTAGTATAATAGATTTTCTTGATTTTTCTAAAAAAAAAAAAAAAAAAAAAAAAAAAAAAAAAAAAAGCGGCCCCACGTGCACACAACGAAACAGATGTTTGCTTGGGATATGTTGCTTTCTTTGCATTTTTATGGAGGGAAGATAGGGAAAGGATGTGTGCGCTGTTGCAGTGTGAGAATCTGTCCTTTTCAAAAGCAGCTTTGCAATGTGGCCATTAACTGCTGATGGAGTTGCCATGGTTATAAGAGGTCCAATGTGGGGGAAAAAAACTTTCATTTATTATCAGATTTTGACAGTGGCGGTCAGAATGTTTGATGTGGAGAAAATAAGAACAAGATGAAAGAGCCCAAAGCATTGTAGCCACACAAAGAGTTTAGCTATAACATTAAAAAAAATATTCAACAATAAATTTGTGACTAAGTTGAATGCCAAGAAAAATCTCACACTTGATACAAAATGTGCTCCTGTAAATAGCAGAAGGAGAAAACGGGAATCTAGGAAGGAACTGGGAGGAACGGCAGCGGATAAGGCCTGTGGGTAGAACATAATTCAATAGCTTTGTAGAGTATTTACTATGTTGTGTAGCTTCTATGCTTTCTTTCTTAGGCAAAATCTGGTTGATTTAAAATTCATCTTTAGAGGTTACATAGCCACCTAAGTCTCCTTGGGTACTTCAGTTCACAGAAAAGCCTTTGTGTTGAGTGTCTCTGAAAGTCTTGTAAATGATATTCTCATATTCAGAGTGTAGCAATCCAACCAGGAGTGCATTGCTTGCTGCATACTGCCATTCTCCTTGGAAAGCCCATGGCATGCATGTCAGCATCCTCCTTGCCCTAGCGCTAGAGAACTTACATTTTGTTTTTTTTTTTTTTCTTTGTGGAATAAAAGATGATTTCTTTCATTGGTTCAGTGTCCCGCTATGAAACCCGGCTTTTCTCTAGCATCAAATGCATAAATATGTCACAAATCATGCAGAATTTATTTCTGTCAGGTCAGGAAGAGCAAAGTGACCCTGGCCAGTCCCTGCCTCCTGGATTCTGTGCTGATGTGAGGCTGTGGTATTTCCCAGTCTGCTGAGCAGAGGCAACACTTAGCTCATAGACATAGTGAGCTGGCAGGGATCAGGGCAGTTGCAGCTCTGGCTTTGGGGGATAAAAGCCTACAGATGGGAGAGTGTCAGCAGTGCCGCCTCTTTCAGGAAGAATAAAAGCTAGGTGAGTGATCCTGGGGGGATGCCAGAGTACATTGAATGAGTCTGGATGTTACTGCTTCTGTGTGACTTGTAGCTCTATCTACCCAAGGTCCTCAGAGGTCCTTACTGCTGGGCCTCTGCCTTTTTCTTCTCCATCCTCCTATGATCACGTCTCTAAAACAAGCTACTTTAGCTTTTAACCCCAAACTGATTGTTTACTGTGGCTTAAGGACAACCAGGGGACATATTCATAAAAAACCTAACTATACTTGCTTATAGAGTCTCATGAGCTTTCATCAGAAATCCACAGGCTCTCATCTCTCCCTCCTCCCCCAGTGTTTTTGCAGTTCTTCACTTTGTTCCCATCAGGTTATAATTCATTACTCTGATTTCTATCCGCTTGCTCCATTGCACTTATTCTCTTTATATCACTAATGACAACTGCTGGGGGTAACAAGTACCTTTCAGCCCCTATCTTCTTGTCCTTGGCATCTTAGCCCAATTGGGCTTGCTGACCCTCTGATTTGCTCCTCAGAGCATTCATATATGAAACACTGCAAGCCTGTGACTCAGAAATTAACCATGTTTCCCCAAGCCCGTTGTCTCAATAAGGTTTCTATTGCTTTGATAAACAGCATGACAAAAACAACAACAACAACAAAACAAAACAAAAAACAAAACAAAACAAAACAACAACAAACACCTTGTGGAGGAAAGGGTTTATTTCAGCTTACAAACCCCAGGCTATGCTGCAATCGCTGAGGGAAGGCATGATAGGAACTCAGAGCCAGAACCTGGAGATGGAAACTGAGTCAGAGGCCACGGTGCAATGCTGCTTACTGGCTTGCTCTCACTGTGTGCTCAGCCTGCTTTCTTATACAACCCAGGACCACCAGCCTGGCATAGTGGCATCATATACAATGAGCTAAGCCTTCCCAAATCATTTATCAGTCAAGACAATACCATATAGGTTTGTTGACAGGCCAATCATTGGAGACATTTTCTCCATTAAGAGTTGCTTTTCCCAGATGTGTCTAGGATTGTGTCAGGTTGACACAAACCAACCAGCACAACTAGGATACAGATGTGGAGATCTTAGGAAACTCTTTAAGGAGCCTGACTTTTGGCTAATAGCCCTTAAGTGATTTTTTAGGGCAATTATGAAGACTGTGCTTGAACTGCTCCCTGCATAGGACTTCTCTTCTCAGACAAGACTTGGTGAACAGCCAGTGCATCCAGTCCTTACAGGGACCAGCATCCAAGGACTCAGGGCCTCCCCACTGCCACACTTTCCACACAGTTGTATTTCTAGGTAGGGTTCTCTATGCCGAGCCCTCCTTATTTGAAAATTTGACAGGTTCCTTGTTATGGTGCCTCATCTGAAACCTTATGGGGGAATAAAATACTACTCAGCTATTCAGCTAGTATTTTTCTACTTGAAATTTTTTTAGCCTTCCACCCACTCCATCCTCTCCCGCTGCCACCTTTTCTTTATTTCCCTCCCAAACAATAAGATGACATGTGTGCAGACCTACGTTGTCTTTGACACTTGTGCTCTTTAAATGACATGGGGTGTAGGGCCAGTCTGATGTTCATGCTGTTTCTTTAAGACCGACACTTAGCTATTGCCTCTGTTCTGACTTACAGTCTGTGATTACTATCCAGAGACCTGGCAGCTCAGCTCTCTGCAGCTCCATCTCTTGGCAACTGCTTTACACAGCAGGGGCTAAAATGGAGACTAAAAGCCAGTCTATCTGATCATAACAGTCTGAACTCTAACTACCATCCAGACTGTGCTCATATTTTCTGAACAAGTTTTCTTAACTGCTTTCATGGGACCCACATCCCCTGTTTGTCTTTAGTCTTCTGCAATTTTACTCTCCCCAAGAGATTTATTCTCTTCCATGAATTTCATCACCACTTGTAAGATGATGACTCCCCAAAACTTTATTGCCAGCCTTAATCTCTCTTCTGAGCTCAGAAGGGTAATTTCAACTGCCAACTAGATCTATATGTTTGGATGGTTCAGAGACATCTCATTCATTTATTCATCCATTCACTCATTCATCATTCATATATTTAATAAGTATATCGATTGCTCCCCATGTGCCAGTGTTTATATTAGGCCCCAGAGAAGTAGGGGCGAATAAGAAGGCACAGTCTCTGTTGGCTTGGAACTTGCACAGCCATGATTTTTGAGGCAGATGCTGAACCCAAGCCATTTAATTATTCATACATTGAGAACTATGAATCAAAGTTCAAGGCACTGTAGAGTCTGCCCACAAGACTCTCTCACCTTGTTTGGTGCTTCTGAAATGATTATCTCAGAAAATGACATTATTAGAGTTAGCAGGAAAAAGCAGGAGAGGAAAAAAGTGTCTGGGGAGAAGAAATGGTACTGCAGGAAAAAAAAAAAAAAGACCACAGCATAACTGGACTACAGATGTATCATGATTTACATTGTACCTAGAAATCCAGAGGTTTTCTTTCTTTTCTAAATATTAGCCAGAAGTTCTGTTCAGTCTTCCTCTGTTCTTTGTCCCAGGTAACATGTAGACACACTACCAACAAATAGAGTGTGTCATTTTGGTCAGTATGTCTTTGAATCTCTTGCTGCCTAAACTCCATCGCTTTAGCTCTCAGTCATTCTTTTTTGGAATGCCCAGACCCTCATCTATGATGACTTCCGATCTCTTTCTCTTCATGGTCAACAGCAATGCCCTCCCCTCTTCTCCACTCCCACATCTCCTCACCTCTTTCTTTCTCTTTTACTTCACCCCTTTGCATGCATATAGAGACAGATAGTCTCTCCTCTGGCAATTATTCTTTAATCAAAGGATCAATAACAACCAAGTCGTTTATTCAGACATGACAAACAATCTTGTATCATTTTGATGACTTCCTAATAATATATTCCACAGCCTAACTGAATAATCTTTTTAGAGATTTTATTATAAAATATTTGAGACCTACAAATGAATATGTGCAAAGTATGTTTAAGTTAAAAAGCATAATAAGTAACCATCTGTGAGATGACCACCAATAAAACTATAGGCCATGAAATCACTCTGTAGTTGAGTGGAATCTGATGCTTTGAGACACACCTGGGACTAATTAGTTAGTTTAGAACCAGCTGGCTGTCTACTGCTAATATTCCTTCACATTGATACTAATCTTTGGATTCCTTGTTCTGTTTTTGTTGGTCCTTATCTTCATTCTGCCTTGTTTGGGCATGTAAACTATAACATTGGAACTTCAGTCTTGATTTAGGTTTTTACTTATTTCTGAAAGACACTTAGCATAGTAGTCCCTTGATATCCTCAGGTGATTGCTTCCCGGGTCCCCGACCCCCCATTTATAAAAGTACACAGAGTCTTTCTCTCCACATCCTCGCCAGCATGTGGTGTCGCTTGAGTTTTTGATCTTAGCCATTCTGATGGGTGTAAGATGGAATCTCAGTGTCATTTGATTTGCATTTCCCTCATGACTAAAAACGTCGAGCATTTCTTTAAGTGTTTCTCAGCCATTTGATATTCTTCTGTTGAGAATTCTCTGCTTAATTCTGAGACCCATTTCTTAATTGGGTTATTTGGTTTGGTGGTGTTTAATTTCTTGAGTTCTTTATATATTTTGGATATTAGACCTTTGTCAGATGTAGGGTTGGTGAAGATCTTATCCCAGTCTGTAGGCTGTCACTTTGTTCTGTTGACAGTGTCTCCTTCCTTACAGAAGCTTCTCAGCCTCATGAGGTCCCATTTGTTAATTGTTGACCTTAAGGCCTGGGCTGTTGGTGTTCTGTTCAGAAAGTTGTCTCCTGTACCTATGTGTTCCAGACTCTTCCCCACTTTTTCCTCTAACCGATTTAATGTCTCTGGTTTTATGTTGAGATCTTTAATCCACTTGGACTTGAGTTTTGTGCATGGTGACAAATATGAATCTAATTGCATTTTCCTACATGTAGATATCCAGGTAGACCAGCACCCATTTGTTGAAGATGCTATCCTTTTTCCATTGAATAGATTTGGCTTCTTTGTCAAAAATCAAGTGACTAAATGTGTGTGGATTCATCTCTGGGTCTTCGATTCGATTCCATTGATCCACCAGCCTATTTCTGTGCCAGTATCATGATGTTTTAATTACTGTTGCTCTGTAGTACAGCTTGAGATCAGGTATGGAGATTCTCTGGAGGATCTTCTATTGTATAGGACTGTTTTTGCTATTCTGGGCTTTTTGTTTCTCTATATGAAGTTGAGAATTGATCTTTCAGTGTCTTCAAAATATGTTGTAGGTATTTTGATAGGGATTGCATTGAATCTTTAAATTGCTGCTGGTGGGAATGCAAACTGGTACAACCACTTTGGAAATCTATCTGGCACTTTCTCAGAAAACTGGGAATAGGGCTTCCTCAAGACCCAGCTATTACACTCCCTGGAATATACCCAGAAAATGCTCTACCACACAACAGGGACATATACTCAACCATGTTCATAGTAGCCTTATTCATAATAGCCAGAACATGGAAACAACCTAGGTGTCCCTCTGTAGAAGAATGGATAAAGACTGTGGTACATTTACACTGTGGAATACTACTCAGCTATTAAAAACAAGGAATTCTCAAAATCTGTGGACAAATGGCTTGAATTAGAAATGATCATAATGAGTGAGTTCACCCAGAAGCAGAATGAGTCAAATGGTATATACTCACTTATATCTGCATACTAGCCCAAGGGGCATGTCCCATGAAAGTCTTCACTTGTCATGATAGTGGGGCAGAGGGGAGGACATCCTATTGGGATTTTAGGTGAGAGATACATGGGAGAATGGGGAAATAGAAGGATCCAGAGGGTCGTAGAAACCTACAAGAAGAACCTTATGATGGGCGGATCTGGGCCCAGGGGCCCTGCTCAAACTATGACACCAGCCAAGGACAATACAGAAAGTAAACTTCAAACCCCTAGCCAGATCTAGTCAATGGACAGGACATTCTCCACTGTGAAGTGGAGAGTGGGGACTGACTTTCACATGAACTCTGGATCCTCATTTTTGACCACATTCTCTTGATGGGGACTCCTGGTGGCACTCAGAAGAAGGATAGCAGCCTACCAAGAAGAGACTTGATACCCTATGAGCATATACAGGGGGATGAGGTACCCCTCAGTCACAGTCATAGGGGAGGGGAGTAGGAGGACAGCAGGAGGGAGGGATGTATGGGAGGATACAAGGGACAGACTAACAATTGAGATGTAATATGAATAAATTAATAAAATATTAAAATTTTAAAAAGAGTACACAGATCCTTAAAGCCTCTTATTTCAAATGGTACATTATTTTTCATAAACTCTATACACATCTTTCAATATACTTTAAATTGCATGTAGATTTTATAATTCCCTAGTTTAACGAATGCTATGTAAACGGTCACCATACTACTTAAAGACTAATTATTAGAAACAAGTGCACATGTTCAATATAATCAAAGTTTTCACAAGAATGTTTTGAAGGCTGTGATTGATTGAATTTACAGGCAGAGAAACTGCAAGGAGAAAATTTGTGAACAATGAAGTACTGACCTGTATCTCCTATGATTGATATATGGTTTAATTAAAAAATATTAAACAATGGTCTCTACTTGGGAGACATTCACATAGAAATGACTGTCACAACCACATGGCACATGTTTCTTCATCAATAGGTATCAAATACTATAGGAAGACCGGCAAAGATAAGATTGATGCTGGTAGGGCTATAGCAGACAGTAAGTTGACATTTGAATTTCTGTTGACATTCACTCATTTCAAAATATGAAGGAATATCAGAAAGAGGACAACTGATAAAAGCAGAAATAGATAGAAAAATGTTTGAGAAATGCCATTTTCAAGTGTTCCCAGAAGACTGAAATGTTAGACTAGATTATCTGGACCAATGTATGGAGAGGAATTTTAATCCAGAAACATGGCTGCTTTGATCACATCCGAAGACTTAGGTATGTGTGGTCTAATTGGAATGCACACACATCCTTAGTACACACATTTAATCCCAAACAATGTAGGTAAGGTGTGTTTGAAGAAGAGAGCAGAGCAGCCATGTTTAAAAGTGAAGTCTAATTGACGGACAAACAAGTGACAAATCAGAGAAAGATTTGACAGAATGAGTCCCAGATAGGATATGCCCAATTCTAGGAGAGAGAGAGAGAGAGAGAGAGAGAGAGAGAGAGAGAGAGAGAGAGAAAGAGAGGGAGAGAGAGGGAGAGAGAGAGAGAGACAGAGAGAGGGAGAGAGAGACAGAAGTTTAAAAGAGCAGTGGGGAAGGAGGGGCTTTACTGGGTATAGTTTTACAGTGACTGGTTATAGAAAAAGCAGGCTAGACACAGGTGATGACAGATGAGGCAGAGAATGAGAAGCCGGAAGACTAGAACAGATTGCTAGACTTAATTTGAGGCCAAGCAGAGAAATTCATTGAGAAGCCTAGAGAAGCCAGACCGAGTCAGTCATCTTGGAGAGAAGTTTGAGCCAGAACAGCTCAAAACAGCCAGCCAACATTCCGAAAGAGTTAGAAAGGGTGAGCTTATTCAGCAGTAAGCCTCCGAGATGACAATTAAATTTGGTGAATAAAATCTACAATCACCATCAAGATAGGAAAGATGTTTTCTTCAAGGCTGCCAAATACAAATCTCCAAACCACTAAGAATGTAACATTTACATAATTCCTGATTGTGTCATGGCTCTTCTTGCTGTAGGTAGTTTATTTGTATATATGTGTAATAATATAAATGTATATGTAAAAAGTAAAAAAAAAATATTTAATAAAAGAGTTACACTTACAAACGTGGTTGTGCCTTAGGTGGAGCTTGAGGAATTCTGTGAAAGGTGGGGCTGGGAATAGATGGGGACAAGGATGCTACATGAAGACCAATAGTGTCAACTAACTTAGACCCATAGGGGCTTACAGAGACAGAAGCACCATCTAAAAAGAATGCGTGACTAGACCTAGGCTCCCTACATATATGTAACCAGTGGGCAGTTTGATCTTCATATGGGTCCCCTAGTAAGTTGACTGGGTGCTGTCTATGACATGTATCTATTGGCCACTTTCAATCACTTTGCCTTAACCAGGCTGCCTTGCCTGGCTACAGTGGATGAGGAGGGAGCTCAATCCTGATGCGACTTGATATACTGGGTTGGGTTGTCAGGGGGAGCTCCCCTGTTCTGAGGACAGAGGAATAGGGCATGCAGGAAGAGGGTGGGAGGGGCCAGGAGGAGAGGATGGATGGACTATGGTTGAGATGTAAAGTGAATATGTAAATTATAATAAAATTTTTTAAAAATGTAGCTATGGGCTTCTCAATATTACGTGAAGAAATTTGAAATTTTAACTAAAGCAATGAAGAAACACCGAAACCTTTTTACTGGGCTACAGATAGTCAATAGTCTATGAATTGTGGAGAATGACTGCTTTGAACCCAAAGCTATGTCTCAGGAATGGCCCAATATGAGGCAGATTACAAGTACCTAGGGCAATGACAGTGGGGACAAGGAGCAGCAGATATGTTCACAGGCCTCTAGGGACTTGGTCTCTAAATATCCATGGTGAGAAGATGGGAACAGTGTGCAGTGTTAACAAAGAGGAGAAACCTACAGAATGATTTTTTTGAGGGTGCAAGGATTGCAGGGTGTGAGGATTATGAGTTTGATTGCAGACAAGTGGTGCTCGGAGTAATGTCAATGAGCTGGTTTGTGATTAAGTCACAAATAGGTATTAGAGCACAGACTGAATTCAGTTAAACTGAGTTAACATTTCTTGACCATAGCTCACTAGTGCTATATCTTGTACACATTGTAAAATGTGGAAATTGTAACTCATTTGTAATTTCTGAATATCAAGTATCTGATAACCATGGGATGGACATCACAATAATAATGAGTATAAAATATGTAACATGGCACTCAGGGCTTAGCTATGACAAAGTCATTCTTGCTTTTTTCAGATCTTGAGTTTCTTCCACTAGAGCTTAGACAGAAAACTTTATGCTGTTTTCTCACTTCAACTTGTTATTCTAAAAATGATGTATAATGCCTCTCAGCCAAGAAATTGAGGAAAAATTTAGAGATTAAAAGAAAATTCAAATTTAGGTCTTTCAAACACAAACATGCTAAAGTTATACAGGTAAAGTAGTGATTACAGTTGCATCCTTGTGACTTAATGAATATAATACTACATGTTCATATGCATTATCTCATTCAATATAGCAAAAAAGTAAGTACTATTATTCATTATATCCATTTATAGAGAAAGGAACAGAGACATGAATGTTTGGTAAGATCCCCAGCTCTGGTGGTAGATTTGGCATGAATGCATGTTCCCTGACTAAAAGTCCCCAAAGCTGAAAACTATCACTGTCTTGGTTTCCATTGCTGTGAAGAGACACCATGACCACAACAATTCTTATAAAGAAAAACATTTAACTGGGGCTGGCTTACACTCTTTTCAGAGGGTTTGTCTATTATAATCATGGTGAGAAACATGGAACCAGGCAGGCAGACATAGTGGTGGAGAAGGAGCTAAGAGTTCGAATCTTAAGCTACAGATGCCAGAAGAAGACTGTGTGCCATACTGTGTGTATGTTGAGCATAGAAGACCTCAAAGCTCCCTCTCACAGTGACATCCTTCCTCCAGTAAGAGCACACCTACTTCAACAAGGCCACACCTCCTAATAGTACCACTTCCTATGTGTCAAGCATTCAAACCCATGGGAGCCATGCCTACTCAAACCACATTCCATTCTCTGGTCCCCAGAGGCTTGCAGCCAGAACATAATGCAGAATGCATTTAGTCCAAGTTCAAAAGTCCCATAGTCATCACCATCTCAACAATGCTTTAAAGTCCAAAGTTCAAAGTCTTTTCTGGGATTTGTGCAATCTGTTAACAGTGATCTCCTATAAAATCAAAATAAAGAACACATAGCATACTTCCAACATACAATGGCACAGGATATATATCACTGTTACAAATATAGGGAAGGGAACATAGTGAAGAAATACTGGACCAAAGTGAGACTGAAAACCAGTTGGACAAACTCCGAACTCTGTATCTCCATATAGAGGTCAAAATGCTCTTGAGATCTCTAACTCCTTTCTGTGTTCTAGACTGCAACACACTTCTTTTGTTTTGGTCCCACTCCCTCTTCGCAGCTGTCCTTAGCAAGTATCCCAGGGTTCTATCATCTCTAACATCCACGTTTCACCTTCAGACATTCACACAATGGCCTCTCTGGGCTTCCATGCAAGGACACCTCTGCCACACACCTGGCCTTAGCAGCTTTCCTTAGTCATGGAGGAAGATCCCACAGCCTCTTTCTTTTATCCTTGACTATAAAGCCAGAACCACATGGGTGAAGTTGTTTGCTGGGACTGGACCATGGTCCTCTCTTTCAATTACATCCTCACTAGCTGTCCGTTTTCAATTTTTTTTCACTGCCTAGGGTTGACTGTCCTGGAACTTGCTCCATAGATGAAGCTGACCTTGAATTCAGAAATCTGCAAGCTTCTGTCTCCAGAGAGCTGGGATTAAAGGCATGTACCACCTTGACTGCACCTAAAGTGTTTTTTAATCCCTTTTCACAAATTGGAAGTTTAGCTGCAGGGGTGGGTTGAGCTGAGGGGGGGGGGTGCCTTGACCTGAGGTCACCATTTCTTTTACTCCACTTAGCATCTTGATTTTCTTTAATCTGTTTATCTCCTTGAACACAGGATTTAGCTCGATTCTTCCTGGTGAAACTTCTCTTCAAATTGTACATTTTGTAACTTTCTTTTCTTGCTTGTTCCTTTTCACTATAGATCTATATTAGCATGACCATAACGACCTGACTACCTGACACAGTCCTCACTAGGCTATTTTGAAATCTCCTTTGCTAATGTTAATTCAGAATTCTTCATTTTAGCCTCAGGAAAACAAAGCAGCCACATTCTTCACCAAAATATCACAAGAATAGTCTCTAGGCCACATACTAACATTTTTCTCTTTTGAAATCTCTTAAGCTGGGCCCCCACTGTTTAAATCATCCTCAGTCCCATCATCTTCCATGTTCCTACTGGGATGGCCCATTAAGCCCTGCTTAAGGCATTCCACTGCTTTCCTAGTTCAAAGTCCCCAAATCCACATTCTTCTAAACAAAAGCATGATCAGGCCCCTCACAGCAATATCCCTGTCTCTGGTACCAACTTCTGTCCTAAGGTTTTATTGCTGTGATGAGGTATCATGACCATGACAACTTTTGTGAAGGAAAATTTAATTTGGGGCTGGCTTAAACTTTCATGGCAGGAAACATGGCAGTGTGCAGGCAGACATGGTGCTGGAGAAGGAACTAAGAGCTCTACCTTTTGATCTCAAGGCAGCAGGAGGAGACTGTGTGCTACACTGTGTATATCTTGAGCAAAGGAGACCTCAAAGCCTACCCTCACAATAACACACTTCCTCCAACAAGGTCACACCTACTCCAATAAGTGTTCCTAATAGTGCCACTTCCTATGGACCAACCATTCAAACACATGAGTCTATGGTGGCCATACTTATTCAAGCCACTATAATCATTCTTATTTCATTTCAATTACTAGCCTAGATTTCCTTAAAATGCTAATATTCTTACTACTTGATTATACCTACCAGGGAGCCTAGGGATGGGCCAAAGTTCAGCCATCAATCAGGAATATTACACACATATTTCTAATTTGATACAGTCACTACCTAAATTTTATTTATCTCTGTGTGACAGATAATTTTTAAAAAAGCTATCTAAATCAACTTTATATGTTCAAAATACCATCACATACCCTTCCCTCTATTGCCAGGCTCAGGGATAATTGTGGAAGAAGGGACAGGAACATCATAAAATGAAATATGGGGCATGAAGTTGATCAAAACACATCATATTCAATATTCTGAAACCATAAAGAAACATGAAAAATGGTCTTCCTCATAGAGAAAAGTGGTAAGATAGAAGCGACAATGTACAACACACAGAGGACACAGAAGGTGTGTTTTATAAGCCCCTCTCTTTGAGTGCTAAGTTCTTTATCCTGGATCTGTCTTTTCACTTGAATGCCAGGCCCTCACATAGTATTTGCTGCTATAGTACAGAATATGTTAAAAAAATAATATTACAAGCTGAAGATGTATTGGGACAGATCTCCAAGTAATAGCTTACAAAATGTTAAACACAACAAAGTTTAAGTGTCATTTATCATTGGAGACAATTCCTTTGGTTTTGTGAATGACCAATAAATTCTGGATAATATTCAGAATGATCTAAACTTTCCAAATTAGAGAAGTTTGCTTTATGGTAAGTCTCAGGGTACAAACACTGCATCTTCCATTCACCCTATAAGTCCTACAGACAAATTTTCACTAGGAGGAAAAGAATCTTCCCAACTCTGTTGCTCTTGCCACAGCCTGTCAACTCAGAGAACTGACCAAGCTCTGCAAGGCCACCAATGGCATTGTTCATCTTTGCAGCTACAGAGATCACGGAGGTGAGATGTCTAAGATGATCTCCGTCTTTAAGGATTGTTACAAGTTGTATAACTGCTCGTCTTTTCACATGTTTGACTTTGACCAGTGGAAAAAGATCATGTCTGAAAAATGTATCTTAGGTTAAAATAAACAAAAAGTCTGTTTGCCACACATGTGTGCAGTGCCCACAGAGACCAGAAGAGGGTGTAGCAGGGAACCAGAAGCAAGTACTCTTAACTGCTGAGCCCTATCTATATCCAGGCCTCTGGTTATTGTCTTACATGGCTAAGCAATGTTGTTTTACTTAGAGGATGTACAGAGGAAATAAAAAAGATGTAAAATTAAATTACTGAATTACATCTTTAGCACGCTTGTTCTCAAATTTTGGTAGGGAAGAGAGCAATGTATGAATTTCAGACCATCTAAGGACTTGACTGATATATGGGAGCTGTCCCTGTCCTTATTAACATTGCATTGAAAGTTGCCTATGCTGCCTGCTAGTGTGGATAGCAGAGGCTGATTGCCAGGAAAAGGCCTACCTGAAATGGGACTTCTTTCTGCTTTTCAAATTTGGCCTCTTGAAGTCAATTTCCTCTCTTGGCATCTAATATTCTAATCCACTACTGAATTTTGTTGATTTATATCATTAAAATCAAATGTTATATTCAGAAGTGGTGTAGAATTTCTTCTATGAGATTTATTCTTTAATGATTGTTATCAATCAGGCTTTACTAAAAAATTGTGTGAGGAAGCAGGAAGCCAAACTCACAGTTTGAGAGAGCAAGCAGCAGGGAGAAAAATGTGTCTCTTTGGGTGAGAAAGGAAAGAACAGCTAGGAGTGAGAGGGAACCACCAGGGAGCCAATCAGACCATCAGGAAATATCTACAAAAGGTGGTTTTTGGAACTAGCCCCCCATACCATGTCAAGCAGTGTATTAGGTTTAGCAACTGCATGTCTGTGAGTCTTATCCAGACCATCAGGCAGGTGAGAGGTGTGTTCCAGGAGTAACATTCATTTCTAGGACTTACAATGGGGGAGGAGAAAGGGGGCTATCATAACTGATATCCATGTTGCTTAAATGTACATGTTAACTATAGGTTTCATGGAAGCAACTTTTTCTCCTTAGGTGTTTGGTGAGGCCTTTTAACCTTCAGAGTCTGAAAGTGTTGTGACACTACTTTGTTGGTACATGAATCCTTACTGAGAATGGAGAAATAAAACCTAAAATGACATTAAGAACTATGATATTAAAGCCTGATGGTGACGGCATATGCCTTTAGTTCTAGTATCTGGGAGTCAGAGGCAGGTGGGTATCTGCGAGTTTGAGGCCAGTCTCTTCTACAGAGTGAGTTCCAGCACAGTTATGGCTGCACACAGAGAAACCTTGTCTTAAAACAAAACAAAACAAAGCAAGAAAGTTAGCAAGCAAGCAAACAAACAAAAATGTACAACAGAACCCTCCAAGCAACAAAAACCACCACCACCACTTCAACAGCCACTACTACAACAAAATCCCATGACATTGGACAAAAAATATATTAATTTTAACTAATGAAATGAACTTGGATTCAAACAAATTTTATCTTTATATTCTTATTTTGTTCTAATCTAAGTTTATAAAACAGTAACATGTTAGAGCTTTACAATTGTTTAATCCATATGTTTGTATCAAATTCTTTTACCTGTTTTGTTACATAGGCGAGATTGGGTTGAGTAATTAAGTATCACAGAACTTAGCTAGATTTGTAGGGTGAAAAGTAAATCTGAAGTGTTGTATTCATCATGAAGTGTCTGTACTAATCTGAAATATTTGCAAAATATCAATGCTGAACTTTTATGGAAAAGAAAACTATTACATATACCTTAATGGGATGATCACACTCTGTCAAACTTATATAAATATATTCTATTTATGGGGGGCAGGAAGGGAGAGATGTTATAAAATCTTCCATAGTTAGTTTTGATTTATTTTTATTATTGGCTTGGATGATCTCCTATGAGCTTTCAAAGTTATGGATGGGCTTGAGAGTAGGTTAAGAGAACATGAAAGTCAGAAAAAGACAGTAGCTAGATGAAGTGGTGTGGCCACATTTTGCAGCTGATTTTTTTCCCACAGAACCCAAGTGTCTTGACTTTTAGTTTTGTGCTATATTGATTTCTATAGAGATCTTTTTTAAAGTGTAGTTCATGCCTCAGACCAATGGTCAAAGTTTTATTGATTGGACACCACACAATCTGTGCCTGGAATTTTATTTAGCATGTTTTCAATGAGACTGGTCAAGTAGTTACTGTATAGACAGTACTACACTAGGTTCTTCAGATAGACAAACAAGTATACAATGGTCCCTGTCTTGACATACACAGCTCTTCTGATAGTATTCTAGAATCACTTTTTTCCTTCCCAGCATCTAAAAGTAATCAAAACCATTATTTTGTCACCATACTTTTATTTGAAGTGCTTTTCTTCTTGAAATGCATGCAGGTACACACATAGGAGCACATCCCGTATCTTATTTTGACATTAGCCTTTCATGGGTCAGCTACAAAGCACTTTCCATCGGAAACACTATATTTTAGCGACATCATAATCCTCCCTGTGTTACAGACACACAGATAAATACCTGTCTCTTACCCTATAATTACAACTTCCTCAAGACAGCAAGTGCCAAGGGCTGAGATGTTCTCACTGAATTATGTCTTAACCCTTCAATCACCCTCTTCCTAAATACTCAAAATAACTTTTTAGAATTCTTTATCTCAGCATCACCTTCTCAAGATGCCTACTGAATAGCATTTATAAGTGAAAAAAAAAAAAAGAGTCAAACAGAAGCCGATACAGTGTGTAACTATGACCTTTCATCTGTGTTCATGAGGATAACTAGACATGAACATGAGAGACAAAGGCAGCTATGTGCTGTGTCATGCAGACAGGAACCCTATGTAGCTTTCATTTAGCCTTCCTTGAGCACTATGGCAGGTACACTTTTAAAACCTAGGTAATGGTGCTTACACAATGCTCACCAGGAGGATGTGAATTCTGAAGTGTTGACTCCGCATTCCTTACCCATCAGTTATTCTAAAACACTGATTACAACATCAATAGAGACTCCGGGGGAAGAGCTTTTTCATACCACACACATTAACTCTAAAGGCATTTTAACACAGACAAAACAGCAAGAAATCAGGTTCAAAATCTCAATCTTGGAGAATACATCATCCTCTCTGCCTGAATTTCAATAGGACAAGAATGAAAAAAGAGCCAGATTACCATTTATTCATTGTTTTCCTATATATATATTCAATATGGCAAAACCAATATGCACATGAAGAAAAGCTTTCCCCTTTAATTAGATTTTCAAAGAGAGAGATGGGAAGAGTTGGCTCCAAAGAAGACTGACTGAATAGCTCTCAGGAAATCTTTTAATTACTGGAGCAGATAAAGCACCTTGTGAAGTTTTTGAATGCAGCTGGAGATGAATCTTTTTTTATGCTTCCTAACTGGGCGAAAGGGAATTTGTTCTGTTTTGACCCTGACTATATTTTTATTAATCATGATCTAAAGAAAAGAACGCCCTGATCTCAAAATCTTCCTGTTGAGTATCTTGATAAATTTCTGTTGCATACTTACAGATGTCTGACATTTGAACACTGATATAAACTTTGTATTGAAACTGATGAGAAATTTTGTAGGGATAAGGCACAGTTGAAAGATGGTTAGTGAAGGAGAAGGCAGCTGAGTTGTTAATATTTAAGTATGGGCTCGAAGTTTAAAAGTAGCCCGATAGTAGGATGTAGGTGATAGTCAAGTACTTGCAGAGTAAGTGGCATGCTTTAAGACCAGGCTTCAATCCTCTGATCAGGAGGGAAAAAATAGTAATCAGATACATTGTAAATACTGAAGGACAATTTCAAACAAACAAAGATGCTTAAGTGCTAAGTTTAGTCTGATCAAGGGAAAATGGTCTTCAGGGTTTATCATTCAGACAGGGTATGTACGTGCTCACTGTATTCAGTTGACTTCTTCAAGTGGCTGGGGTATGCTGAGCAATTTGTTCATAGGTCACTGACTCACGGGGCATGACTGAACTTTGTACCCAACTGTATTTGCCTCCCAAATAATAACTACATATTATGCATAACTATTTCATAAATAAGTACCAAAATTTGGAATTTATCCCTCATCTCTTTTGTTCCTCTCCTCTTAATCCATGTGCACATGTGCATTTGTATAATGAATTTTAGCTGACTTACCTACATGTTAGGTACAGTCAGTCTCTCATGTAGCCCACTATGTAGATACATAAGTAGCTCCTGACATACAGATTTATATAATATATGTTAGTGAGCACATAGTTAGGAACAAGAGTGACAAGACAGCAAAGGATAAGAAAGTATACAACACCGTATGTACATATACCAGAGATTAAAGATTTCTATGAACTCATAAACTATGTATAAGGTAAAAGGAAATCCCACAAAGAGGATTGAATCAGAACAGGAATGCAGAGCTAGGAAAGAGCAGTGAGCGGCAAGCTTTGGTCAATGGAACTAGGACACTCACCACGTTTGCTTCTACACCGCAAGTAAAACTCATGATATAGAGTTTATTTTTCTTAGACATGCTCCTCAACAGACTGGTATAAAACAGAGCCTTTCTCATTATCTTTCTCAATGTATTTATTTTTTATATTAGTTGACATTATGTGATGTAATCATCCTATTGTTCCTGTAAAATATCTTTTCCTGGGACACTGTAGTCATTTCATTAATTTAGAGACTTTTACATTTCACCATTGTATTCCCTTTATCTATTTAAAAGTTTTCTTTGTGGTTCTGGGTATTGAACCCAAGGCCTCCCTCATGCGTGCTATGTAGATCTCCTCTACATAGAATAACTACTGGGAAACAGACACATTAAGTCCTTGTTCAACATTTACTTCAATTTTAAAATTTTCTTCTCAGACTTGGTGTGGTGGCACATGATTTTACATTCACTACTTGGGAGGCAGGGTCAAGCACATCCCTGTCAGTTTGAAGTCAGCTTGGTTTACCAAGCCATTTCCTGGCCTGCCAGGACTACATTGTGAGGCCCTGTCTCCAAAACAAAAAAACAAACAACAAGAAAATATTTTCAGCTTGTGAAACGCATGTGCTGGCTCCTCAGTTCTCAACATATCTTTTTTAAGGGCAGGAAAAAAAGGGAGGAAGGAAGAGGAAATATCAAGAATAATGCTAACAGACGCCAACAGGTGAGACTGAATAGTTCTTGAAATGAAATGCAGCTCCTACGGAAAAAGAAAACACTGTTGCACATTCGGCTCCAACTCTGAACAAACTAAACCATAAAAACCAAGCCCTGAGTAGTGCCAGAGGCCTTTACTCCCAGCACTCAGGATGCAGAGACCAATCTGGTCTACAGTGAGAGTTCTAGGACAGCCAGGGCTACATAGAGAATCCCTGTCTCAAAAACACAAAAACAAAAACACAAAAAACGGCAAAAACCAAACCAAACCAAATCGAGAATGTAGAAGTCCTTAGAGCAGCAGTTCTCAATATGTGGGCCATGATCCCTTTATAGAGTTGAATGAATCTTTTACAGGGGTCGCCTAAGACCATCAGAAAACACAGATATTTGCATTACAATTCATAACAGTAGCAAAGCCAGAGTTATGAAATAGCAACAAGAATAATTTTATGGTGGGAGGGACGGTGTCACCACAACACGAGGAACTGTATTAAAAGGCTGCAGCATTAGGAAGATTAAGAACCACCATTCTATATCCTGTGAAGATCCTGGTTTAGGAAAAGAAAGCAGCACAGCAGTGTTAACAAGACATTACACAAATAACCAGCTACTTAAAATATCTTTAAGGTCTAATAAGTGGATATACACAATATTAAATCATTTTGTGAAAGTGAAGCCAAACTCAAAAGAACACTCAAAGCTCTGGAGATCAGATTGATACGGAGACACGTTTGTACTTTAAGAGGTTACCACGGTGATAATGCATCATGTGCACAAAAAGGAAACTAAGCACCAGGCAGCTGCCTCACATCCCACCCAGAAAGCAAAATCCAAGTAGGGAAAAGTCCAAGTGTGGGAAACAAACAAAGCTAAGGCGTGCAAGAAAATGTCTAGGGAAGGACAGACTTCTTAAAGGTGACACAGCTGCAGACTAACAATGAAAAAATATATTCAATAAAAAAGACAATAAACTGAGCCGTTTGCACATGAAAAGACGTGAAAATGTGAAAAATAAAGCTGGAAAAAGAAAGTCTTTGTAACATGTAATTGTAACAAAGACGTGGTGCCTCTAAAGTACAAAAAGAGCCTCATATTTGGTAAGAATAGGGAAGTAAGTTAGCAGAAAAATGAGCTAAGATATTAGCAAGTAATTTCTGAAAGGAAAAAATACAAATGGAAGAGTAATGTGTGAAACTATGTCAGAAAAGTTTTGAAGTTCCCCATGAGATAGTTTGTATTTCACTTCGGACTGATTAAAAGATACAAAAGCAGGCTAAGGCAAGAACACCCTGCCCGGGTGTTTCTCATGCATTCCCTCGTGGAGTAACTGCCTTGGTGTTTGAATTTAGAATCTCTCTCTCTCACCCGAGGCCTTGCCACGCTTGTTCCTTCTTACCTCTAGCATTTCTACCATGTGACATGTTTTATATCTATGTATTTACTTATTTACTTTCTATTTATCCACATTCAATTACTCGAAATTCCATTTAGGCAGAAGGTTGTATATCCATGATTTACTGCTAGAATTGTCAATCAGTAAATACTAAATGAGCTATGGAGACCAAATTCAACTGCCGAGGTCATGTTTATTGGTCCTAAACACTTTGAGAAGATATTTGCTAACACTGTTGATGTGTGCTGGCCACAAATTTGGTCTTCCCTATCCAGGTAAACTCTGGAACACTTGACGGAAGACATATTTTCAGTGTTGTTGTTTTATCATTCTGGTATTTGTAAAATGATGGAAGCAGGTAAACATCTTTAACAAAGCATGCAGATTAATGAGAATGAACAAGAGAACCAGAAGCCCCACTGTGGACATATTTAAGGAGGACAAAATTAAAAGGAAAATATAAGGCTTCCTCAAGACCCAGCTATTCCACTCCTTGGAATATACCCAGAAGATGCTCTAGCATACAACAAGGACATATGCTCAACCATGTTCATAGCAGCCTTATTCATAATAGCCAGAACCTGGAAACAGGCTAAGTATCCCTCAGTAGAAAAATGGATAAAGAAACTATGGAATACTACTCAGCTATTAAAAACAAGGAATTTCTGAAATTTGTGGACAAATGGATTGAACTAGAAATGATCATAATGAATGAGTTAACTCAGAAGCAGAAAGAGTCAAATAGTATATACTCACTTACATCTAGACACTAGCCCAAGGGGCATGTCCCATGAAAGTCTTCACTTACCAGGAAAGTGAGACAGAGGGAGGACAACATTTTGGGACTCTAGGTGAGAAAATAATGGGGGAATGGGGAAATAGAAGGCTCCAGAGGGTCCTAGAAACCAACAAGAACATTATGACAGGTGAATCTGGGCCCAGGGGTCCTGCTCAAACTATGGCACCAACAAAGGACAATATGTGCAGTAAACTTTGAACACCTACCCAGATCTAGCTGATGGACAGGACATTCTTCACAGTTGAGTGGAAAGTGGGGACTGACTTTCACAAAACTCTGGTGCCCCATATTTGACCATGTCTCCTCGATGGGGAGGCCTGGTGGCACTCAGAAGAAGGATAGCAGGCTACCAAGAAGAGACTTGATACCCTATGAGGCTGTACAGGGGGAAGAGGTCTCCCTCATTCACAGTCATAGGGGAGGAGAGTAAGAGGAAAATGGGAGGAAGGGAGGAATGGGAGGATACAAGGGATGGGATAACCATTGAGATGTAATATGAATAAATTAATAAAATACATTTAAAAATAAATAAAAGGAAAATATATAGCCTAGAACTGTGAATATAGTTTGATACCAAATTCCAAAGGTCAATGTGTTATTTATGAATACATTTATAAGCAGTTCTAATTTGAGTCTATGTATGGGAATGAAAAGCATCACGCTCAGCCTAGGGATTTACCTTCTGGGAGAAAACAGAGACTAAGGTCAGGAAATGCCAGAGTCAGGGTACTTTATTTGGAATATGTATGCATGTGTACATTATGAAAAAGAAAATAATTATTTGTTTTGTAGAAAGACTAGATGCAAAACTCATTTAAATTTAGAAATCTTTTGTTATATAGACTTTATTCACAAAAAGTTGATCTGCATATAAGAGTTTCAGGTATATGGAGGAAGAGATAACTAGAGTTGTTTGGATCAATTAGAGTCAATTTAGTAATAAAAGTCAAGTCATGCGTCAGCAAAGCAGAGTGACAGAGAACTATCCTTTGGCATTTACTACAGTAAAACCGGTATATGATTTCTTTTAAGAAGTTGTTTTAGAAAGATATATATGACCAAATGTGATAGAAAAACTAGTTAATGTAGACTCTAAATGTGAAGGGTGCTTTTTCTCAATACAAATTATTAAAATGTTTCATACTTACAACATCTTAATTCAATTTTTAGAATTTTACTTTTAAAGCTTTATGTGCAGGACCTGGAGAAGTGGCTCAAGTGGTTGAGAGCTGCTCCTGCAGGGGACACTGGATACTTTGCATGGTGGTGGTGGGGTTGTTATGCATGTATATATGTGTATCACCTACATGCCTGTGCCCATCGAGGCAAAAAGAGGGCATTGGGACCCCTAGAACTAGAGTTAGAGGAAATTGTGAGCCACCTGGTGTGGGTGCTGAGGACCAAACCCTGAGTTCTCTTCAAGAGCAACCAGTTCTTTTATGTAGTAACCCATCTCTTCACCCCCTATTTTATACATTTTTGAAACAAAACTCATCAAGGAGTTTTTGTTCAGAACTTCTAAAGAGAGAGAGAAAAGTAGAAAAATACCGCATCTTGAAAGTAATAATAGTTATGTCTTTTCTATGTTCAAGATAACATACAGCAATAACCATTATAGATGCAATTCCTATAGTCTGTAGTTGGTTTTGTTTTGTTTGTTTGTTATGCCTTTTGCTTTCGTGAGTCAGGGTTTCTAAGCACTTACTCACATTTACCTAGTAGGCAAGGTCTCTAGCACACTGATTTTTATCAATGGATCCAGATGGCATGTCCAGCTTGGTGCGTCTTATAGACTGTTTCATGGTGTGTGTTCTGTGGGGTTTGCTTAGTTGTTTTTCTCTAGACACAGTTGATTTTGAAGTTTGGTGAAGGTCAGATTGTAAGCTCCCACCAGCACATGCACACCAGCTGAAAGACTGCCCACACTGTGTTAGACGCACAGCCCGTATAGTCTTTTTCTAATCATCATGTCATGATTACTCACTACAGGATGGATGAAGTGCATATTTAATGTCAACCAAATCACATTTTATTTCTTATTCATCTTTGCATGTTCAGGATGAACAGTGCTTCTTTCACTGAAGAGAAGTTTATACATCAAGTATGGTAACTCTGTGACGCTAGCTTATTATGTATTTGCTGTGGTTTGTTTTACAATGACACCTTCATCTTTAGCAGTGTCAGCACTTACAGCAGCAATCTAGGATCAATTTGTCTTGGCATTAAAAGGAGGTGGAGGGGGGGAGCACAAGAAAGAATTGATAGCTCTACAAGAACATAAAGAGTCATTCAAAGATAAAGCATTCATCACATCACACCCGCAGGATCCCCTTCCAACCCGCTCTTCCTGCCCCCATCTCAAGCAGTAGGCATCATGGCACTGTCAGATCATCTGTCCACAGGAATACCAAACAGCTTTCACGGCTCATTTGCCTAAGCAGCAAGGCAATCTCATTTCCTTAGATCGTGTGTTGAACAGTTGATAAAGTTGCCTTAAGGGCATGGCGCTCTTGGTCTGAGAAAAGACCAGAGGAACTGCATAAACATTTTCCTTCCTGATTTATCTCAGTTTTAAACGGTATTCAAATCCTTGGAAACACCCCGGAGAATATGACTGAGGTATGAGATAGGTACACTTTGTGGCCTGAGCTACGTCATACATAAACTACAATGGCTGTCCTTCTTAGGCAGAAATAAGATCTTTCCAATTGCCTATTTAGGAAACTCCAGGAAAAAATGGGCCATATATTAGAGTCACTCCCAATATTAACATATTCAGGAAGAGAAGTGACAGTTATCTGAGTATAGAGAAGCACCTCTCAGCCTGTGGGTTGCAACCCTTTTGATAAACCTCTATTTACAAAAAAAATTTACATTGTGACTCATAGCAATAATGAAATTACAGTTAAGGACCAACAAAAATAATTTTAAGGCCGGGGATCACCGCAACTTGAGACACTGTATTAGGATGGTTGAGAACATCTGATACAGAGTGAGATACCGGGGAATTTTAAGAGTGTAGCCTTTACACCACCTTTGGATAATTAAGAAGTGGTACAATTGAGCCTGTTTATCTTCTTATTTGTCTGCTTTAAGTTCCTTGCTGCTGAAATACATCTTAACTCCCGCTGTGTTGCAGGTTTTCTTGCCACACTCAGGCTTGCTGAATGAGCAGTGAGATCTAGAAAGCCACTGAGCAGCTGTAGGGCAGAAATCTAGTTTCAGAGCACAGAATTCATAAGTAACTTTGAAGTCCCAGCTCACAGGATTCTGTGCTATCAAAAAATAAAAAGTTCCAACACAGTCTGACGTCTTGAACACTGTACCATGAATTATAATTTCTTTTAAAGGGAAAAAGAGATGGATTCTTGTTGCTTTGTTTTTCCATTTCTGGGCACTGAAGCGGGACCTCATATACACTAGGAAAGTTCTCACTCCCCAGAAGACATTTCAATAAAATAGTGACTGCTTCTCCTTAGTTTTCAGTTCCTGTGACTCTTTTGTTCACTTTTGTCCTTTCCCCAGGCACAGCTTTACACAACTGAAGACAGCACAAGGAAGGGCAGCTGCTTTAGACACGCTCGAGATACGTTCTGGTCTTCAGCTGACTAGCCATTTGTCTTCTGGGCAAACTAGTTGGTCATTCTGAACCTGAGATTTTTATTTGCAAAATACAAGTTGCAATATCGTCTGGAATTATTATAAAGAAAGAGCAAGGGTCAGGCAGCAGTTTCACTTGTAGTCTCTGGACCTATAATCCTTTCTACATATTCCACCCTTAAGTGGAGGACATGAGTGTCCCCTGCTTAAAAATAGTAACAACCCCATACGTAAAATGGTTCCATGAAGAAAACTATTTTGTATAATTATGTGTTGAGGGCTGAGCAGTTTTTATTTGCCCAAAGCTATTAACCTCATTCCACATTCCTTAACCACTTTTTCCTTCACTTAAATCTACATTTTAAAAGAAACAATAATTTCCTACATGGTCCTCTCAAGTTGCTTTTCCAGCACTTCTTGCAGTAATAGCATGTTTTTGTCAGCACTGCAATGAAAAGAAGCAGTAATTATCGCAGGGACACATGTTGAGAGGAGATGAGTTGGTGGTAACACAGGGGAGCTATGATTTAGAGCATTTCACCTATGTTCTCACGTAACTTTTTAGAACACTCACTGCACATAAGAATTGTCCTGGTCAGCAGCTTGCACCTGAGAGAGTTGGGAACTTCCCTAAGGCTCCATAGTTAATGATGTATGTTGCAACTAGGGCTGGAGCCCAAATGGCCCAAACCAAAGATCTTGCTTTTGGTTAATTGTGCCGTATTATTTCTTTCCGTCAAACAGAATTCTCCCGTGGACAGTCACATGCATGGAGAATAAAGAATACAGGAGACAACAAACCAGCACTAATAAACCTATCAAACCTTCAAGTTGAAAACACTATCTTATTTATTATGGTTTATTTGAAATGGATTTTATAATTCAGCACAATAGCATTTCAGAATGTTATTCTATTGCTAGGCTTTAAGCATACTTTTCCTCTATCAAAAGATACAGCTTAGAGCTCAAAAACCCAAGTGCTTTTGTTTTTAATGGTATCTCAGGTGTCACTTCAGTTAGCAACTCCATTCTAAGAGTAGAAATAAAGTATAAGTTTACACATTAGGTTTCCTGTACTTTAAAAAATAATATAACACACACCAGACTTTTTCTGTTTTTCATGGGCACTGTGAGTAAGTAGATACAGTTTATTAAAACATACAGATATGAGCTGTCTTGTTGGTCTGTCCTTGTTTTCACAGCAGTTAGGCTTCCTAGTACTCACTGAGCTTATTCATAAGTTCTCAGTATTAATATGAAATTAGAGGAGATTAAAACAAGCTTACATTTGGGATTTAAAATAATTTCTGTATAATGGATTTGTGTATGGCTCTTCCAGGTATGTGAGTGTATGTGCATGTGTATTCATATGTGCGTATATCTATGTGTGTGCATGTGTGTATTTCTGTATGTGTGTATATATATATGTACACATGTGGTATATGTATGCAAGTGTGAGTGTATATATGTGCATTCATGTTTGCATGTGTGCATGTGTGTATATGTGCATTTATGTGTGTATATGTGAGTATGTGTATATATGTATATGTGAGGATGCGTATGTGTGTGCACATGTTCACATGTATGTGTATATGTGTGTATACATGTACATGCATATGTGTATATGTGTACATGTGTGTATGTATATGCCCATGTCCTTGTGTGTGAATATGTGTTTTTGCAGACTCCTGAGGTGAAATCTTTGCTGGCCTTAAACTCGTGATCCTCCTGCCTCAGTCTACTGAATGCTGAGATTATGGGCATTTGGCATCATAACTGGCTTTTCTATAATCATTTTAAAAGAGAAAAGAAATAATTTATGTGGTATTCAATAACAGGACAAAGAATTGAACACTGAAGCTGACAATTTCTATTCTCAGTATGTGTACCAGAGTTATAATTAAGAGTTTTGAAAGTGCAACATTCTATAAGCTCCAGAAAAAAACATAACTTTACAATTAACTGTTTTAAAATGTAGACTATAAAAAATGAAATTAATTCTTAATTTAAAATGTATAAAAATTCAGTATATTTACCATGCATAACATGATGCTGTCATGAATGCATTGTATAATGGATAATTATAAATGAATTCATATTTTCATTATTTTTAAATGCTTGTTTTTTTGGGGTGAGCACACTTAAAGTCTATTTTCAGCAGTTTTCAAGAACACAATACACAGTTATTAACTACAGTGACCATGCTAGTTAGCAGATCTCATGAACCTATTCATCTCAAGTAATTGAAAATTTTATATTTTACATCTTTAGACCAACAGTTTCCATATCCTTCCCCAAACCTGCATTTCTTTTTGAAAAAAAAAACTTGAGTAATAATCCATAGCATCTGCCACAGTAGCTCCCTCTTGACAGCAAATTAAACTATGGATGAGAATTGACTGCTGCATCCTAACTTCAGTGTAAGCTCTATGTACAAAATGAACTTCATAGACTAAATTCCCGAAGTCTGAAGTGAGTTTGACAGTCATCTGCTATTTGCCTCTGGGCAATAGAGAGCAACCTGCGCCCTTAAGCCTGTTGTGTATTCTGCACACTGCCTCTCATTCAGAAGGAACAGAATGGCAAGCCCACCTTGACTTAGTCATAGTGCTACTCAGTTATAAAGCAACAAGAGTATTAGAAGCATTTGTATTGGAATGGTTACATTAACATTCCAAGTCTGCAATTCAAATGTGTTTCAAATATCCAAATCCAGTCAATTAATGTTGGTAGAGCTCTAGGTGTCTTGAGATTGTATCTTTGTGTTCTGGTGAGAACTATGGTAATATATTTTTATTTATTTATTTTTATTCTATTCTGTTTTGATAGCAATGTTTTGGAAGAATAACTCAGAATAGTTTAATGCAGTCTTGGTAACACTAGTTGCTTTCTAAAAGCCCATTACTGAATACCAATTATGTGGTCAGTATTTGGCTTGCCTAAGCCTTATAAGCCCAGGGAAGAAGATTTGTTCATATTAAAATGCTATTGTGGCAGATGCGATGCCATGATAAAGCAGAAAACAGTGACATTGTAGAGAAGGAATGATTCACAAGGACATGAAACATTTTGTGGTCAAAACTGCTTTTTGATCCAAATCTTGGAGCACAATGCACATTGATGCAGCCCATGAGAGGGAATCGCTCGCCAAGCCTCAAACTCAATATGAAGCACAGACCTGGAATTCGGCAGTTATTTGAAAGTGTATAATACCATTTTAAAGACATTCTGGGAGAATTTAATCCCACTGTTTTTTTTTTCTTTTTTTCTGTAGGCCTGTAGAGTTTTATTCACTATTGTGAACCCCAAAGGTGAAGGGACTCTCTGGAAATATCTAATCCTACAGTAATGTCAAGTCACCCAAATACTGGAAGGAATAATGGGACAGAGGGCTCAGGCATGAAGTTGGTGAGGACACGGAAAGAGCATTCTGGAGGGAAGGGAAAGCTTATGGCTGATATGGAAGTGGAATGGCAGCCAGGGAGAGAGACCAACTCTATACAGGCAGGCAACAAGAAGGCTCCATTCACGGGGTCTCAACGGTGCAGCTGAAGAGCGGAGAGTGGAGTGGGGTAGGACGCGTGGTCAGTAGGAAGATCCCAGTAGGTTGCACTTTCTCTGTGAGTCAAGAAAAGATTAAGAGTGCATTGCCTTTGAAAATTCACCATGCATTAATGGAGTCATTGGAGCTGACTCTTAGAAGCTCTACATTTGCAGTATATACATATGTTCCTTGGCACATTGTACTGTTGACTTAACAAAAATTCTCAGTATGCTTTCTGATCTGAATCATGTTAAAACAGATATGCATACACCTGTTTTATAGAGCTTTACAACTTATATATTCACATACCTTATCTTATTAAATGGGCACATAGCCACTAGGAGGCTGATGACGACATTGTGTCTTTCCCACTGACAAGCTTAGTGGCTCTAGGAGGTAAGGAAACTTGATAAATGCCACATGATCAAATAGGGGCAGGCATGCCCTCCTTCACCTATGCCAGACTCTGGCTTTTTCCTCAATAAGTTCATTCAATCTGTCTCATAGCTTGAAGGGCTAATGTTCATAGAGAAAACGGGGCCAGAGGGTGATAATGCTGATGACTTTTAGCACAATCTAGCAGAAGACAGCAAGAGACAGGCTTAGCTCTCCTAATTCCTCCACAGAGGCCATGCTTGCTCCTAACCTACACCTGATTCCTCTGGAATTTACAAAGGCAAGCCTCTTTGATTTGTAGGGAAGAAAATGTGCACTGACCCCACCCCTGGCTCTAATCTTCTCCACATAACTTACTTGCTCTACTCAAAATTTACTGTAAGGTGTCTGAGTTACATAAATATAATATAGTCTGACACTGAGTGAATAGCAGGTAAAGCCTGGATGAATTACAGAAATCACACAAGGTTAAGGGTCAGAGCCTGCTCCATGGAAAATGTACCAAGCTATTTGCATCTCCAGTGCCTCCAGAACACCCAGCCATCATCATTTTGGATATTTCTTTGCTGTGAAGTCTGAGAATTTGCAATTTTGGAGGTAAATATTTCGAGGAAAGAATTCACAAGGGTGTTGTACTTGAGGTAGAATGAAAGGCAAGATGCCTAACACAAAGAGCTGAAGACAGAAGGCAGTTTTAGGGGAGGTCAAATGACTTTGATAAAGAAAACAAAATGATGCAGGAATGTGTCCATCAGTTTTAGAATAGGAAGGAAAGTAATATGGGCTAGGATGTCTTTTAAAGTCATGAATTTCAAAACTTGTAAAACCAGGCTTTTAGCCAGTGGGAAGAGGTAGGAGGCTTCTGGAAGAGAGAATGAACACACATGGAAACACCATAAGAATAAAGCAGAAGGCTCTTTCTGTAAGAGAATCCGCACTAAAGATGCTGGTGAGGCACGTGGCCAGCGCCTAGGGCAAAGTGTGTGAGGGTGACTTCACAGAAGTGCTGTCTTCTGGGAGTGCAGGGCAACCAAAGGACTCTGGAGGTACTTTTGTACCTATGTGTTTTTCAGTTGTTAGCAGTCTTCTTTTCCCTGGTGCCATCCTGTGCTGTCTCTTCACTGACCCTCCTCTGCCTCTCCTCCTTCAGGGCTGGATTTGCAATTCGCTGCTCTTTGTTCTCCTATTTCCTGCTTGATCCGTATTTCTTGGATCCTGTGAGATTGATTATTTCTTGAAGGCAGAACTATAGTAATTTTCTATTCAACACTCTTGTTTAGAGAGAGGGTTTTCTCTGTAGTAGGTAGGTTTTGTTGTTGTTTAGGTTTCTATGGTCTAATGTTTGTGAGAAATTCTTTTATTGTGTCTCCATACAATGCAATAACTGTGGCCTTGACTAATGTAAACATTTAATCTGTTTCACAGAGTAAAATAGTATTAATAATGATTTATTTCTGCATAAAAAAATTTTTTTTTGGTGTAAAGTTTTAGGAGGAAAAAGATAAAAACCCTACTGCTCTTTACCAACTCATAACAGTAACACAAAATACATATTTCCTCTTAAAAATCATTTTGGCTGATTTCTGTTGCATGAAATAAAGACTTCTGATGTCAACAAGTTGAAAGCAAAACAGCTTGGTAATTTCACAGAAGGGGTCTGGGGTAGATTGAATGAGAATGGCCCCCATAGGTTCATATACTTGAAAGTTTAGTCATCAGAGAGTAGAACAATTTAGAAAGGATTAGGAAGTGTGGCCTTGTTAAACCCATGCCAGCAGGACCCCTCCCCTCTGCCTGCTGCCTGCCGTTCTCAGTTACTGCGGCAGCTCCCTGCCTGTCTGCTTTTCTGACATTATGACTGAGAAGCAGCTCTCTGAAACTGCAAGCAATTCCTCCCGCCCCCATTAAATACTGTCTTTATAAGAGTTGCCTTGGTCATGGTGTCTCTTTACATAGCATTAGAACAGTAACTAAGACAGACTCCCCCTAGGAATCATCTAATTTTCGGCTCATATATCATCAGTCTATTTTCCCGTGAGTCAAACGGTTCTATCTTTGTCTCTTCAGATTCCAGTGTTATCTTAAGAGGCACTGAGAGCATGACACAGATGGGTGAAGACCCCGAGCAAATGTTCAACATGCTTCATCCAAATGATACTGTGAATCACATAGCTTCTAAGCAGAATGCAAGTTTTGAGCTTAAAAATATTCCCCTTTCCTTTAGCAACTAATAATACAAGAAAGCAAAAACATTCTTCAAAATATTATTTATAGTCAGTGCTGTACTTTCGTACTTTCTAATAAAACAAGGCAACCTTAGGCAAATGGATGGAAAAACATAGTGAAACTGAGAGCCAGATGGATTGATGAGCAGCACAGTATGGCAGATTTTAGTTGAACTGACAACTGCTAACAAGCGGTCTGACTCAGAGTGGTTCTGCCTTTCCCAGCAACATCTCTGCATCATATTCTAATTGTACTTACACAATGGTACTTCAAGATAATCATTAAAATTAATGAATGAGCTGATGAGGCCATTGCAAATAATAATCTGTGTAAGAAAATACGGTAAACTATGGTTTAGTGAAAGAGGCCAGTCTGCAAAACTGTAGTTAAAATAACAAGTTCATTCCTCAGTCAATAGAGACAGTCTCCAATCATATGTTAAGTATAAATAAGTAATTGATGTCCTGAATACAGGAAGAACCTAGATTATTAAAGGAAGTAAGAGAGTTGGAACCTGCCCTGGATGGAACTAGAAATGATCATCCTTAGTGAGGCAACCCAGACCCAGAAAGACACGCATGGTATCTACTCACTTATAAGTGGATATTAGCAGAATATAGAAGTTACCAGAGAGACTCTAGCCAGTGGGGGGATCGGGACAGATGCTGTGTCTCACTGTTGAATTCCAAGTGAGAGTGGTATGGAAGAATTGGGGGATGGAAGGACCCAGAGGGTTCAGGAGTCCCACAAGGAGACTATCAAGGCCGGCAGATCTGGCTCTAAGAGGGCCTGGACAATCTGTTGCACCAACCAAGGACAATGCATGCAGTAAATCTAGATTCCCTGTTCAGATCGAGCCAATGGGCAGCTCACTCTCCGCAGTTGTGGGGGGAAACAGGGACTGTCTCTGACTCTGACATGAACTCTGGTTCCCCCATTTGATCACTTCCCCATGGTAGGAAGGCCTAGTGCACACAGAGGAAGGGAAGGCAGACTATCTGGATGAGACCTGATAGGCTGTGGTCATACGGTGGGAGAAAAGGCCCCCTTCTGTCAGAGGTCTAGGGAGGGGAATAGGGTAGAAGAGGAAAGGAGGGTAGGATTGGGAAGATCCAAGTGAGGGGATAACAACTGGGATGCAATCTGAATAAATTATAATAAATTAAAATAAAAAAATAATTTCCTGTGGGGGCTGTGGAGATGGCCCAGCAGCAAAGCTCACTGGCTGCTCTTCAGGAGGATCCAGGTTTTATTCCCAACACCCGCAGCTCACAACCCTCCAGTTCTGTAGTCCCAGGTGCTCTGATACCTTTCTCGGGCCTCCATGGTCACTATGTGCATGAAGTACCCAAAGATATATGTATATATATGTATATATGTATATCTTTTATATATATATATATCTATAGATATATATATATATAGGCAAAACACATGTATATAATAAAAATAAACAAAATGTCTAAAGAAGAGAGTATGTAGAACTGGAAATTATTCACATAATGACTTAAAATGCCATTAAGCTGCATATTCAAAAGTACAACTATCAGAAGATAAATTGAAACTCTGAAGTAATTTAAAAATATTATTTAAGGGTAATTCAATAAAATGGCTAGTGATAAGGATTGTAATTACAAGTAAAAGTTATGAGGCTTTTCTGTAAGTAGACATAGTCTTCTTTTTTTCTTTAATGTGTGTGGAATTTCTCTACTCCTCAGCGCCTTCCCGAGGGAGCTTGCAGGCTTCCTGGCTGGTTCCTACTTCAAGACTTAATAGTCGTCTGCACTTTGCCTAGCTGCACTTCCCTCAGGTGTTCATGAGGACCACTCCCTCGTTTCTTCAGATGGTGTCTAAATAGCGTCTCAAAAGGCCCTTCTTCCTCTGTCTCACTTCTAAGTTTGCAACCCAAGCTCTTGTTTCCTTCCTCGCTCCTTTTCTTCCTGAGCCCTCCTCCTCTGCTTTTCCCAGACAGCATCTCATAGCTGTGCATCTTTTTATTGCTCTTCTCTGTTAATTGCATGGCTCACACGGTTCAAATGTTTTATTTTTACAACAGTTTCTTAAAACAACAGTGAGCATGTGATATGCTGATACATGATCAGTAGTTGTTGAATGAATGATATGACTAACAGACAGATAGGCAGACACACAGACAGGCAAACACACACACACACACACACACACACACACACACACACACACACACA
>OU015744.1:137270803-137283825 GCA_907169655.1 Acomys percivali
ATCTATCTATCTATCTATCTATCTATCTATCTATCTATCTATCTATCTACCTATCTATCTATCTATCCCAGCAAGCAGTAGACAGCGACAAGGCTGTAACAGGAGAGGTAGAGACTGTGGAGGGCACATGCGTGGGGGTGAGAAGGGAATTACTAATCGCCCTTCCACTAGGTTGTGGGATCAATGCTGTAGTTTGACAGAAGGAAAACTCTGCTGTTTGTCTATTAGGCTAGCTTCTATTTTCTGAGCCAGCAATTTCAAAGGCAGACCTCGGACACCCTCTCCTTACCCTTTGTCATTTTATACTCCAATGAGATGAGATTTATGGTGAGGACAGTCAAGGAGCATACCCCAGAAGGGCCCGGCCTAGTTCTCAAGGTCAGAGAAATCTCTCTCAGCAAGCAACCTGCCCTGGAACGCAGGGACATGTCAGAGTCAGCAGGTGCACTTGATAGGAGGAGTCTAAAGTTCAAGAGACAAATTACTGGAAACGAATAAGGGAACCCAGCAGGATCCTGGGGTTGTGATCTGAAGGACGTGTGCTTTCACACACAGCAGCACAGAAACTGACAATTTCTACACCATTCCTCTCCGTGCATGATATGAAGTGTGAAGGGAGAATTCATTTTCTTCTATACCCCTGGTAGAAACATTTTGCCACTTTCCCTGTTTATCACATCATAAAGAATTACTACGCAAATCGCTTAGACTGAGGAGGGCTATGCTGTCTCAGATTTGGCAGCTGCTACTCATTCATAGCCGTCTTTTCCAGTCATGTTCACCAAGTTCCTATTATTTCCTGAGGCTTAAAATCTATTTACAATGTGTAAGACCCCTCTCCTTACTCAGCCTGGAGGACCTTCTCACGGGCCCATTTGTGTAGTCTTGTGCAATCTGGTTTTTATCAAGACATGAATCCTATCTCTACTGTTCCCAAAGCCATGTCTGACCATGTTGACATATTGATAGCACGACTCCCAGGACACTGTTTTGGCCAAAACGTGCTTGCCTATGGTACTTCCTCTTAGTAACATCCCATCCACAAACCCCTCTGCCTCTAGGCTGCGAATTCCCACTTTACAACCCTGCGCCTCTGTCACTATTCTCTGTGTACTGATTGCAATAGCCTGGAGTAGTTTTCTTTGAAATGGTTTGAAAAGTATTTTTAAGTGGCTTTAATATTAACAGTTAATATGCAACTATATGTGTTTTATGATAACGTTAAAATAATCTTATGTGTTGTTATCTGTTGAAATGCCAGAGTTTGCCCAGAAATTATTCCTCTGCCAAAAAAAAAAAAATCTTCCCAATATAAAAATTCATAAGCACAAAAGCAAATATCTTGGCATCGTCCATAAAGAGATTTGGAACAAAACTTATTTATGAATAATGAAAACACTGATGTTCTGGCTGCCAAGTCCTTCCGATTACAGAAAGGGCAGGACATAAGCCGCTTAACTAAAGAAAAATCAAGATTTTTTGGCTAAGATAGCTCTCTACCATTTCAAACATCTTAAGGCAGCTATGAAAACTTTAGTAGAAAAAAAAAATTCACATTTCAAGAAGGGACAGACAGCAGGGACACCTGTAGTCATCAGGGCCAGGAGCAGCTCATCTACCTGGACTCAGGATACTACATGAGCCTGCCTCTCTTGTCTGAAGCCCACTTCCAGTTACAGGGTAAAGCCACCACTTTGTCTCAAGCCTCAGGGGGTCAAAATGAAAATCACTGTTGGACTTTTAGAATATGGAGTATCTGAGTGTAACGGGAGGTTGGTGCTGTGGTAGAAGGCAGATCAGGCCATGTGAGGTTGTGCTGGGTAATTTTAGTCCCAAAGATAAGCCAAAAGAACAACACAGAGCCGGTGAGAATAATCAGGGGAGAGCTTTTGTTTTTTGTTTTTCTTGGAAGCCATATTGAGGAGGTTAAAAATTCATATTCTTAAACAGCTTCAATATGAATGCTTTCACTAGGAATGAAAAAAAATAGGTTGAGTCTTATTTTCTTGGTTTTAGTATAGTTTTTTTTTTCTTTTAGAAACATCTATTGGTGTTTATTTAGTTTGATTTTAAAACTAAACTGGCTTTAACATATCATTGCATCGTGTTACAAAAATCCTACGATTTATACTGTTCACAATAAGGGATTATAGCTGTCATGTGTGAACAGAAGTCGTGTGTAGTGGGTGGTCTCAGACTGTGATGTCTGAATCAAATTTGTATCTTCCACTTCAGTTCCACAGGCATCCACTGAGGATCCAATATTGATAGTGCAGCAGAAGGCAGCTGCCTTGAAGCAGACCAATGACTCATTGCAACGAACATTTGCAAGTAAAGATGTATGGACAGAAGGGTATACTGTGACACATTACAGCTTCCAGGAAAAGATTCTTTTCTATTTTAATTTATTTTAATTTTGAGGGTAGGTTGCAAGGGAAGAGAGCAGATATGATGGGATAGGGGAGATGAGTGGGATTGGAGTGCATGGTATGAAACTCACAAAGAATAAAAAGCTTCAAAAAAAAAATCCAAGGGCATCAATAAGGTCACAGGACCTCCTTCCCTAAATACGGAAGTTAAAAAAGCCAAGCTACCCAATAGGGTCCAGAGCCTCTGCAGAATTGGTCCTGGATTTTCGACTCCACCTGCTTCTCAAAGCTAACAATGTGTCACATTTATATTTTGCACACAGTTAAGAATATTGCATATCTACATACAAGAATTTACTTGACATATTTCTCAGCACGTAGTAAAAAGAATGCACATAGGGTTATTTGATGGGTCCAAAGCAGCAGGTCTTTGTTTGAGAACCACCTGCACGGCATTGCAATGGCAGTTCCTCGGCCCACCCATCTCTCAAGGCTTCGTGACAGTCAGCAGTGATGAGCAGCTTCATGAAGCAGGGCACTTGATTTTGAAATATGGTAACTCTTCTCTGGTGGACTCACATTCCACTTTCCTGAAATTACTCTTGAGTTTCAAAACACTGTCCTGTCTAAGGCTATTAAGTGCTAATAAACATCACCATTACTCAGCTGAAGGGAGCTTATCTTGCAGTGATGCGTGAAAAGTGTTTGCAACCTCTGCTTGGAGGGTGCCGTGGAGTGGAAAGTCTAAGTTCTTGTTGTTTGTACAATAAATACTGTTTTTTACCTTGCAATTTAACCTTGAAAAAAAGAATAACCTATATTTTATGAACAAAATAAAATATTTGAAAGCATTTGGAGAAAGAGACCTTTCCCCCTCTCCAGTGTCCATGCTCCTGAGATTGGATAAAGGGCTTATGTGGAGGCTCTGACCTCTTGCCAGATCTGTAGCCTTAGGCAAGGTGCTTAATCAGGAGGAGACAGCCTTAGCTTCTTATCCAGAGGCAGGGAGAGCTGTGGAGCTGACTCCC
Source organism: Acomys percivali (assembly GCA_907169655.1). Classification (NCBI taxonomy): domain Eukaryota; kingdom Metazoa; phylum Chordata; class Mammalia; order Rodentia; family Muridae; genus Acomys; species Acomys percivali. The sequence continues at coordinate 137,274,201 of OU015744.1, forward strand.
AAGAATGCCTGTGAGAAGCACATTCCCACCTGACAAGTATGGACAGGAACAGCTAGCACAGAGTAGGTCCACAATAAATGATAAGAACCAGATATTTTCTCTTAATATATACTTAGGAAAAAAAGGCATTATCAGAGTATAAAAACTAGTATCCAATAATACCCACTGTACTGTGACAGCCTTCAGATTATGGGCTACCCATAAGAAATTCTTTAGAAAATGTGATATAATTTGGTTATGATATCAAAGATTTGTCTAAGTTGCTTGGGATGTCAATATTTCCTCTCTCCTCTCATTGTCTCTTATTTATAAAGGAAATACACACATGTACATAATGGCACACATGCACACACACACACATACAGACACTGTCCTTGTTTGTTATTATTTGTTAAATATTTTGAAGAGTTGAAAATTTAGACTAAATTTCTTTGATTTTATACTATTCATATTTTATATATCTAGGACTCCCTTTTATGCTTTGCATGTTCACAACAGTGTTATTTGAGATAGTAAATATACTGATTCACTCATTTATACACACACACACACACACACACACACACACACACACACACACACCCCGCGGTTCCTCCCCCCCCCATTCACTCTATGTACTTATCAACCCAACACAATTTTTGGCAAACTTTGTGGAAGATTAAAAAAAAAAAACCTGTAGTTATGTAAGAAATAATCGTAATACACACTTGAAAAAAACAAATCAAATGTTTCCCAGAAAAAGATGTATATGTCTTGAAAGGTACTGAGATCGTATTTGCTCACCTTGCTTCAAAGCCACTACGTTTAGTGAGTAAGGAGGGTGATCAGTACAGAGGCTCCCAGTGACTTATAAAATTATTCATTCCTCTGCTCCCAATGTCAACTGTGATCAGGCCCTTGGCTTCCAGTCCATATGGGAAAATTAACAATTTAAAGTAAAATAGGTTTTCATGTACTGGTCAATTCTTAAACAGGCACACACTGTCTGTTGATTGTGTAAGGAGGGTTGAAGCCTGGAGCAGTAAATACTGAGGCCATTATTTTAAAAAAGAGATTAATCCTTATCTGTTGATATAGTTACGAACTACCACACACTAAAATACACACTCAAACATGGGCCTAAGCATAACTAAGTGAAAAGGATCTTGAATAATCATAGTAGCCATGGATTTTAGCAGTCTTACTTCATTCTCACACATTGAGTGTGGAATATTATGGTGGAGCAGAGGGCATGCCCACCAGAAGCGCCTATGCTAAGATCAACACAATTAATTCTGAGTCTATACTTTAGAGGAGCAAATCTAGCTACAAAAAATAGGAACTTAAGCAGAGGGACCCAGAAACTAAAAGACAGAGTCACTGTGTCGAAACTGGAGAAGCCCAAAATGCCAAGCGTCAAAGAAGCGAGTGCGGGGTGAAGAAAAGCAAAGCAAAACAAAAACTCAAAAGCCTAAGACAAAAACCGGAAGTTGGAAGAAAACAAAACAAAACAGAAAACAAAAACATTGCAAGGCTGCAGGGAGAGCGGAAGTGCACGGGAGGAGGCCAGGGCAGCTGTAAGGGGGCTGAGCTGGTCCTGGGTGTGGGGTGGTCAAATTTTCACACTGACATCAGTAGGTAAGTAGGAAGGGAGGTCACAGAAATAGAACTTGGAGTTCATGGTGTGCTCCCAAAGGTCTGTTAGTGGCCAGACCTGAAGACATTTGAGCTTATTCCTAGCAGGGACAAGCACACGTCCTGGATTAGAATATTGTAGTCTGTCTTTAATTGTAGCTAGTGGCATGTGTGTTTTGGCCTTATTGGTACAGTTGTTTGGACAAGAAAAGGCCTGCTCATATTCCTTAGAATTATTTGTAATGTTTCAGTCACCAAGGCATGACACCGACAGACAGTGGAATGTTTAGTGAAACCATTAAGATGGCTGCGAGATATCTGTGTGTGCCGCTCAACATGTGCAGTGGTTTAGGCTGTAAAAAGGAGAGACCAGCAAACCAAGAACCTCAGAACTGAAAAAGTGTGCACATGCAGGGCAGGCCATTGTCACTGTTAACGTTGTTTTACATTGAGATGGATGGAGTTTAAAAATTTCATACCATGGTTTAAATACAAGATAAACAACGGAAACTTTTCTTGCAGGCATTTTTGTTGGATCCCTGCAGCACCTACAGTTCTTCCTGATGTATGAAACTACTAGAATAGGAGTAATAATTTCAACTTTAACGAAGGAAGCTGATTGGCTGACATTTCTGCTCTGTTTAATCTCCGCTGCTAATAACTAGATGATTATTTATAGTAGTAGGTGGATGCTGCTACTATTTGCCAAGATGGTGTGGACAGACACTAGTGAGGAGAGCAGTTCAGTCTCCCCACACTTCTCATCATCAAGACTGAAAGTAATTTAAATCAGCTCTTCTTCGGACAAGTAGTAGGGCGCTTATAGATGCTACACAAAATCGTTAGAGATTCAGTTTAGAGACGATTCCAGGTTTAAAGAGTTGGCTGTGTAATCTCCTTATCTCCTCTCCACATTCAATTTTTAAGGGGCTTATCTTTGCCTACCAAAGGAGAAAAGGAATTTATGTATTTCCCCCCCCCCCCCCCAAAAGCTGATGTAAGAGGCTACTTTCCTTGTCTGTACCTGCAGTGTGAGCATGCTCCCAGCAGGTGGCACAATAATGGAGAAGTGGCTGAGGCTTTGCCAAAGCAGAAGCAATTCAAAAATTATTGCAAAGCATAGAAGCATATTTTCTTTCTAAAGTTAAAATACTAAACAAAAAAATTAATAATAAATTCTGAAAAATATGGGAATCAATTATAAATGCACAAAATGATAAATGCAGCCAAATGTGAGCAAATTTACTATTTGTGGAGCTGGGGCAAAGCAAAGCAGAATCTGGAATACCACACCTTTTACATTCTTCAAAGCTGGAAATTAAGCTATCAGAAGACGTAAATGAAATATGTTCTTATTTCAGCTTGGTCCTGTTCCATGAGGTCCTCTGCACTTACGAAAGTGGACAGGATGTATAGTCTTTCCCTCTCCACTCACCTCACCAACAGCTAGCTACCCAGGGTCACCCACAGGCCCAGGAAAACACATCAGTGGCGTGGCTCCTTTTTATAAAGTATTCTGGGAAGAAGTGGTCACTGGTCCAGAAACTGGGATCAGTGTAGTTTGAGTTAGGGCTTATGTAGTATTGACATAAAAATGTAGCCTCCTGATGGACTCGTTCCCCTGGCTGCCAGTTCCTTTTCCTGATGAAGGAGAAAGATCCGAAGCAGATGTGGAAGGAGCTTGGAGTGAAGTCTTCCTTGCTTGGGATTAAGGATGCTCAGAGAATGATAAGAGGGATGATGCAGTCAGTGTCTTCTTTTTACATTTAAGGTCGGTGTTCAGAGTTTCACTGAGCTTTGATCAACACCCCTGTGAAGTAGATAGGAACCGTTCTCTGAATGGGTGGGTGGGAGAACTGAGCCATCAACACTGACAGACAGAGAATAGCGGGGCTGCCCCAGAGCAGGGCTTGATCAGTTCATGGAAGGCTTTCTGTACGAGACAGTTAATACAGAGGGATTGACCCAAGAGTTTCCAATGCGGAAAATGGGGAAAACCCTGTGGGTGAGACTTGTTAAATTCTCCAAGGTTGGCACATGGAAGGACAATCCATGAACACAAAAACGTCCAGGGCTGAGCCATGGGTCTGAATCTAAGTAGTGGTCAGGGTTCAGAGCCTAACTGTGCACGTGAGACTTTTTGTCTCAGCAAAGCAGCATGGGCGTTTGTCAGACTCTTTTACCTAACTCTGCATCAAAATACTCAGAAGACATTTCAAATGAGGGGCACACTTGTCACAATGCCTATGATCCTTCTTGAAAACCATCTTTGGCAAACCCAGGAATGAAACCAAAGGTAACTGGTGTCCAGTCCTAGCTGGTTGGGTTATCTCAGATGCAGGCTGATGGGACAGCAATTGAACACTGGGCCAGCTCTGTGCAAGTCTGCTCTGCCTGGAAGATTGTAGTCCTTATTAACTTGTTCACATCATTTTCTTTATCACCCTAGTCTCTTTGGACAGGCTCACAGCAGCTTCCCAGGGATCCTGATACTGAATTCGTTAAAGAATAAAGTAAAGATGGGGCTTGATGTGTATGTAAATAAGCACGTAGTGATTTGTGTGTATGTGTACATGTGCATATATGTGTGTGCACATGTGTGTGTGTGTGTGTGTGTGTGTGTATTTTGAGGAGTTTGGGTGATGGGTTTAAGTATTCAAAATCCTAGGCTTTTTAGTGCCTCCAGAAACAGACAGCAGTGTGTGCCAGAACTGTAGCACCCTTGGGTAAGGATCAGGACAGCCTGCTGCTCTGATGTGATCTTAAATGTGCCCCTAGAGACCTACAGGCTAAAGGTTTGGTTGACAGCCTGTGACACTATTAAGAAGCAGTAGACCTTCAAAAGATGAAGCCAAGTTAGAGGAAGTTCGGTCATTAGGGAATGTTCTGGAAGGGGATATAGGTCCCATTCCACTCTCAGTGTGTCTCTAGAGCTTGGAGGTTCTATCCACCATGTGCTTTTACTGTGATGCTCTGTTGCTCCCCACCTAAAGTAACAGAGCTAAGTGGCTACAGGCTGAAAACTCTGCATTTGAGCAGAAAGAAACTTTTACTCCTTTTTAGTTCTTTATCTCAGTTGCTTTGTCATGGTGATAGGAAACTAACACAGCCACTTATTAAACAAACAAGCAATTCAATTTCCAAAGAATTAAGAATTTTGCTTTTAATGACTTAAACACATAGATAAATAAATGTAGGTGTATAAATCCATTCTAAAAACCCAGGATTTTCTATGAGATGCAAATAGGCTTTTGGGGTACGCTCTCTGCTGTTGATATGTGCTATCGCTCCTATAGTTATGTTAGAGAAAACATACTTCTGTCTCTTTGTCTTGAATTGGTGCTATTATACAAGAAATTGTCGAGGCATGGATTCATTGTAACATCTCAGTGTCACTAAATCCAGCATAAGACCACTGTAGGCTTCAAGGGCCATGAGGTCATTCTGTATATAAAGGGATGCTACTGCTGAAAGCAAAACTTTCTCTGGCTCCAACAAGCAAATGCTTTAGGGACAAAACTAGTGTGGGAGGAGAATGGCGGGAGGTAACTGCTGCGAGAGGAAGATTCATCATTTTATGGACACTTTACTAATTTATATACTATAGTCTATATATTATATGCTCTGTGCTATATTCCATATGACTGCTCCCCAAGGTCCTATTTTACCACTCATTTATGCCAGAAGACTTCATCTAGAAGTCACCCTACTGAGAAGATTGTTTCCGAAGCATATTGTTGGGATTTTGAGATAGCGACAACAGTCAACTTGTAAGTAGCAAAAACCATCCAGTCCCAAGTCAGTTTTGCTTTTGATAGGATTGGTTTTTTCAAACTGTATATACTGCATGAAGAAACTAATGACTATCTTCATCATTGTCTCTGAAAATCACCACAAGAAGTTTTTTAAAAAAGTAACTAATCATAATGTGTTATATAAATTTTATGCAAGGGAAGTGGATAAAACAAACATCTAACTTTTCTCTAGTTTTCCTTTTTTATTTTGTGTAGGGACAAGGCCCTGATGACATGATCAAGGCCTCTGGCAAGCCCTATGTCACTGGACCATATCCCTAAAGTTTTGCTTTGGGGTTTTGTGTGTGCATGTATGGTATATGTTACATGTGTGGTATACATATGCATGCATAGCTACCCCCTTGTGTGTTTATGTGTGTGTGTGTGTGTGTGTGTGTGTGTGTGTATGATGTTGTTTGTCCTGCTCTATCATTCTCCACTTTATTCCCTTGAGTCAGAGTCTCTTACTGAACCTGGAGTGTCCATTTCTGCAAGGCTGGCAGGCAGCAAGTGCTTTCAGTTGGCTGCTTCTGCCCTGCCCCCTCCCTGCTTCCAGCACTGGAGCTTTGGGCACCAGTATGGCCATGCTCAGGTTTTTATGAGGGTGATGGAGGTTGAAGTCATCTTTGTGCTTGCTCAATAAGCACTTTCCTCTATGAGTCATCTCCTCAGCCCCCAAATTACATCTCCAGCAACAAAGACTTAGAAGCTGCCTTTAAAAAAAAAAAAACAATGACTTTTATCATTAATTTTTACTTTACTATCGCTAGTATAGTTAACATTGTGTGAGTCATTAAGTCCTGCTCATTTCTGGTATGATTTACTCCTGGCTGGCCTGGAATGTGTTATGTGAATCAGGCCGGTCTTGAACTTACAGATATCCTCCTGCCTCTGCTTTAATTTCAGTTGCTGGGATTAAAAGCATGTGGCATAACACCTGGCAGCATATTATTTTTAGTGACAATCATAAGATAATATTTATTGTGCTATGTGTTATTCTGAGAACATTCTATGAGTGTGCTACAAATTTTTGTAGGTTTACTGTTTAATTCTCAACTACATGTTCTGTGTGCATGATTCTTAGCATCACAGGTTCCCCCAGTTATGTTATAATATGTCCCATAGGCACTGTGTTCAGAAACAGGATCCCACGCAGACTCAGAAGCTGTCTGTATGTCTAGTGCAAGCTGAACTTCTCTATCCAAAAATCTGAAGACCAAAGTACTCCAAGGGATTAGGGATCCAATCTCACCCAGTGTCATCTATGCTAATATAAAAGCCAAACAAACAATCAAACAAACCCCAAAGCAATCAAAGCAAAAACTACATCACCGCAAACACTTCTGGTCCCAAAGAATTCAGATAAAGCAAAGTCAGCCTAGACTCTCCTCCGTCTAGTAATTTCTAAAACGCTAAAAGTATAAAAAGATAAGATACGACGGTGCCTTCAGTGTAAAAGGTGCTAGGCTGTCTCCCACCTTAGTAAGCGATTACCGCGGTGGCACATGTTGGATATGTCAAATGACTTCGTACCTGCCAGAGAAACAAATTTAGCAAAACAAGATGCCAGGTAAGCACAGTGGATGCCAGAGTTCAGTATCCACAACTCATAGGATAGAAATGTCTCTGCTGCCACATTAAATAAATTGTCCTTATTGTAGATAAACTTCTTTTAAAAGTGTTTATTTTTACTGGATGAATGTTTTTCCTGCATTTATATAAACACAGCACAATCAGAGGATAGAAGAGGGCTTTGGATCATGTAAGCCTCCATGTGTGTGCTGAGAATTAAACACAGGTCTTCTTAGCTAGAGAGCCACCTCTCCAACCCCTACGAACAGTTCTGACCCATTTTCTATGATATTTATCACATCTCTTTTTCTTCATAGTAGATATAGTCCCATGCAGAGTTAAGATCTTTCTCAAAATCCTCTGCTTTGGCCTGGCACATGTCTCTAATCCCAGCCCTCAAGACAGAGAGACAAGGGTGTCTCTGTGAGTTTGAGGCTTCCAGGGCTAGACATGGAGAATCTATCTCAAAACAAAACAACAGCAACAAAATGCTAACAAGAAGCAGTGCTGCCTTTATTGGTGGGTGTAGCGGCATACACCTGAGTCCCATAATGAGGAGGAGGACAAAGCAGGAAGAGACAGAAATCTGAGACCAGCCTGCATTGCTTAGGAGACCATTTCTCACCGCATAGTCTTTCAGCCTTCAAATTTCTCCGTAGTTCACTGAACGTGAGCACATCAGTCCTGTCCGGGGCCATTTTCCATATCAAAACCCAGGATCATACCACTGCATTATCAGCAGAATACAACCCTAACAACGGTAGTCAGGAGAGCTGACTGTGATTAATGGCAGAGGAAACAAAAACTGCCACTAAGATATTACTAACCATAGTCAGTGTATAACAAATCTCTGTGTCTTAGGCGTGCATGAGAATGAAGAAGAAGAAAAAAAGCTTTTTAAAAACTCTTGAGTTTACAGTGACATCTTACCAACATTGATGCCCATTGCTTTATTTGATAATCCTGAAAAGCAATAGTCTTGTATCAGCCCCTTCTACACAACGCAGTAAGAGATATTTGGAGTTCATCTGAAAGCCCCATGCCAATCTGTCAGCATACTGCATGAAATCTTGTTTCATACAGTGAATTTAAATTAGAACAAAAACCAAAAACCAATGGTTTTATAGTTTAATAAATCCAGTTCCTTGCTGTCATCTCTGTCACACAACCAGAGGTATTATGATCTTCATATGGGAATGTTACTTGTAAGTTTTAGGGCTAAATAGAAGCCAAACTCCCACAACGCTACACTTACTGTTAGAGAACGGAAGCAATGGGATGATGTATTTTTGTGGCCACATGGTGACAGGCATAGTGGTTTATCCTGACTCCTGACTCCTGAGACCACTGCGCCCTAGGAAACCCATCTGCAGACTCCTCTTTCGATAGCTCAAGCCCATAAAAGGTACTTCATGTTCGAATTATGCTTCTTCAAAGACAGTAGAGATAAGTCTTCTCTGCAGGAGGCTTTTCCTCCTCGTTAACACGACAGCCAAGGCTTGGAAAGGGAAAATCTCACGTGATGTGATGTACTTGGACAAATGGACCTCCTCCTGTCTAGCAGAGATGCCAGCCCTCCTGCATCAGCAGAGATGCTCCCTGCTGTCACAAGCTTTTGCTTTACTTCCCAGGCTGCTGCCCTTCACATCCACGCGCACGTCTGCCTCAGCCCTTACCAGGACAGGCTGATGTCTTATTTACTTATTTATTTTGATTGGTTGAAATAAAATATGTGGGGAAACAGTAAATTTATTTGTCTTTGTATCTCTGGACATTGGGTGAGAAAATATCACAAAAAAGTTTTCAGTCAGCATTTAATTAATAAATAAATTACTTTCTGACAAGTGACAAGTTTCCGTTTTTACTGTAAGTGAAAGCAGGGTTTTGTACAACACTGAAATTTCAAATCATCTGAAGAAATGTAAAGTCTAAAAATAGTTCCCTAAAAAATTTGTACTGCTTTTCTTATAGTGATTTGATGAAATTTTTATTCCTGCCTTTCTGCATTAATGTTATAGGTTAATTTTTCTAAAGGATAGCATCTTCAACAAATGGTGCTGGTCTAACTGGAGGTCTATGTGTAAAAAAATGCAACTGGACCCATACTTGTCACCTTGCACAAAACTCAAATCCAAGTGGATCAAAGACCTCAACATAAAACCAGAAACACTAAGTCAGTTAGAAGAAAAAGTGGGGAAGAGCCTGGAACACATTGGCACAGGAGACAACTTCCTGAACAGAATACCAACAGCCCAGGCCTTAATGTCAACAATTAATAAATGGGACCTCATGAGGCTGAGATGCTTCTGTAAGGCTGGAGACACTGTCAAGAGAACAAAGCAACAGCCTACAGACTGGGAAAAGATCTTCACCAACCCTACATCTGACAAAGGTCTAATATCCAAAATATATAAAGAACTCAAGAAATTAAGTATCATTTTTCAATGTGCAAGTTGCATGTGTGTGATGTTTGGGGCACATGTGGCTCAGTACACACATGGAAATCAGAGGGCAATTTTGTGAAATCCTTTCTCTTTTCCATCTTCACATGGATCCCAGGTGGCTTTCATCACTGAGCTCCTTCTCTAGTTCCTCTGACTTCCTTCCTTCCTTCCTTCCTTCCTTCCTTCCTTCCTTCCTTCCTT
>OU015744.1:137294510-137321253 GCA_907169655.1 Acomys percivali
CAGAATTGCTTCAAACTGTATTTTTACTTGTAAAGTGCCTTCTCTGATTTTAATATACAATATTAGTTGTCATCTGAGGAGTTTTCTCATGTTTCCTATGGCAACTTCTTCATTAAAAATGATGAAAATGCATTTTTCATGGGTTGAGATAATAGCTATACCTTTTCTTTTTAAAAATATTTTCTTTTTTATTAAATATTTTTTAATTTTTACATAAATATTTATATTATTACACATATATAAAACACACTACCTATAGCTAGAAGAACCATGACACAATCAGCAATTATATATATGTTATATTCTTAGTGCTTTGGTTATTTGTATTTGACAGCCTTGAAGAAAACATCTTTCCTATCTTGGTACATCTAAAATTCTGAATCTAAATCAAACTCCATCACATCTTGTCATTATCAACTTAAAAAAAATCTATCTAGATCTAAAAACATCTTAGCTGCTAAACAACTAAGCTTCTTTGTAAAACTAAACTACCTGGTCTTCAACTCCATCAGAGACTTGAGAAGGAATAAACTTGATTACCTGAGTATACCGGGAGTGCAGGTTAGTAGCTTTCTAAATGAAAAGATGACAGATGCAGCTTGCTACCTGAATAGTCACCCAAAATTCTCTATAATGTTGGAGCATCATCCTTAGTCTTCTGGTCCAGTATATGTGACAGACATATTTGTGAGGTAGGAAGTATTGAGGACTTGCTTACACTGTCTTGGCAGAGTTCGGCTGTCTTCAAATGTGGCAAGCAAGACACTGGACAAAATGTCCTTGTTTCTACCACAGACAGAATTTTGCCTCAAAAAGGGAAAGCTATACATTTTCTATGCAGCAAATATGTATTTTTACAGGTAAATATGCATTTAACAGACAGTTCTGAATATTATCTATGGCTTGGAAGTATCATGGAAAAGCCTATAAAACTTATATTTGAGCTAATGTCCTACTGGGAATAAGTGCATGCATACAGTGTTTGAATTAGGTTTGGGTATTTTCTAAAAGTGTAAAATATTAGTTAATAGTACGTTTATTCTTAGTTACTGATGATATAAAAAATGTACTTCTTATTATGTTAACATTGGTAGACCATACCATTATTTATTTTTTAATGTTTTTGTTTCTTTTTACTGTCCATGTAATAAGTTTTTTGATATTTACTCATAAACTCATTTGTGAATAGTCTGTAAAGAGTTCATCATTCATTGGGATGAAATAGTACATGTTTTCTATTTTTAAATATCCAGTTATATAGAAATTATGAATTGAAATATAATCATGTTCTCTTTTGTCAAAACAAGTTTAAAATAAATAAAAATACTGTGTGGAAGGGGCTAGGATCTGAGTTAAATTCGAGAGTTGGGGCTAGCTAGGAAATTGCTTATCATAGCGGGATGCTACTAATGTAGCGTTTACTCAACTTCTATCCTTCCTTTCTTGACTGATGATATATTCACATTTTCACCCACCAGAGGCAACAAAATATCCTTGAGGGAAAATCATATCTACAAAACTACCTGATTGGACAACTGATCAAAATGATCTTAATAGAAATAATATCTTATATGAAATGTTCCAGGGAACATCTTTCACTGAGTGTTTTAGTAAAATGATAATAGAAAGTCTTGTCTATCCTGAAAATAACAGTCTTTTCTGATGTGGTAGTGATAAATCCATTGCGGGAAAAGTGATGTGCCACTGTGAGCCAGGAGTGTGCCTCACAGTGTGTGCATATGTGTCTGAGTGTATAAGTGGAAAAGACTTCAAACATAAAATTATTTTTATGTTTTTAAAAATTATTTATTTATTATTATGTATACAGTGCTCTGCCTGCATGTACACCTGCATGCCAGAAGAGGGCATCAGGTTACATTATAGATGGTTGTGAGCCACCATGTGGTTGTTGGGAGTTGAACTTAGGACCTTTGGAGGAGCAAGTCAGTGCTCTTAACCTCTGAGCCATCTCTCCAGCCCCATAAAATTATTTTTAATCGGAGATAAATAATTGAATTGCTGGGTCAATTATTTTTGTTATAATATTAAATTGACATCTTAGTAAGCATATTGATATTTTAAATTTGCTGGGATGCCCTGAAGTGCAGTCATGTTTTATGACATATTCTATACCCCATCTGAGTCATGATCTTTAATCAGAAAAATATAGAGACATATTTTAGTATCAAACAAGGTATGCCTTTTAATAGATTATTATTTCCACTTACAAACATAGAAATTAAACTAAGGATGGTATTTTTAAAAATCTCCTAAGTATTTTAATGTATGCCTCTAATCAAATGTATATATTTTATTGTGATGACTGCACCTATGAATATAAAATTATGATACCAAATCCATTTAAATTTGTAAGAAATTTGTGATAATGATTTTGTAAAGGAGATACTAAGAACAGTTCAATTTGCCTAAAATTTTCCAAGCTCAATTTTAATATTTCAGTATATGGCTCATGTAGAATTAAAAGAAGAAAATTTGATCTCTATGCTTTAAATACTATTGATATTAAACATGTGTTTAGAAAGATAACATTTCTGGAAGTTAGCAATTTATGAACTAGATATTTGGCTTTTTACTTTACAACTCTTCTAATTTTAATGATATAATACAATTTTGACCATTAGTAATTTTTCTCCTTTGCAATTTCTTTTGAGACAGGTTCTCACTCTATTTCCCAGGCTGGGACTGAACTTGCAATCTTTCTACCTCAGCCTCAGGAGTCTCTGGGTTTGCAGACACACTACTGAACCTTGCTAACCTTTAAAAAAAATTAGACTTTCCAAACTATGGGTCTTTTCTGTTTTTAAAAAATGATTTCTTGAATATTTCCCTAGAAAAATATATTGAAGAATATATGATAGGAGATTATTTCATAAGGTTATGCAATTTCTCAAGACAGGAGAACAGCATGATTGAGGCTTTCTGTTTTCTGTGACACGGATGGTAAAGGTTTCATTTCCTATATCTTGTTAAGTTCCCTTTGAGAAGCGATTTGGCACAGTAATTGACATTTCTTATGTTACATTACCTCTTGCTATATATTAGTTTTAAATTTGAGAAAATTTAAAGATGGCATCATTTGGGATACTAGGTTGTCTGATTCTCAAGTGAATTTCTGAGTTACTTCTCTGTTGTGCTGTCCTGACCTACAGGTGAGGTCGAAAGGCGTCAAGAACTTGAGTGCCCTGCAGTTTCCTTCCACAGCATGCTTCTGGGTTCCTGAACATGATCGGGGAGGAGTGTGTGTGTAGCTCTATTTAGTTCTTTACAGGCTTTATTAAGTTCACTTTAGGCAAAGTGGGTAGTTTTGTTACAGCATTTGTTGTTCAGTGGGATTCCCATTAGCAAAGCCTATTCCAACCCCTTATTATGGGGAGAGAGGGATGGGACCTTCTTCTATTCATCTGGGCACTGGTATTTTTCAATCAATTCCTTATTGTTTTTACAAAAATGCCATATATTTTCTTTACAGGTTTTTGAATTCTATATGCTGACTTCATAGTCGTAGATTTTCCCAGCCATTTAAGGTATCCATTTAAATGCATTTGTTCTATTTTTGTTCTCTTGGATCTATTGTTGTATTGGACAGTTTCAATATTCTGGTACTACATAAGCTTTCCCCCTTACTCAGACCCTGGAGTCTGTAATAATAGCAATCAAGGCAGTTCATTCTGACAAATGTGTGTCAGAAAAGAGCCTGCTGTGGCTTTGAAATATTGAAAGTGACTGATAACATAATATGTAGCGCAGAATAAATGCATACAAATGCCAGTTTTAGCTGAGCAGTCAAAGTATGAACTAAAGACAATGTCGGAACCCGACCCTGAAAGCTCCCAATGCTAGTGGTCACAAGGGCAAATTACTAAATGCACTTTGCAAAATGTTTTATGAATAAAGCGGAGGCCAGAGAGTTTTCATCCTTCATGGTACCTCTGAGTCCATGGGAAACACAAAGATGTGATGCTCCCTTAAAAACGTTCTGTAGTGGAAAGTCAGACACTGTTTAAGAAGATAAATGCAGTAAGGGGAAATTGGGAAATATGATTAGACAGTCGACACAAGCGTTAAACATAGAATGCAACAAAGATGGCTGGTGGAGAGCCAGAGGTACATCAAGCTCATTACAGTAGTAGTTTCACTATGTCCTCAGCTTTAATTCTAAAACTAAGGAATTTTAAGTTTCACATTGCATGGCAACATGTGACAATCTGGCGGTGACTTTTACTGTTCTGCTCAGGATGTGCATCATCCTTTCATCCTGTGTATCCGCACTGCACATTCTACCCATCTCTTTGTCACTATCCTTAGGCTGGTAAGACTGCTGCATCAGCAAAGTGCTTGCGTAGAAGCAACACTCATTTAGTTAATAATGGCCCCAAAGTTCAAGACTACTGAGCAGAAGAGACATTAGAACACAAAACACAGAAAGACAGCTTAATTCTGCTACTTCTATGCCAATGCTACAATGCCTATAGATAAATAACTACATAAATATGAGGTTGGGTATTAGTGGTGGTTGCAGTTATCCACTGGAGATCTCGGATCATGTCCCTTATGGATCAGGAGGGAGTGTGTTGCATTATGGCACATTGCAGAAACTTAGGGGAAAAAATGTTGACTGGTAGGTTGCTAAAAACCTCAATTTTGAAAGGCATACTGACATTTAAAATGGGACATTTGAAGAAAGAGCTAATAAAACTAAATCATTCTAACATTTGAACGTTGCATAGCTGGCTTTACACATGACATATGTGTTCCCAACTCTGCTTCTCCCGTGATAGAACTCCCCATAACATCAGCCCTCCATGTGAAGAGTCAGCAAGGACTGACCTGTCACCTAGCAAAGAAACCTCGGTGCACCGGGTTAGGTATTTCCTGAACGTTCAATTAAACAGCCAAGCTATGGGGGAAAACTGCTCTCCCCTAGTTTTCCTCTCTCTTTCTTTTCCTCCTTCCCCAGCTCTCTCTCCTGGCTAACTATATTTGGAAGGCAGCTCATTCTTCCTCAGGGATGTCAAAGCTGGAGATGTAAGTTGAAAAGGTCTGTGCGTATTCTTCTGGCAGTTTTCACACATACAAAACAGAACACTTCTGGGCAGTGTTATAAATATCAGTATTATAGAATATGCCTCAAGCCATGCTCTTTTTAGAAGTGTGAATGAAGTTAGTATTCTCCAGTCTCAGAGTTCAAGAGTCTAAGCCAAAGCTTCACTGGAACTGGCAGATGCCTCAGGAGCTGTTGCCAAATATATTAACTCATAGAAGTGAAACTTGTCTTCTCTGCTGCTATCAGTGTGGTTATCTCAAGAAGACTAGACACTGTGCTGTGGGCATGGGGGACTTGGGGGCTGCTAAAGCTGTCCCCATTCTTTCTCCTATAGTTTGCACAAGGCTTAAAAAAAAAAAAAAAAAGGAACTGTTCCACACGGTTCCTTATCTCCAAAGTCTAATTCTCATCTTCATTTTAACTCGATTTTGGGTGCGTGTCATCCATCATCTGGATTAGTTTAGTACATTCATGGTACCTCTCCCAGAGTTGGAATAAGCAACAATGCTGCAAACTGGGTGACTCTTTATGGAAACAGAGCCTTCTATAATGGATGTCCCTGCCTTTGGTGACTTCTGATCACGCTCAGGATCAGTCTGGACCACGGCCAGTCATCTCCAGATTCAGGGAGAGGAGCCGAGAGTTCCTTTCGTCCTTCTGTCTTCTCCAAAGCATGTTGGCTGCAGATGCCCAGCTTCTTTATGCTTTGTGGAACTTCTTTCTCCTGCATCTTATACTGAGCATTTACTTCCCTAACTCTGATTGATGCTGGGTTCCCTACAGTCAGTATACCAGACTGATGGTTTGAAGAAGGTCGGCTTTCGATGTCCCCAGTCTCGAGGCTGAGGACTGGTTCAGGCTGCCTTTGAGGTTAATAGCTTCTGGGCTTCAACTGTCTTTGCCCTCTGGAGTCAGCTCTGATCTTCCATTCTTACAGCAACATCAGTCATAGAGGGCAGGCCACAATTTGCTGACTTTATTAAAGTTCAATTACTTCTTTAATATATAATTACAATCTGAAGCGCTAGGGCCAGTGTTTCCCCATTTTAGCTCATGATGTTCCCCAACTTCAGGTGCTGACTTGTCCTCTCAGTCCCTATACACCTGGAAAACCTTGCCAACACGTCTATAAACCCAGGTTCCCCTGTGTTCCTCGCACACACCACAAGGGCAGAAAGGCACCTACTTACCTGTTCAATAGGTAGGAAATGAGTTAGACTGAGGCTGGATTATATTGTAAATCCCTTGCTTCCCGTGAATGTCTGGCACTTCACAACACATACTCAAGAGCCATCAATATCCCCACGGCAAAGAAACCTAACTGCAACCCCTTACAGAAGCCCGCACTCATGTATAAGACAGGCTTTGCAGTCTTTTCATTTCCTTTCTATTTTTTTTTTTTTTCGAGACAAGGTCTCTCTGTGTTAGTCTTGGCTGTCCTGGACTCACTTTGTAGACCAGACTGGCCTCTAACTCACAGCGATCTGCCTGCCTCTGCCTCCCGAGTGCTGGGATTACAGGGATGTGCCACCACGCCCGGCTCCTTTCTATTTTTTTTTGTCTTTTTAAAAAAATTTTTATTAATTTATTCTTGTTACATCTCAATGGTTATCCCATCCCTTGTATCCTCCCATTCTTCCCTCCCTCCCATTTTCCCCTTATTCCCCTCCCCTATGAGAGGGATTTGGGACTCTAGATGAGAGAACCATGTGAGAATAGCAAAGTAGAAGGATCCAGTGGGTCCTAGAAACCTACAAGTAGAACATTATGATAGGCAGATTTGGGCCAAGGGGTCCCGCTCAAACTAAGGCAACAGCCAAGGACAATACAGGCGGTAAAATTTAAACCTCTACCCAGATCTAGCCAATGGACAGGACAGTCTCCACACTTGAGTGGAGAGTGGGATATGACTTTCTCATGTACTCTGGTGCCTCACATTTGACTATGTCCCCTGGAGGGGGAGACCTAGTGGCACTCAGAGGAAGGACAGCAGGTCACCGAGAAGAGACTTGATATCCTTTCTATTTTTTAATAAGCCAAACTTTGCTTTGTTTTTGGCTCACTCTGAAGTTAATTTCTTTATCAAATCCCCAAATGTCAGTTTTAGTTGGGTGGAGGTCTCTGAACAGCAATCAGGCCCTGTTCCGTTTGCTGGAGACAAATCTGCGTTTTCCCAGGTAGGCTGTCTCCAAGATGTTTGTGTGTCCTCAAGGTTATTTTCTCCATTAGGCCTCTAACGGGAAGCATCAAAGTACTCACACAGATGGCAATGCAGAGGTGGCGCGACATCACACAGTAAACGCTCTGCTAACAGACCTGCAAGGATTTTATAAACGTAATGGCGGGAGCAAGGAGAGCTTGGGAGCCCAAAGGTGCTGTTTGCCGGGGCCCATCTTTCCTGTAAGTGTGAGCTCCACGGAGTAATGACATCCTTTTAGAACTTCCCCTGTGCAATGCGGCAGCCCCGAGACTTAACATCCTATGATCTCAAAAGAACGACTCCTCTGTGCTGCCTGCAAAACTGGTGTGTACACAAGGGCATCTCTCTGATGCCAAAGAAAGGCAACATCCTCCCCTGTGGGGACACATCAGTTGGCTGTCTACTGTCAGGGTAAGATGGATTTTCACTCTTGGCAGACGATGTGAGAGGCTCTAAAGTTGGGGTACAATGGCTCATTATTTAAGTTTTTCTGGAAGGGATTTCTTCACTATCTTTTGTGAGATTATGCAGAGTCTGTATCCTAAAAGTAGCCAGCTTCCAATGAATGATTTTACAGCCGATGGTCACAGTGGCTATTTTAGACCTAAAATGGTCACCTTCACATCTGAATAAAATCGACTCCAATCGTTTTGTATTCTGCTCGCTAGCTCTACAAACCTTTGTTTCATAATGGAAAAAAAATTTTTGTAGCATGTGTATAAAAGGTTTCAAGGGACAACTCTGTTTAAGCTTTCAGTTTGTTCTCCTTTTATTTTAATCAATGATAACACAGAAAAGCTTTGCTTGAAGTTATTTTTTAAAGCTTTTCTTTGAACAAGCCACTTTTCTCATTTATTTTTTACAATTTTATACATGCACTGAAGGTCAAAAAAGTTCTCAGATTTAAAGTAGGACATAGAATTCTGCATAAACCATCCCAAAGGGCTTTTTTTTTTTTTTAAATGTAAGGAATCTGAAAGGCAGAGTCAGCAGCATTGGTTTAGGAACTAGAGTGGATGTCACTTACTATTGCAGGCACTCAACTGCCAGGGCAAGGAAGCCAGAGGGAGGCTCCTGCATGGCTTGCTTACACATTCACACCCCGTCCCCGCACCTCTGCTCCTCCACAGTGAATAGAAGTGGTATGTAGATTTAAGACCCTTAGTTTACAGGAAGGAAAGTGGAAGTATTGACAGAGGTTGCTCGATTTTAATTCTTCTGAAGATTAAAAAAAAAAAAATCTATGCTTCTCTCCTCAATGGAAGCACATTGCAACTCCTAGTATAAAAAGATATAATCTCAGAACAAAATGACATCTTTTTAAATTACGTTTACATTGGACTTATTTGTCCTGATTTCCCCCTCATTTCATGATGGACTGAGGACTGTCCCCTTAGTGCTGACTCTGCATGTGGAAGGGCTTTGGAAGTTAGCAACAGGTGAGCTGATTTTTCGCCATTGTAGACAGGCTACCTAAGCTGAGGCAGGTAGTAGGGCAGGAGGCAGTATGAGGTCTGAAATCAAGGTTGTGAGGCATAAATCAGCTCCAAGAATCTCACGGTGGCTTGGAAATCAGTTATCAGGTGTGCTGTCTAGTTTTATCTCAACTTGACACAAGCCAGGTCATTTGGGAACATGGAGTTTCAGTTTGGAAAATTCCTCCCATTATATTGGCTTGTGAGCAAGCCTGTTGGTACCCTGTGGTACATTTTCTTGGTTGATTATTGATGTGGGGGTGCTCATCTCACTGTGGGAAGAGCAACTCCTGGACTAGAGGTCACTGGTGCTATAAGAAAGCAGGCTGAAACCATGGGCAACAAGCCAGTAAGCAGCACTCCTTCATGGCTTATGCATCAGCTCCTGCCTCGAGGTACCTGCCCTGCTTGAGATCCTGACTTCATTAGTGATGGCCAGCGATACTGAGCTATAAGCTAAAATGAACCCTTTACTTTTGGCCATGTTATTTTATCATGATGGTAGGAAGGTAATCAAGACATCCTTTGTACATCTTTCTGTTCTTGCTTTCATGACACTTGTCTCAATACTTTGCTTCTTTGCAGTGCTCTAGATAAAGAAGGCTCTAAAACACATGACAAAGCATGTGTTTTACACTCCTTTAGTGTAAGTTCACAGGAACTTACTGGGTTTTTGATATGATGCAGCTAGAAAACACTAGAGTCGATCCTTGGGGTATAGGAGACTCACGTTCCTTCTACAAACAACAAAAACTATCTTTGCAAGGTTTCTTCTCCATCTATGAAGACCCAGATAAGGTTTAGTGATAATAGCTGGTCATATTTTTACATTTAACAGATTATGTTAACAATAATAACAGACACGACAAGTTACTGAATAAAGGTGATGGGATAAACATGGGGTGACCTAGCACTAGCTGACATCAGTAGTCAAATCTTTGAAGGAAAAGAATTGTTTTGGAGTTACAGAGACTATCACCGGTCAATGGGGATTCCCCAGGGACGATCCATGGAGGCATCAACAACAACCTGGAAAAATTGGAAAGATAAAGCTAGTTGTCAGAACAGGAGATATGAGAGATGACTTTTGGTTGGTGAAGGTGAGCTCATGATCGATGAAGTAGAAGAAATTAAACAAGGGTAACTAGAGTAGATATAAAACAGAAATCAGAGCTTTGAAAAGGCGTGTACCTTCTTTATTGATTCTGTGTGAATAATTCCCTATTTTCTCATGTCTCCTTTCATTCTGTAGCTTTTGTCTGTTTATTTCCCTGGGAGGCAGGGTTTTGCTGTGTAGCCCAGGCTGGCTTTATATCACAACTCTCTTGTCCCAGCCTCTGAAATGCTAGGATTCCTGGCAGGCACCACTATACTAGATTTCCTAACTGACTAAACACAATTATCATCTCTGTTGATATCATACAACATTTAGATGAGGTAATAGAGAGGTGGAGTCTTTGACTCACAATGGCATTTACAAATAAAAGTATCTTCAAATTTATTGAAATATCTCACAGAGTAGAAAAGAACAAGAAAACTAACAAACATGTCTTAAAGTAGTGGTTCTCAGTGTGGCTATGACAGCAGCAGTAGCTGGAACTTGGTAGAAATAAAAATGAGGCACACTTCAGAATCAGAAATGCTAGGGCTGGAGGCCAAGAATGATTGTTTTGTCAGGTCCTCCAGGTGCTTTGACACTTGCTTAAAGGTTGACAGGTGCTGTCTTAGAGTGAGGAGTCAAGCATAGCTGAACTGGCCATGAGATTAATTAAAAAAAATAGCCATAGATATCCACACAGCTCAGGGAATGATCATTCCTAGGGAAATAAGATTCCCAGCTTGCTTTGTTTACTCATTCTAAAGGCACTTTTCTTTTTTAAGTCTCTTTCTCATTCTTGCTTAATGCATTATCCAGGTCTTGGTTCTTTCAACATCCCATCTCCCAGCGGCTCTCTGTCGTACATTGTACAGCTACACCTGGAATCTGTATCTCTGTTTTATACTTCTGTTTGTTTTCAGACAGACATCTAGATGTCACTACACGTTCAGTGCACAGTGCCACATTTCTCTTTCTCCCCATCACATCTCCTCCGTGTCCTATTTACAGTCCTCCCAGTGAGCACATAGAGGCTTCCCTCCTCCCCCTTTCGTGTTTCAGACAAAGTTGGCAAAGGACATGGCCTCTGGAGTCAGAGTTTTCTAGGTTCAAATCCCAGCCCAGCTACTTATTAACTATAATTTAACCATCACCAGAGCTGCTCCTTTGTCAGATTCCTTGATTACAAAATGGGAAGCCAACAGCACCTGCCTATGGGTGCTCTGAGGACAAGGGGGTTGGGGGGCAGTTAGTGAGCATGAAAACATTAGAGGAGTGCCTGGCACACATGTGTGGTGATAGCTGCCCTGGTATGGTACGGGCGGTGACTCTTTGTCCCGTGTTCCTGTATTCCCTAATATCAGTCAGCTTTTCTTTCAGATTTGTTGTAGGGGGGGACAGTACAGGTGATTATTCTATTTCCCAGGCCTTCTAAGACACTGGTGTGGACTCTACCACAGATCACTCAGGCTGGGATAAGCATGGCCTCAGATGAACTCCCTATGTGGAGGAGCCAGAACCGCAGATAAGCTGAAAGGACAGGTTTCTGTCTTTCATGAATGAGAAACACACAAAGCTTGCTGCTTGGGCTGCTGCTGTTAGCATCCTTTGATCACAGAGCAGGCTGGCTCTGCCTTTGCAAGAGAGGTGGAACAGAGTAAACTACTTAGTGTGGTCCTGTTGACTCATTAAAAGCCCGGATTTCAGTTATTTGTTTGAAGTCAGAGTTCTGTCCCCAGCACCCACATCAGATGGCTCACAATTACCTGTTAACTCCTGCTCCAGCTGCTCAAATAACTGTGAAATAAGATAGATAAGAGGTGATTTGGAGTCTACCAATTAAAGGCATAATGAATTAAAATTCTTCCATGAAGGAGCAATTAGCATCTCGGTTGACTAGAGCTTGGAGCTACTTATAGCAAAAGACAGCAAGCTAGAGGAAATGCTACGGTATCGTCTGAGTTTTCCATTTCTTTTTTCTTTTTCTTTTCTTTTTTGTTTTTCAAAAGAGCAGATGACAAAAGCTGAAACTGTCTTATACATTTTCTGGATGTCTTATACATTTCTGGGTGGAAATGGATACATTGTTTGCTTTTGCTCAGGTGTTATAAGACAGTTTCCATTTTCGTCATCTGCTCTTTTCTTCTAATGGAGGCTTCCAAGTACAGCTGATTGTTTCTAAAAGCCATGAACATTTGACTTAAACTGCTGGCCAGCACTCTATTGTGAGGGAGGTTAACTGCCTGAGTAGGCAGGCTGGCAGTCAGGTGGTCATTACTCTCATAGAGCACAGCTGCCTGTGGCAGGCTGTCAACATGTTAGCCTGGGTTCAAAGGCCAGCTCTGCCACTCAACTTGGTGACATTGTATCTCTTGGGCTAAGTTTTCTCAACTGTACAGTGAGGTTAATAACAGTGTTTAGAAGCATATGTTGGGATTAAGTTACTTAATATAGACAGGCAACTTATTATACATAGTACCTTTCAATGTAGTCTTTTCTGAATGTTAACTACAATTTTAGAAGACAGCATTGTCTCTGTGTTACCCAGGAATCATACATTCATCCATACTCAGAGTTTAGGACATAAAAGCCATGGCTCTTTTTCATGAACAATAACATTAGACTCAGGAGTTGAAAAAATTTAATAACTTCTAAGTCTTGAAAAGACAGGTTAGCATAAACACATATAAGCACACACACACACACACACATACACACACACACACACACACACACACACACACGCGCACGCACACAGAGACTATCTTTGTAGGCTTTTGAACACTTAAGATACTGAGATCAACACTGCAATTAATTTAATAGTCCAAAGAGATTAATGTAAAATTATGCTTTTCTTAAACATGTTAATGAAATATTTAATTGATTATTACTTATTTTTCTAAATTGATTTACCAGTAACTATTATTTAAAAGGCCATATATCATATAAGATAGCAAATAGCTAAGAACCAGCAGGTACAATGGTGTATCCCCATGTCATGCACATGTATATACACACATGTGTGCACATGTGGACATTTCTGTGGAATTTTCTAGAAGAATTTTGTGTCTTTGATATGCATAACTAGGTAAGTTGGCACGAGAAAATAAAGTTTCTTGTATGCCTCAAAAGAAACCCTAAGTATTAGTGTGGTGGGCAAGGCTTGCAGTGAATTCTGTTACTGACTAGAGTTATATAAAGATTGTAAACTTCTGCTGGCTGCTTACTAGTTTTTGTTCAGACTAAGGGCACAAAAGCTGTATGAAATTCTGTGGTGAAAGCATATATTGCAGCACTTACTGGTCTTAAATTCATCTATTCACACACAATTACAGAAGTGAGTAGGTCAGCAAAGCCCATGTCTTCTGAGCTGACCTGGACTTGGTACATACATGGTGTAAGTACGGGTAGCATAATAGTTTTGCACTTTCATGCAAGACTGGGACAAGCAAATATGCAACACTGTCCACAATGGCATGATATTTCCATAAAATCTAAAAGCATTTGAGAAACCTGGCAAGTAGAAGAGCATACAAGTAGTTACTGCATCAACACATTATTTTAGATATGACAGTCAGTATATATTAGGTTGCTTTAATTCAGAAATAGAGTCATTTGAATATAATGAAAATTGACTTTGAAATTATCACTCAAAATGTTTTTCACTTTCATTGAAAATAATCACAGCCCTGTTTAGTATCTGGTCTAACCAATGCCTGAGATGAGCTGGTTCTTCAAAGCTGCATGTAAAAATTTCACGTTGATAGTAGGTACCTTTAATGTTTTTATAATTGTTAAAAATGGCTAATAAAATGATCTTATTTTCTTAATAGTGATAGCAACGGGAATCTTTTCAAACATATTCTGATTCCTGGCAGAGATTCTGGGGAACAAACTAATATTGTATGTGTTTAGGGAGAGGAACTGACACACGTTTGGTTGTCTAGTCATATTCCAAGCCTGGCTCCCCTCCACCAGATGTACAAGGAATCAGAATGCAGGCAGTTATTAAGTGACCACATAGAAAAGGACCATTCCAGACTTCCATATCAAAAATTCAGATGAAACAGAGGGAAACAATGCCCAGTGTTTTATTGCATTTTACGAGTCAATTGTACTATGTTTCTCCATAATTACAATCTCTGCTACAGGAAGGACTCCAGATATGCTAAAAAACAAGTGCTTGGCAGTCTTTGCCTGGTTAACTGAATATTTCTCTGATTGCTTTAGTGTTTACTGCTGGTTTTTGCTTTTTGTTTTGTTTTGTTTTTTGCATAAAAGGCTAAGAAATACGACCTTACAATTAAGAGCATCTTTAACAGAATGAAAGTCAATTAACCATCATGGATAATTGATAATCTTTTTTTCAGTTACATAGCCATCATGGACTTGCTGTTCTTTCCTGAAGTCGTTGGCATGGA
This sequence comes from Acomys percivali, assembly GCA_907169655.1. Taxonomy (NCBI): domain Eukaryota; kingdom Metazoa; phylum Chordata; class Mammalia; order Rodentia; family Muridae; genus Acomys; species Acomys percivali. The sequence continues at coordinate 137,308,768 of OU015744.1, forward strand.
TCTGCATTGTATTCCACTTTTTCATTCTTTGTTTCAACATTCAAGTGAACAATGCCCTTATGTCTCAGGAGTAGCTTTTCTATTTTCTCTTTCCTCATTCTTTTTGGCCAGCTTAGATCAAGCCTTCACAGTCTCAGGATACTATGTTTGCCTTAGTCTTTGCCAACTCAGTCCCATCCTCCTGTGAGATGGACTAACCTCTCTTTAATGCCAGTGTTGCTGTATTCCTCTCAAGCTCCAGAACAGACAATTGGATTTTGTACTGTTCATGGCTTCTTATACAAATTTCAAATGTCCTTTCAGACATGAATATCCTTATTATTTCTCAATCCATTCTGTTGTTGTCTATTCTTTTCTGTGGTCTCTATTATTTTGTTATCAATTATCTATTTCCTTTTTTATCTAACTGTTCTTTGTTAATCTTTTGTATATCAAATTCAAGGCTCACCTTCTCTGGAGAGCTATTAATCATTTTCCCATTGCTTAATTCTATTTAATATTCTCTTCAGTTCTTTTCACATTTCAACCACAACTTTAACAATAAACACCTAAATAGAATTGGTTTTCTATAGGTATATCCATGAATCGATGCACATTTATAGAAACGTCTGTATTGGTATTATTTAAGGTGAATGGGTTTTGGATTTCTAACTAAGTTGCAAGTATATTGTATTCAGTTTCTCTGTGGCATCATTGATTTTTTTCATCTTGTTCCTCATAGAATCTTCTTATCAATAAATGTGTCTTGATTAACAATTATTTCAATCTTATTTTTTGGCTTTTCAGTTATATGCGGATTTTTGTTTGTTTATGTAGAACAAGAATGCATCTGTAGAATATCATGTAATTGTTTGTAACTATATACACATTCCTTTAAGGTGAGTACACTAGGCTGCCCCACTGACTTTGCACCTGATTAGTGAGGTATGAGTAGAGGGATGTGTGGTAGGATGCTTTGCCCACTTGGGCCATACAATTGGGAGATGAACAGAAAATTGATCTTCAAGCGACTCATAGCTCAAAGCAGAACTCAGTCATCATGGTTCATGAATAGAAATAATTTATTGTAAGTCACCAATATTTTGGAGTTTGTGTTTGCTTTTTGTTTGTTTCTAAAACAAGTGACTAATACAGATCTTTAGAATAAGTTTTCTCTTTCCAGAGAAAGAAAAAGGTCTAACTTTTTTCGGCCTACTTAGTGGAAGAGCTGTGACATAAGTCATGGATAAGTGCTTTGTAGCCCCAAGCCCGCTGAAATTCCTGCCCTTTTGCTGTTTTACAGTTTGAAGAACAACATGTGAAATTTATGTTTAGTGCTTGCTATTCGAACCTAAGTGCTTTTCTTATCTACCATTATCTTCTAGTGGGTATCAAGTAATAAAGGAACAATTAGTGTCACATAAACAGTATCTCTACCTAGAAGACAGTGACCTCTGATGTCAAAATGTGTCTTGTAAATTGAATGAGACACTGTGATTTTCTCCAATAGAAACTATTAATCTAAAAAATATTATCAACCGTTCTTTCTTTTTTTTATTTTTTATTAATTTATTCTTGTTACATCTCTATGGTTATCCCATCCCTTGTATCCTCCCATTCTCCCCTCCCTCCCATATTCCCCTTATTCCCCTCACCTATGACTGTTCAACTGTTCTTTCTTAAACAATTTCCTGTTGTGGAACATTCTAGTTTGAAGCAGGGTGTATTATCTTTATATCCTTTTCCTTGTGTTCCATGACACAAACATCTCATATACACTTTAATACCAGATGGAGGATTTTAAAGTTTTTACCATTTCCTTCATAAAATTCAGATGGAAAATACCCCATGTATATATCTGTAAATTAGTATTCTAATTTGGTCCCAGAGTACATTTTGTGCTTTCATGTTCTTAGAAATAAATCAATTTCTACAACTTTATACTGTTCACTTCCTCCAATGTAGACTGCTTAGCTTCCATTGTAATTTATAGCACATATACTCTACTTGGCACATAACATTTTGCAGAGTAAAAGAAGTTATATACGATAATACTTTTCTTTTATTTATGGAGAAATAGTACATGTTTTAGACAAGAAATTTTTTGTAAGACCCACTTCAAGAAGCTGAATTTGTGTTATGCTTTTCGTAACACAAAGGAGAATATGATGAAACAGACAGTGTAGTCTAGTACATTTTTAAAGCTTTAATTTCCTGTGTTTTACTTGGGCGATTTAATAATCTTACCTTTGTGAAAAGACGTCTCGGTAGGGGCTGCCATGCTGCAGTGCGATGCCGTATCCCCGGTCAGCAACAGTATTTCCAACAGTGTAGAAGGAACAGTCTGGGTCATTGATAGCCACATATTCCAACACAGCCGCATCCCATACAAAAGCATAGTTTCCATATTTCACCTGTGCAATTATAGAGGAGAGACAGAATAGGACCTAAGGTTAAAAATTCATAGAATAATACATATATGCAAACTTAGAGGATATATGTGTTTAAGTGAACTAATATTTATGTTTCTGTTAGTCTACATCTCTTAACTTCTAGAAATGTGAGGAAGGTAGGACACCATCCAGGCTTTCAGGGAACATGGATTTATAGTAAAAGGATCCCTGAATTGTAGATGTCACATGGACTGGAAGAATGTTAAATACATGTCTCTGAGTTTACACTGAGTCTTACCACTTAGACTTTCATTTTTGGAACCCTTAAAATCTAGAATTGCTTATAAACTTGTTGGGAGATGCTGATGTGGTTAGACTACTAGGCCTCTAAACTAGGCACATTTCTTTACTCTCAGTATGGCTTCTTCATGACCTATGCTTTACATAAGTGTTCGCAATTCACAATAAGGAGAAATTACTAATACCATTCTATCTGTAAGCTTGACTTGTCCTTTGTGTCCATCTGAGTTCATCTCTTTCCAAGTATAGATTCTGGAGCTCTTACAATTAGAACTAAAATAAATGTATCTTGAGTGTTTTGTTAACATGTGTTAAAGATTTTATCTTATGCCATATCCTCTTTCTCAAAGAAACCCTTTCCATTGTAGGTCATTACAATGAGGAAAGCAATCCTACTCTTCTGTATCAACATGTGGGAATGTAAATTCACAATGAGGCACCTACAATATATTTTAGGGATTTTTTTAGTCAAAAATAACTCATATGAGAGCCTGCTGTTATGGTTTGGATTTGCCATATCTTCCTCCAAAGATGATGTGTGGAATGCTTGGGCTGGTGGGATGGTTCACAGACAGATAGGTCATCAGTGCACAGACTTCATCAGTGGGTTAGTTCACTGGCAACATCATAGCTTCACAGAGTCTTGGGAGTTGGGCCATAATCCTCGGCAGCAGGCTGTGTGCTTTGGAAGATATTTCTTGTCTTTGGGCCCTTCATCTTTGTCCCTGATTCTTGCCACACCTAAGGTGAAGAGCTCCCCTCCATTCTGGATGTCCTTCCATCCCCAGGCTTTCTGCCTTGCCATGCACAGGCCAGAAGCAACAATGTCAAACAACCATGGTTGGAAGGAAACTTTTGAAACTGTGATCCTTCTACTCTTATGCTGTATTCTCAGCTATTATGTCACAGTAACATAATTAACCAATGCACAAACTTATTATGAGGGGGCTGGAGAGAGGAGCTGCCCTTCTAAAGCAATGGTTGCCCACCTTCCTAATACTGTGACCCTTTAATACATTTCCTCATATGGTGATCCCAACCATACAATTATTAGTATTGCTACTTCACAGCTGTAATTTTGCTACTGTTATGAATCATAGTAAGCATCTGTGCTTTCCCATGGCCTTGGGCAACCCCTGTAAAAGGGTTGTTCAACCCTCAAAGGGGCTGTAACCCTTAGATGGAGAACCATGTTCTAGAGAACCTGGGTTTCAATCCCAGAACCCAAAAGTTATTTTATGACTTGATATAACTAATCCCATGGGACTTGACACTCACTTCTGGCTTCCCTAGGCACTAGGGTGCACAGACACACATGCAGGGAAAACACCCTTGCAGACGAAATGAATTTTAAAAAAATTTAAAAAGGAATGAAAAAAGCAATTATGATAAACACCTCAATAAAATTTATCTGGAAAAATATTAAAGATAAAGATACAATTTAATAAATTCATAGAACAAATAATAAAACCCCAAGTTAGTTTATTTATATTTTTAAAAGACTGTAGCATTATTAAAAAGAAAAGAAGGTACTGGTGATGGCTCAGTGGCTAAACTGCTAACTATTATTTTTTTTTTACACATTTTTTATTGAAAAATAAAATAATTCACATTAATCTCATTTGCTATCCCATCCCATGCATCCTCCCATTCCTCCCTCCCTCCTTCCCGCTTTCACCCCATTCCCCTTCCCTATGACTGTGACTGAGGGGGACCTCCTCCCCCTGAATATTATGCTAGGGTATCAAGTCTCTTCTTGGTAGTCGGCTATCCTTCCTCCAAGTGCCAGCTGGTGGGAATGCAGACTAGTGCAGCCACTTTGGAAATCTGTCTGGCACTATCTCAGAAAACTGGGAATAGGGCTTCCTCAAGACCCAGCTATTCCACTCATTGGAATATACCCAGAAGATGCTCCAGCATACAACAGGGATATATGCTCAACCATGTTCATAGCAGCCTTATTCATAATAGCTAGAACATGGAAACAGCCTAAGTATCCCTCAGTAGACAATGGATAAAGAGACTGTGGTACATTTATACTATAGAATACTACTCAGCTATTAAAAACAAGGAATTCCCGAAATTTCTGGACAAATGGATTGAACTAGAAATGATCATAATGAGTGAGCTAACCCAGAAGCAGAGAGACTCAAATGGTATATACTCACTTATAACTAGACACTAGCCTACGGGGCAGGTCTCATGAAAGTCTTCACTTACCAGGAAAGTGGGATAGAGATGAGGACATCCTATTGGACTCTAGGTGAGAAAAATATAGGAGACAGAGAAATAGACTGCTAACTATTGCAAGCAAAAGTATTAGAGGGTCATATCACAACATCCCAGGTAAATGCTGGGTGGGCAGGGAAGCTCACCTATACTGCCAGCCTTGGAGGGCTGAGACAGGGATTCATTCTCCAGAGTGAGCTGGCTGGAGAGCCTAACTATATTACTGAGTTCTGGATTTGACTGAGAGTTCCTGCTACAGTGAATAAGGTGGAAGAGTGTTGGAGGACAATTCCTAATATCAATTCAGGCCTCAAAATATCACACACATGCAGGTGTAGCCATATGCCCATCCTCATACCTGTGAACATGCATATACATGTGAAAAAGAAGGAAAAAAAAGAAAGAAAAGAGATACCAGTTAAGTATTAACCAAACTATTGTAAAGTACACATCTTACAAAGGAAGGTGGTTTCATTAAAATTGAAAAAGGGTCAAAGTGGTGAAAAGTGCTTTCTTCTCTTCCAGAGGACCCAAGCTGTGTTCCTAGCACTCACGTCAGGTGGCTTGCAAACATGCAACTTCATCTTCAGATACTCCTGTCTTCCAAGGACATGTACAGCTGCATGCACATATCCACATGCATACAGACACACTCACATAATTAAAAGTAATAAAATAATCTTAAAAAGTTTTGTGCCACCTGACTCTTTGACAGGTATAGTGGTGCATGCTTTAAATCTCAGAGCTCATGAGACAGAAGTGGGACTGTCTCTGAGTGTTAGACCAGCCTGATCTATGCTGTTGTGTAGCCACCAGGGCTATGCAGTGAGACCCCGTCTCAGTAAGATAAGTTCAAAATAACCCTGTAAAGACATGTGCCAGTAGATAAAGCAGTCACTTATCTATTCTTTTTGTTTTGTCTTTAGAGGCAGTGTTTCTCTGTGTAGACCTGGCTATCCTAGCACTCACTCAGTAGACCAGGCTGGCCTCGAACTCAGAGATACACATTCCTCTGCCTCCCAAATGCTGGGATTAAAGGGGTGTACCACTACCACTGCCCAGCTCATTTATCTATTCTTAAACGAGTAAGAAAACATTTTTTTTTTCAGTGAAATATAGAGTCCTCAGCAAGGAATAGTGGTGTATGCCTTTAATCCCAGCACTTGGGAGGTAAAGGCAGGAGGATTCCTTTTTTCATTAAAAAGGTCCTCATGAGTTAATAAATGAACTACAAACCCCAGAGCAGTTCCCCAGACTACAACCATCAAAATCACCAGGAGCTTCTTGTGTTAGAAATGAAGACTCAAGGTCAAATCACAAATTTACTACATTGAATATTGGAAGTTCAAAACCCGGGAGTATGCATTTCAGCAATCCTGATAGAGTATGCACAGGACCTTTAAATAATTCTGTTGCTCCTAAGGAAACACCAGTGTAAGGAACCTTTTTCTACATATAAAGCATGAGAAAATTTGAGGTGGAGAGAGTCTCAGAGTGTTGATGTGGGAGATACTGGGAATATTTGGCTAAGTTTCTCCTGCATGGAATCTCATGTTTGCAGAATTAGTCCACAGTCTTTTTTTCCCTGATTCTTTGTACTAGACATAACATTTCTGCTTTACTTCCAACTTCCTTGGTCTACCCCTCCAGCTTTTGAGATATATCGGTGACCTTAAAGTCTCCTCTGGGAACCCATTTTGACCTTTTCTCCTGCATGTCAAACAGCCCACTCTGCCACCTAGGACCTTTCCCTGATCCTCGGCAGTTGGGGACACCCCACTTTGCTACTAGAAAAGTATTCTAGTGTTATCGTTATGACTTTGTGAGCCACAGCACTGTACTTCAATAGACAGCAACATTATCACTGCTATTACATATACTATTTTTAGCAATTTAATGTTAGGGAGCTTTATGAGTGAATTTTTAAAAAGGATTAAAATTGTGCAATGATAGCCTGCAGCAACACCAATGAAACAATTTTTTAAAATGTTCCTGGCATTTTTTTTCATTGCCTAAAGTATGCGACCCTATCCTTTGGATGGTTTTTAACTTGTCAAATTTTTAAATTTGATGGTTTTAAACTGTAATCAAATTTAAACTTTTGAGAAAAGATTCATCAGCAATGTCTACAGCCATCCTTCAAGAGAGAAAATAATTGAAAGGTTGGTCTAGGAAATGTCTAACCCACCTGACTAGGTGGTGGATATTTCAGAAGTTTCCAACTAGCTTTTGTTCTTGAGGTCATGTTTGGATTGGCAACTGAAATAAATGGCATCAATTTATTTACCACTGGGAGGCTTCATTCTAGGTTAAGTAAAAGGCAAGAATATATCTGAGTGCCTCCTCTTCATATATCCCAGATCTTTACTGCCACTGTTCTCTATGGATGAACCCAAGGTAGAGGTATTAAGATGTCTAGACACATGTTTGGAGAAAAGTAACCATCAATCCCATCATCATTGAACTACCCAAGCTACAATGACTGACCTGACTGGATCTGCTCATTCTGCATAGTGCCATGAATGTTTTGGGAGTAACCAACTGTTTTGAATTTTACCAAAGTCCTGATTCATGAACTAAAACTCATTAAAAGCACTGTTAATGGGACCAAAAACTTGGGAGAACTTAATACTATACGGTCATAGTTTTAAAAAGACATTAATTCAATGAGTATTATTGAAACACTCATGGAACAGTTCATCTCTCACCCCTCATCAGAGAAGATGGCAATGAAGGCAAAGATACCCTCCCTGTCTGGTTAATGTACAAAGAAAATGAGATACGGAGTGCTCAGCCCTGACTGGACATAGTCATTTCCCCAGGGCTCAGAAAACAAGCAAGAAGGGATGAAAACAATATAAGAGCCAGAGACAAGAGGGGGCATCAAGAAAAGTCTTTTTTGAACACAACATGAGGATTGAACATTTAAATTTACATCAATTGTGATGACATGCACAAGACTTGCAAAGGTTTAAGCCGGACAAAGTCTTAGCATGGAGTGGGGCAGGTGGGCACAAAATCCCACCACTAGATGAGGAGCTTTGACATTTGATAGCTTATGGAAGAAGACAAGACATCTTTCTTCAATGATGTGACCCATGGTAGGTGACAACAGTTCAGAGCAAGCTCCATCTCTAAGAATATTTGGGCATCAGAAACAGGACCTAATTTGGGAAAAATGAAGAAAACTCAAAGTTGTGTGGACAGGGAGGATATAGAAAGAGTCATGAAGTCATGAATATGATAAATACATTGTTTGAAATTCTTTAATAAAGATGTGGGGAGAATCTCAGGGGAGTTAGAAGGAAGAGAAATCATCATGAGTGTATACTGCATGCAAACATTTTTTTCAAAGAAATAAATATAGAATAAGAGCCTATGTAAAAACAGGTTATGTTGTGCTTGGTGGACATGCATACCTATTGATGGTCAGGACAGAAGGCCCCACTGCAGTTCCAGAGGTACAATTAGAATGTGGCAACCCTCAGAAAGGGTTTGATTGTTTGATTTCTACAGGATAGCCATAGAATTGCCTTAGGTCCAGGTTAAGGACTATCCATTGAGATGTGTGCTGATAGTTCATGCATTTTAAGACCCAGAAGCTGAATTTCTCTGGGTGATCTAAGTCTTGAGCCCCGTTCCTTAATCTGTTTATAGCTGGGTCATTGAGACAAATCGCACAATTACTGTAGCATGCTGCACTGTCATGTTCACAGCTTCTGTTGAAACATAAAGGAATTCATTTTCATGGAGAGGAATTGGGGCAGTCTGTTCAAATATTCTGATAACTGAAATAGTTGTACAAAATCCAAATATTTAAGTTCCATATCTATGTACCTAACTGATTAAATACAGATACTCTATGGAGACCACTTCTTGTTCATGCACACTCTACTAAGATAATCATTGTTTTTGAAAGTTTCTTCCTGTCAGATGAGGAAATGTAAACTTTCAATGTTATTTTCTCAAATATTTGCATTTCTGGCCCAGTCAAGAGAAAAATGAAAAAAAAATTAAATGTAAGCTCTTCACTCACTGTGCAATAGAAGGTGACATATTTCTTTCTGTATGTGACTATTCTTGTTCCTATGCTTTTATTCTAATATTCCCATTAGTAGATGAAGAAGAAAGCATTCAGTAGTTTATTAGGTAACCATGGTAACCATTGACGCCCATACTACAAGCAAATACACTTACCATCTACCATCCCATCAATCTTCATGTGAATTGAGAGATAAATACTCATTCTTATATAAAGCTTTAATTTAGTAAAAATATATAGGCTCACTTAAAACCTAAATGCACAGAAAACAACAACTATAATCTTTCCTTTTATTAAGAAAGTTCACTGGAAATAATTTTGGAAAGATAACATTTAAACAAAAACAGTAAGATAAAAATTTCCTTATTGACACATCCAGTATTTCTATTTTAAAAAGATAGGTAATATGTAAGACATTTTTAGATTTATAAAATACCCTCTCCTGTGATTTCTTTGATATTTTTAACACTTTGAGACATCCCAGTCTAAAGCACCTAAGTCACAGCTGCAGCGAACCAGTGTCTTCCAAGCTATACTGATGATAGTGGACAAGTGGAACTCTGGCTCAAGGCCATTTGCTATGCTCATTTCATAATACTAAAGACATAATTTCATGGTGACATTGTCCACAGGGAAGCAAATGCAGGTGAAGTAGAGTAATCTCCAGCATGGAATTCGAGAAATAACATTTATGTAAATAAATGCATTGTGACACAAGATGTGACAAGCACCATAAAAGTGCAGCTTCTTTGATGTTCTATAACCACACTAGTAAAATAAAAGAACAGATTCTAAAAGACAAAGCTGGAGTTTGTTAAAACCATGTGGATGGTGACTGTTTACTTTCTGTGATTGCAGAACCCTAAGGCTTGCTCATCCCGTGCCCATTACTCTCTGAGTCTCAAGATTGAAATGAAAACTGTGTTGAATCCCAAGCATGGAAAACTTTAAAATGAAAAGATCTGAGAATAATGTCAGTAAAATAAATTCTAGCTTTGTACATCAAACTGCAGTACAGTTTTAGCTAATGGTCAGTAGTGGACGAAGTGAAGAAGTGGACGTGAGTGACAGCCACAGAATTATGACTAGCCCAGCCTCGATCTATAGTCTTTGTAAGTCACTGTCTGTATAAGTCCTCAAGATGAGATGGCTTTAATATTTATTACATGTGGACCTAGGTATTGGCCTCTTCCACTACAGGCAAATTGGTAATTTAGCAGCATTCATCACCTCTGAACATATGCAGCACAGTAAATCACATGCAAGTCACACACACATTCACAGGCACATACACACATACATATGCGTACTCACATGCACACAAGCATACACACAAACACATGCACACATTTATTCAAATACAGGAATGGTTTTATTTATCATTGTTTTGTGTGTATTATGTTCAGATTTCAATTTGTTCTCTGAGATAGCCATCATATGGCATAGACTTTCACAAACAAGATACGAAAATGTTTAAAATATTCAACACTAACTTTTTAAAGAATTTTTTAACACACATACAAATGTACTAAATAAACAAATGTAATAAATTAAAGAATGGCTGTTGGTAAAATGTTTATGACTTACTTTTTGAAGTAAAGGGCAAAAGAATATCCTTCTCAATGATAGAAAAACATTGAAAATGACAGTGCATAAAAGAATTATATTACAATATTAATTTTATACTTGTTTAATTATGTTTTTTTAAAGAAATCTTGGGGATCCTGGCAAAGGATGATACCCTTTGGTTGTTCAATGTTACATGTAGATTGGGACATAAACTCAATGAACAGTAATACTTTAAAAATATTAAATAGTCATATTTTGTAAAGTTAGTAATACTCAGTTTCTTTACTACTACTCCAAACTGTTTTGACATACTGTAACTTGTTTGAAAACGAGTTGAAATTACTTTCATGTTTTATAACCATTTTTCTTAAGAAAGAGAGTTTGGACCTACATTTTCAGTGAGGTGATTCAGCATGCTTATAGAGACAGACATCGTGAACATGTTTACCCGACATGTTGAATTTAAGGATGCTGTGATTGGTCTTCAGGAGAGAGCCTGTGGCACCATAGTGAGGAACTAGAGACATATCTCCCCAAGAATAAATCCTCATCTTCCTAAAAGGTGAACCATGTGCTGTTTTAACACTTTGTTTTCACGAAGAGCATGTATAGTTGGATGTCCAACAGTGATACCAGACTCAAGGAAATGGGGCTTGTAAGAACCAAAAGTCGCAGGACATTTCACATTTGAATACAAGAAAGAGAAGAAGGCTTTGACCTACAACACTGTCAAGCATGTAAGACATGTTAGAACACTGGTGGCACAAAGTTTGTTGAGTAATCAACCAATATCTGATTTGATTTAAAGCCCACTTTACAAGATGGAAGCCATACTTGGCACTGCTTGGGTGACCAAGAACCTGAAACCAGATAGCCACGGGGCCAAGTGGAAAACCAAATGCTACCATTCTAAAGCAAAACCATAAACAACTCTCTAAAACAAACAAGCAATCATATAAGTAAAATGGCTCCTAATGACATTTTGCAATACTCATCTGTGCCTTGCTCAGTTATCACCAGAGTAGCTTCTTCCTGCAGCTGATGTGAATAGAGAGGCCCAAAGTCAGATATTAAGGAAAGAGAGAGACCTTGGAACGTTCAGCAGTAAAAGGGATGTCTCCACCAAATCTGTCTTCTCAGGGCTCAGGGAACCCTGAGGAAGAGGATGCAGAACAGGTGTAAGAGCCATAAAGGATGGAGGACATCAAGAAAATGTGTACCAGAGTCAGAGATGACTTTTGTAAAAAACAACCTGGAATAACCCACTAACTCACTCCTCTTACAATGTATTAATCTATTCATGAAGGCTGAACCTTCACCACCTGGTGATTGCTTCATAAATGTGTCACTCTAGATGGTGATCAAAGGCCAGTACATTTTGGTGGGGACATTCAACACATTAACAAACACTAATCATCTGGTCATATAAATATAATCTCAATGCTTGTTTGGTTTCTTGACTACAGAAAGAAGCCAGAAGGGATGAAAGCAATTGATCTTTTAGACAGCTAAACTGTACTCTGTGAATGACCTGTAAAGGTATTTGCCATGGTTATTTAACTATTTTGAAATGTCTTTATTTTATTTTATTTTTTGATAATTGCCTTAAGCTTCCACTATTGCATATAAACTCCTTTAGTGGTACTTTAGTTTTGGGGAGAAGGGAATATTTTAATGATTTTCTTTAGTTTGCAAGACTTATTCTATTTACTTATGTATGTGTATGTTTGTCTGTGTGAGTGTATGTGTACATGCATGTGAAGATGTGAATGCCTGTGCATACACTTGGGAGACACTAAACAGTGTTCACTTCTGGGAGGTGGAGTAATGCATTTGTAGGAGGCACAACTTTTTGTTTTAAAGATACGTAACAAATGCTCTTAAAAACACTCCTATGCCCACAAAGACGGACTATGCTAATCTATCTATCTATCTATCTATCTATCTATCTATCTATCTATCTATCTATCTATC
>OU015744.1:137333753-137346824 GCA_907169655.1 Acomys percivali
GAAAGACTGCAAGAGCCAAACCATGAGGGAGTTTGATGTGAGCTCGCGTCTCATAGTAATTTCAAAATGTATATTCAGTATTACCAGGAAAACTGCCTAAACATAGGCTGAACAGGAAAAATAACAACAGACATGCTAACCTGAACTGGGAAAAGCCTCAACCCTAAACAAAGATCTACAGGTAACTAAGGAATTCTGAAAGCTGGAGAAACAGTCTTCCCCAGGGAAGATCACAACAACTGGTTATCCAATACATTCAAGTAACATTACGTAAGTGGAGAAGATCGGATTTATATATTTACTAACATAAATGTTTTTGCTCGTGCGCGCGTGCACACACACACCTAATTGATGAAAAAAAGAGGCTATGAATTTGAAAGAAAGCAAGGAAGGATCCACGGGAGGGCTTGGGGGGAGGAGAGGGAAAGGGGAAGAGATGAGGATGTAATTATATCGCCCTAAATAAAGAATATAAATAAAGAATAACTTAAAATTAGATAAAAATCGGAAGTTAACTTATATAAACATTTAGAAATCTACTCCTTCTGATTAAAATATTATACTCCAAGAGATGCTTACTGCTACAAGGTAAGTTCACTTAGTGTAGCAAGGAATTTCTGGGTGTGTTTTAATCACAACCAGGTGCGTTTTTAGGAAAGTGTTTTGCTTGGCTTGTGATAGAGATCTGAATCCTAAGACCCTTTCTAATTTAATTGAGGCCTTTTTCTTTTTTGCTGCCTCTAGAAATGTGTTAGCATTTTCTATCTGCCCATGTGGACCTCAAATATAATATCCTTGCCTAGTAAAAAAATCTTTTGGTTGTTTTGGATCTCTCTCTCTCTAACTCTCTCTCTCTCTCTCTCTCTCTCTCTCTCTCTCTCTCTCTCTCTCTCTCTCTCTCTTTAATCATCAAAGCTTTGAAGTTCGAGTTCTCCCTGTTTTATTAGCATGTTTTTCCAAAGCTTGAAGGTCACATATAAGCTGTTGTTTGTTGCTGCATATAAGTGGAAGTGAATTCAAAAGTGAGAAAGGAAGAAGGTTTTATGTGTGGGGAGAGTGGACTTGGCAATGAGAAAACTGAAAAACTGGAGAGAAGTGGGACATGTCTGAGACTGGCTTCTGTCTCAGACAACTGTATCATACCAGGCCGGTCACTGAGCTTTCCTGTACTTGTGTTTATGACTGTGTGCTCAGAGTCATAAACCAGGTAGGATACTGTGGAGTGTGCATGCTGGAGTATGGTGACCAGCTTGTAGTAAAATGCTGTCAGGAGAATAATTATTGCCTTTCTTCCCTTCATTATGATCCAGCATTGAGAGTAATCTTAGGAATTGGGTCAGTTTTATTAACAGCAAAAACTCCATAGCAACAGGGAAGTTAATGATAAAGAATAATTCTTTTATGTACTTGCCGGGTGAATTTCAGTGATATTCATGTCCACCTAGAACCTGAGGAAGGACTGTATTTGGAAATAGAGTATTGGAAAATGTAATTAAATTAAGAGTAGATAGGAGAATTACTATGACTTTCAATTTTCATATCAGTGTACTTAGAGACAGAAAAGGCACATGAGGGTGATTGTAAAGACAGAGGTGGAAACAGGCTGTCCTAATACAAGCTAAGGAAAGCATGAACCTCCCAAAGCTGAGAGAGGCACAGAAAGCTTCTTCCATAGAGCCTTCAGAAAGCATGACCACACCAAACATTGATTTTGAACTTCTAGTCCTGCTAGTTAAGCCATTAAGATTATAGTAGATTGTTATGGAAACCCTAGGAAAATAGTACAATGAAATAAATACCAAACTTTTTCGGTAGTAGAACTATTCTCATTCTTGGAAAGGCTAAATAGCTCTTTATTCTTATAATCTGACTATTACTTCATATTTTTATTGAGGATTTTATCCTTATTTTTGTCCTGAGAACATCTCAAATTCATGACAACTACAATATTGTGTAAGTGTAGTATAGAGAGGTGAGTACATTTTATAAGATTTGGGTATTATAAATACTTGTCTAAGTTCATACCTGCATATATAGCTACTTATAACCGTACTGCTGATAAACACACACAAAAAAAACCTAAAACTAAAGAAAATTGACTTATGAGCAAATGAAGAAAATATTTTCAATTAAATAATAATCAGGATGATGCCCTAACTTCCCAATCAAAGAAATAACAGAGTCCTCATCAGACTCTGAGCCTGACAAAAGGCCCTCAGTCTTCAGAGCTGGCACTTTCTAGTTGGCCCTAGTGCAGTCATCATGGTTCTTCTCTTAGTAAGGGCATCTTTTGTTATTATAAAACACTAGGACAAAAAACAACTTGGGAGGAAAAAGGTTTATTACCTTTATCCGCTTCTGGTAACAGCTCCTTTACTGAGGGAAGTCAGGGGAGGAACTCAGGGGAGGAACCATGGTGTAGTGCTTAATGGCTTGCTCCTTGTGGCTTGTTAAGCCTACTTTGCTATAGTGACTAGGAATTTCAGCTCAGCATTACCAGCACAGACACACACACTGAACTGGACCTTTCACATCAAGAAAATGCAGTGCAGGCTTCCCAGAGGCCAAGCAGAAGGGGCACTTTCTCAATTGAAGGTCCTTCTTTCAAATTGACTCTAGCTTTGTCTCAAGTTGACAAAGCCATCCAGCACAGACCTCTTATAAAAGGGAGTGAGGGTCTTACTTCAAAAGCCTGTATTCCATAAAATTGGAAAATTGAAATGAGCAATTTTCTTGACAGATTCCACTTACTAAAGTTAAATCAAGATCAAGTAAACAGTTTAAATAGTCCTATAACCCTCAAAGTAATAGAAGCAGTCATTAAAAGCCTCCTAATCAAAAAGCCCAGGGACAAATGGTTTCGGTGCAGAATTCTACCATATTTTCAAAGAAGAACTAATACCAATACATCTCAAACTATTCCACAAAATAGAAACAGAAGAAGCATTTCCAAACTCATTCTATGAGGCCACAGTCACTCTGATACATAAACCATACAAAGACCCAACAAAGAAAGAGAATTTCAGAACAGTTTCTGTTATGGATATTTATACAAAAAACACTCAATACAATGCTTACAAACAGAATTCAAGAGCACATCAAAAACATCCTCCACAATGTTCAAGTAGGCTTCATCCCATGGATGAAGGGGTTGTTCAATATACAAAAAAATCCAACAATGTAAATGACCATATAAACAAACTGTAAAAGAAAATCCACATGATCATCTCCTTAAATATGGAAAAAGCCTTTGACAAAATTCAACATACCTTCATTTTGAAAGTCATGGAGGAATGAGGGATAGAAGGTATATACCTAAACACAATAAAGGCTATACACAGAAAACCTATAGCCAATATAAAATTAAATAGAGAGCCATTTAAAGCAAACTCACTAAAATCAGAGACAAGGTTTCCCAGTCTCTCTGTATCTTTTTAACATAGTACTTGAAGTCCTAACTAGAGCAATAAGACAAATAAAGGAGATCAAGGAGATACAAATTGGAAAGGGAGAAGTCAAAGTATCACTATTTCAAGATGATATGATAGTATACATGAGTCCTAAAATTCTACCTGGAAACTCATACAGTTGGTAAACATGTTTAGCAAAGTGGCTGGATACAAAATTAACTAAAAAAATAGTAGCTCTTCTGTATACAAATGAAAACAGGCTGAGAAAGAAATTAGGGAAACAACATTCTTCACAATAACCACTCTAACCAAGCAAATGAAAGTCCTGTGTGACAAGAACTTTAAGTGTTTGAAGAAAGAAACTGAAGAACATATCAGAAGATGGAAATACCCCCATTCTCACAGATCTGTAGAATTAACATAGTAAAAATGGTCATCATACCAAAAGCAATCTACAGATTCAATGCAGTGCCTATCAAAATATCAACACAATTCATTATAGACGTTGGAAAAACAATTCTCAACTTCATATAGAAAAACAGCAAAAAAAAAAAAAAATCCTCAGTTAAAACAATCCTGTATAATAAAAGAACTTTTGGAGTTATCCTCATGTCTGATTTCAAGCTGTTCTACAGAGAAATAATAGTAAAAACCAGGTGGGATTAGCATAGAAACAGACAGATTGATCAATGAAATCAATTGAAGACTGAGGGAAAAAAACCCCACACATCTATAAATACATGATTTTTGACATAGAAGCTAAAACCATACAGTTGAAAAAAGAAAGCATCTTCAACAAATGGTGCTGTTCTATCTGGATGTTGGCATGTAGAAGAATGCAAATAGATCCATATTTATCACCCTTTACAAAACTAAAGTCCAAGTGGATCAAAGACTTCAACATAAAACCAGACACACTAAATCTGAGAAAGTGGCAAATAGCCTTGAACTCATTAGCACAAGAGACAACTTCCTGAACGCAACACTAGTGGCACAGGCACTAAGATCAACAATTAATAAATGGGACCTCATGAATCTCAAAAGTGTAAGGCAAAGGACACAGTCAATAGGACAAAATGGCAGGCCACAGAATGGGATAAGACCTTCCCCAACTCTACATCTGACAAATAGAGTCAAAATATATAAAGAACTCAAGAAATTAGACACCGATAAACCAAATAATTCAACTAAAAATGAAGTACAGTGCTAAACAGAATTCTCAACAGAGGAATATCGAATGGCTGAGAAACACCTAAAGAAATGCCTACTCCTTAGTAATCAGGGAAATGCAAATCAAAATGACCCTGAGATTCCATCTTATACCCGTCAGGATGGCTAAAATCAAAACTCAAGTAACAGCACATGCTGGTGAGGTTGTGGAGAAAGAGGCCCACTCCTGCATTGCTGGTGGGAGTGCACGTTTTTACAAGCATTCTAGAAATCAATCTGGTGGTTTCTCAGAAAACAGAAGAGTCCTACCTCAAGACACAGCTATATCACTCCTGGGCATATGCTCCACTATACCAAAAGGACGCTTGTTTAAACTACGTTCATAGCAGCCTTATTCGTAATAGAAACTGGAAACAATCTAGATGTCCCTCAACTGAAGAATGGATAAACAAATTGGGGGATAAATTTACACAATGTAATAATACTCAGCTATTTAAAACGAGAACATTTTGAAATTTGCAGGAAAATGGATGGAGCTAGAAAAAAAATCATCCTCAGTGACATAACCAAAACCCCAAAAGACATACATGGTATATATTCACTTATAAGTGGATATTAGCCATAAAATGCAGGATAACCATGCTGCAATCTACAGACACAAAGAAGCTAAGTTACAAAGAGGGTCCTTGGGAGGATGTTTGAATCTTATTTAGAGAGGGAAATAAAATAGGCATTGGAGGTAGATGGAGGGAACTGGTTAGAAGAGGGTATGGGGAGAAGAGAAGACTAGGGAGTGGGGAGAAGAGGGCTAGGTGGGAGAATAGAGATGGCATCTCTGGGATTTGTCAGAGATCTGGAATAGGAGAGGCCACAGAAAATCTGTGGGGTCACTCTAGTTGAGACTCCTAGCATTGGTGGATATGGAGCCTGAAGTGGCCAGGACACTAACCCACCCATGAAACTTTCAACGTAAAATTAGCCCTGCCTGCAAGATGTGCAGGGACCACAGTTGGAGCAAAGATTGAGGGAAAGGCCAGGCTGGCCCTAATTGAGACTATCCCATGGAAGAGAACAAACCCCTGGCACTATTAATGTTACTCCACTATGCTTATAGACAGGAGCCTAGAATAATTCCTATGAGAGGCTTCACCTAGCAGCTGATGGAAAGAGATGCAGAGACTCACAGCCAAACATTAGACAGAGCTCAGGGAGTTCTATAAAAGAGTTGGAGAAACAATTGAGGGAGTTAGAGGGGTCAAGGACTCTATAAGAAGACCTACAGAGTCAACTAACCAGGGTCCACAGGGGCTCACAGAAACTGAATCATCAACCAAAGAGCATGCATGGACTGGTCCTAGGCCCCCCCATGCACATAGGTACCAGATCTGTAGCTTGGTCTTCATGTGGATCCCACAGCAACTGGAATGGGCGCTCTCTGACTCTAATGCCTCCCTTTGGATCCTGTTCCCCTAACTGGGCCGCCTCAGTGGGAGAGGGTGCACCTAGTCCTGCAGCAACTTAATGTGCCAGGGCTGAGTGGTATCCATGGGGGTGGGGGTCCCCCTTCTCTGAGGGGGAAATGATAGGGGGACTGGGAGGGAGTAGAGGCTGCAATCAGGTTGTAAAGTCAATAAATAAATAAATAATTTAAAAAGGAGTGGGGTGTTTTGACAATTTATTTCACTGAATTTGGTTTGGAGAAGTTAGTCAAGTCAAAGGAAAAGACCAATCCTAAAATATTTAGGGAGGAAAAGAGCCCCCATTAAAATTGTTGTTTTAACAAAAGCCATTTTGAACTATGACCTATATAATTTAATATATATATTTGCTGTTTTAAGCCATTGTCTGTGGTAATGTGTTAAAGCAGTTGTAGCAACCAATGCATATAGCTCAGAACATGCCTCTAATTTACATAAGACTGAAAAATTTCAGCCACAGACTCTAAATTGTTTGAATTAACATTTTCTTCTTCATTGATTATGAACAGAGGAGAACATAGTGCTACTTTACAAAAGCAATTCCTCAGACTTTCATAAATAATGCTCCATCTAATTCATGAAGCATCATATCATGTGACATTATTCACCAATAGGTGATTCATACATGAAAGACAGCTCACTGATCGGGCTCACTCGCAGAGGCTAGGTGCTGGCTAAGTCACTGTCCTGAGTATCAGTCTTCAACTTGAGTAGACTAAAAAGTTGGTCTTTTCCAGCTTAAACAAGAAACATGACAAACAAAAGTAAGAGTTAAGAGAAACCTTCTTTGGGCTGAGGAGACAGCTCAGCCATTAAGAGCACTTGTTCTTAGGAAGCATTTCTTCTCGAGTTAGGTTCCTAATACCCACATGACACCTGATAACCATATATAACTCTAGTCCAACAAGACCCAGTGCCCTCTTCTGTCTTCCATGGGCACTGTCCATACATGATGCACAGACCCACTTGCGGACAAAACACCCATATGCATAAAATTAAAGTAAACAAATCTAAAAAGAGAAAGAGAGAAATCCTCATGTAGCTCATGATTTTTGCAATTTAAGGTCCTTTGCCTTTCCAGCTTTACTCTGGATTTAAAAGCTGCTTTGCATAAAGGTTGGCAGGCAGGTTGAACATTGAGGCCTTGGATAGATCCTGAAGTCAGCTTTATTCTGCATACAACTACCTTGCTGTCTTCCTGTTCCACTGTGCCTTTCCGAAATTATCCATTGTAAGCCCCTTTCAGTGGGATATGTTTTGAATAATACAAGCTGCTGTTCTTACCCTCTTCACTCAGGGGATTTTAAGGTCTTAAAGGCTTTGAGCCAGGATCTGGGGACAAGGACCTCATGCTTCATTGTCCTCAGCGCCAGTTATCTGAGAATAACTCGTTCTATGCTTTACAGAGTGATTTAAAAGGATGTCAGGGAAGCCATGGAAGATCATTTAAAATGCAGCATCATGACACATAACAAAACAAAACAAAACAAAACAAAACAAAACAAAACACTGCCCCAGATATTCCTTCCTGGAACAACAAAACAGCTCCCAAGGCTCTTGACAACAAAACAAAAACAGGAAAGTGCTTTCCGTGTGCAAGCTTGCCTCTGGCTCAGTGACACGTGGCTTTAGCTGGAATACAGGCCTATAAACACCCAGAGGTTCATTCACCAAGTGCTCAGAGGGATGTGGTTTTGTGCCACGAATGGATGTATCACATTACAATTCTGCTCTCTTCTATTATCGGAATCTGAGAAAGAAAATACAATAATTCTAGTTCATTTCCACAGTTTATGAAGAGCTATTGTTGCCCTCTGCATATTCATATCTGGTGATATGGCTGCATTATTTTGCATTAAACGTTCGGGGGACAGTATGGTATATACATTGGCAGCGCTCACGGAGAAATCTGTCTACCACACACCTGGGACTGAATGTTTTCATCAGCATTCAGCGAAGTCACTGGCATTCATTAACTTTTGTATATACTGTGCTTTTCAGATCTTTAATCGCCCTCTGAAAAAATAAAGCACAGAAATGGTGATACAATACCAGATACATAAGCTTGGTTGAATAACTCTAAAATCTGTAGAGCCTTGATGTCCAAAAACAAAGAGCTGAGTAATTGACAGGACTTGAATGATCCATGTGCAACGTTATGGCTACCCATTCTTGTGTTTCTCATGATGAGTTAGTCTTTGGTACCTGATGGAAGTCTAACAGGGCTAAAGGGAACACAGGCAAAGGAGATGTGAGGTGACTGCGAGAAATGCTAAGCGAAGCCAATACTGAGGTCCCTGTGGACCAGATGTAGCACGGGTGAAGGTAGCATGTGGCAAGGTTGCTTGAATCATCTTAGCCAGAACAAACCTACCAAGAAGGAAACACCACCAGCTGGAGGCGCCCTGCTCTCGGTTGCTTAGCAAATACTTTAGTTGCAGGTTGAGAAGACTGTTCCCTGTCACAGTGCTCTCTCCTTCCACCACACTTCAACCATCTGCCACGCTGATCACTGAGCCAGCCTGGAAGGTTAGAGTAGATGCTGCTTGGGGAGACAGATCTGTTCTCTGTGCCCAGAGTTGTTACCGTGGCAAGAGGACAGGAGAAAAGGGCTTGACGTGTTGAGAGCAGAAATTGAACCAAAAGTATTCTCTAAGTCTGGCAGCTCATATATGTAACAAGCTTGGTAGAGGATTCCCCACACTTTACATCGTTTCTAATGGTTTACGTGCTATACCCGTGAGGGATTTGACATTGAAAGTAGCTATTTCAGGCTGGGAATAAAAGGAGAATTGCTTTTGATTACCCGAGTAGTGGAAAGATTGAATTATAATTCTAACTTCTGTCCAGAAATTGTCTTACAAACATCCTGCATATAGAGGAAATCAATGACAATGCAGATATTTTAAGGCAAATCTCTCGGAGGTGTGTGACAATTAATTAAAACAGTACAAGGTATTTTTACAGATATTATAACACAATATTTATAAGTGTCCTTTACTTTACAATGTGATATTGTCTTTCTCCTTATTTTTACTTAGTATTGACTTTTGTATCCAATTATGAATTTGTAGATTTCTGTTTTTGTAAAGAATTATTTTCTCCCTTTGACTGTAGAAACTTTAGGCTTCAGGAACTCTGTATTTGTTCCTGCAATAAGATCACTCTGAAAATACATCATAAGCATCTTTTAAAATGCTAATTTTTTTCTTCTCCAAAAAACTGTTAATGAAAAAAATACATATAGTGAATAGAGAATGCTTGGAGCAGCTAAGAATTGTAGAGACAGCACCATAGCCCTGTCCTGGATGGTGATGGTGTTGCTATGGTAGCTAAGATAAAACTATGGAAGAGCAGATAAAACATCATCAAGTGGAGCAGCTGACTGCTCTGTCATGAGAGAAGCTCTCAAACCTGGTCCTCTTTGCATCAAAGGCTTGCAGACAGGCAAAGAACAACTGCTAAGAGCCAGCCGGGTCCTAGGAATCTTAATTGGCCTCTGTCATTTCTGTGTTGTAAACATACCCTTCTAAACGACTGAGCCCATTATTTGTATTACTATTAATCACTCTTTCCTTTAAGTCAAAACAGAGTACAGCTGAGTTAGGGAGATATTAAACACAAATATGCCTCCTAAGGCTGTTAAATCTTTCCAAGAAAGCCAACACAATAACGCATGCGCACTGCACCTCCCGCGTCTTTTCATTGCCCATCCTGGGCTCTGCTGTCCTGAGGTTCTCTGAGGTCGGGGACTGTTTCCTCCTTTCATTTTATTATCAACAATTTCTGTGATGTGATGCATAGTATTATAGCCCTGGATGCATCATTTGTTGAATGAATTAATACTGAGCTAAACTAGGTTTTATTTTTTTTCTCCAAATTTGTAAAATTTGATAATAGAATTTTAAATACAGTCTGTTACATGTGTGGTATATTTTTTTTAAATATTTATTTATTTATTATTATGTATACAGTGCTCTGCTTGCATGTACTCATGCAAACCAGAAGAGGGCGCCATATCACATTACAGATGGTTATGAGCCACACTGTGGTTACTGGGAATTGAACTCAGGACCTTTGGAAGAGCAGGTGGTGCTCTTAACCACTGAGCCATCTCTCCAGCCCCATGTGGTGTATTTTTCAATGTTCTTCATTAAGGGAGAGAAATCATGACTGGATATGAAGGGAATGTATCATATTTCTTTCGAGATCCTTTAACTTTGCCTTTAGTTTTCTGAGCCCAAAAGGACCTTCCATCACTGTGGTTTTTAAACTACAACTTTTGAATTTAAAAGTGCTTTTTATTCTACAAATGTTTTTCAAATGACAAACCTCTGGTGCTCTTTCTAAAGCACAGACTTTCTTGGGAAAACTCAGAACTATTTTAACCTTGTTCATTTGTGCTTTTATCAGACTTTAAAAGCCTTGAAGATGCTTGCTGCATTGATCTTTGTGAAACCATAGAGTACCTGCAGTTCATAAGGCCTGAGAGAGCACCACGTAGTATAGGCCCCTTCTCCAGACTGAACTGAACAATGAAAACAGAATTGTGTTTCGTGGGACAATTTCTGATTTAGAGTTTCTTCTTATGCTAAAAACATAGATGTAGACATTTTGGGTGTCTATATTTTATTTTGAACAAAGATGTATTTATTTTATGCATTTGAGTGCTTGCCTGCATGTGAGTATGTGCAACACATGGGTGCCTGGTGCCTATGAAGGTCAGAAGAGGCAGTTGGATCCTCTGGAGCTAGAGTTCGAGGCAGCTTTAAGCCACCAGGGGGATCCTGAGAACCGAACTAAGGTCCTCTGCAAGAGCAGCACGGGATCCTAACTGCTGAGCCATCTCTCTGGCACCAGACTTGGGCATTT
Organism: Acomys percivali; assembly: GCA_907169655.1. NCBI lineage: Eukaryota > Metazoa > Chordata > Mammalia > Rodentia > Muridae > Acomys > Acomys percivali. The sequence goes on from OU015744.1 coordinate 137,344,684, forward strand.
TGGAACATTCTTCTACATTTCTTAGATAAGTGAGACAACAGAAACAAAGATCCATTTCATTCTTTTTCCTTTCTTTCATAGCTCCATTTTGGGGAATCTTTTCATGTTTTCAGTTCCTTTCCTGAACTGTTTCTACCTGTCATTTGGCCCTCAACTGACACAAAAGTCACCTGAGTAGTCTGCAAAAACTAAACTATGTATTCTGTACTTTTTCTACTGGAAACAAGCTTTAAAGGAAGGGCTAAGACTGAGTGAAGACGACAATAAGAAATGCGCTGGTACCCTAAGTGAGCAGCACAGCACGGCATGTTAAAAACTCAAGAGGGCAGATGTGTTCTCAAGCAGCACATGGAAATAGGTTGCTTACATGGGCAGTGTGTTCTGCACCTGACAAATCTATAGAGGCGTAGTACTTCCTAATGAAAAAAAGCGAAGCTTGAAGTTTTATTTATTTCTTTGTTTCTTTTTATTTATTTGATTTTTTTCTTTTTAGAAAGTCTCACTCTGTAGCTCTGGCTATCCTGGAACTTAATATGTAGTTCAGGCTAGCCTCAGTTCATAGAGATTGACCTGCTTTTGCCTCCAAAGTCCTCAAATTAAAGGTGTGTGCCACTACACCCAGCTATGAAGTTATATTCTAAAACACCAGCATTCATTAAGACAAAAGTCAGTGTCTATAAAAAGATATTTTCAAGTGTATAATTGTCCTGACCTTCACTAAAGTCATGTTTCTGTGGTTTAGCAACCTGTCCGAATTTTTCCCAAGAGAAGTTGTCTTCTTTTATAGGCAGACTTTTTGTTTTTCATTGCAAAGGAGAGGGCAGTGGAGTGAGTTACAGGGTACAACTGTTGCTGCCCATAAGGCAGTAAAATTCATTGGGTGGAAAAGAGGGACTGCAAGTAGAAAATCAATCGCTATAACACTGCCAGCTTCATCCCTTGCACAAAGGAAATTCTATGAAATTTTAGAGTGTAGCAGAGTGGCAAGGCTAACCTAGCTGTAACTCAGAGAGTGCTTTAAAGTCCCAATATGTAAATCATTTTCTTATTGTAAACCATGCCCAGATAGTCTTTTTCACTTTGAAGCATAGGGATTTACAGGCAAATGAAAACTATAAAGTTTTAATAAATATCATTAGCAATTCAATTCTAATATATTAACATAAGGTTTAATAAAAAATTTCAAACGTACTAAATGAGACTTCTGAAACTCATAAAATTAGGAAGATGGTCAATAACTTTCTCAAGGACACAAAATGGCAAATGGCCAACTTGGAAATATTTTAACATAGTCTATAAAGCCCCAGAGCCTCATGTCTTCTAATAGATCAGAAATGTAATCCTAGAGCAGTCAGAACCATTAGGAAATTTATAATCTGGAACATACACACATACACAAGTGCATGAGCGCGTGTGCGCGCGCGCACACACACACACACACACACACACACACACACACACACAAAAACACTAACGGCATAACAAAGCAACAGAAGAGAAGTGTAATTTCTGGCTGGTTTGGTGGCCACCTGTAGACATCCCTCCTGCAGCTGTGTAGCTGGCTTTAGCTGACAGCATTGGAATAGTAGCAAGCATGCTGTGAGCAGATGATAGAGGCCTGCCTCTCTTAGATGCCAGGTAAAAAGATCTAGTTGCCCTGAGGAGAAAGCAGGAAACAGATGAAGCTGTCTATGGAAATGTTGGCCATGGCTGCGATGGTGGCATAGTGCGAGTTAAGGACCTGGTCTCAGATACAAGCCATCTACCTGACCTGACCCCAGACTTCAAAGAGTAATAAATTATTGTTTTTATTATTTATTATATAGTCATAAATAATTGAGACAATTAATAACACACTTTAAAATTTGTGACATTTTCCTTTGTCCTGTGATTTATTCTTAATGGCACTCTCAACCCCTTTTTATTAAGAAGGAAATTCAAGCTCAGAAACATGAAATGACTTGCTAAAGACCATATAGGAAGTTGCAGAACATGCACACATAACAGGGGTGCAATGGGATGTGTTTGCATGCAATTGCCTGCCACACCATCCCCGGAATGGCACATGGTCCAGAGATCAATGTGAAATCAGCCGAGCTGGAGGATGCTCAGTTTGACTTGGCCTTTTAGGAAAGAGTGGC
>OU015744.1:137346834-137382791 GCA_907169655.1 Acomys percivali
TATGATAGTGTTGATGAGGTTCAATGCGTTGTTCTAAGAATATTGATTGTTAAATAAAACTAATACACTTCCAGGCTGCTCCAGAACATATATTCAAGCACAGAATGATTTAACACCCATGTGCCTACCTTGGTGTTTAATTAATAGGACTCACAGATCTATAACTTGCATAGTGAGCTAATCCCCACCCCCAAATACATGAATCATTTTAGCTCAGTAAAATTTGTGTTGTGAGGTGCTGTGTCTTGGGATCTTGCCTGGCAGGAGCTCTTTCAATACTGCAATGGCCAGGGGCTGAATCAGTCAGGAAACTCCACAGAAGGTATGGTGATGCTCCTGAGATGAAGCCATGTGACTCAGGCAGTGAGCAGGTGTATTGCAGTCTCAAGTAGCCTTTGCTGAAAAGGCTATTGTCTTCACTATACATAGTTTATTCACATTGTTTCTTGTATTAAGGTAAAAGAAAACTCTCTCTATATATATACATATATATATACACACACTCACATATATTTGTATGTATATGTCAATCAGAAAGCTTGTAGGTACATTATTATTTGAAGTCTCTGTATTCAAATAAAGTTGTAACATTTAAAAAGCAGAGGACAAAATGATAATACAATAAGATTTCTAAAATTATATTAATTTATACAGGTGTCTAAAAAGAGACAAAATGATTGGAAAATACATTCCTATTTGAAATGTCCACAATGGAGCTCAGAGAGAAGAAAAAACTATAGAGCAAAGGCACATACATCAAAACTAATTTTCTTCATTTTTGAACACCTTGACAGGCTACAGACTCACTGTATATTGTGGTGAGCGTTCAAACCATTGCCTCTGACTATCACAGAAGCAGACCAGCCAGTCAGCAAACTCACTTGCTTCTGATGCTCAGTTTGTTTATAACTACCTTCAAACATCTTTCTAAGTACAAATGCCTCAGGACCTTTCTTCCCCATGCAGGTTCATCTATACAATAACTTTTTGCCCTTTGGCTAGGGATCTAGGGTGACAGGTTTATAGTCCAGTTCTTAACTTATGCTCCTGAAAATTTGTCTGCCTGCCTCCTTTGTAGAAGTTCACCTATTCCTCTTCTACAACATGATTCATGTTTCCCTTTTTAGGTGCAAGGCTTCCCTTTCATTTTCATTTTGTACCAATTCATAATGTTATAATTACTATGTATTGTATTTTCAGATAAATATTAATCTTAATAACACGTTTCTCTTGATTTAAATTTTTTATCCCTACTTAATACTATTATGGATATTATTAAACTTCACTAGTCTGGAGGAGTAATCTGAAGTTCTTATGAATTTTCAATTAAAGGCTTAAATTTCAACATGGAGATCAAATGAAGGCAGCTCTTTCCATGCTGGGTCTGAAGCGTGTGGCTACTTTAGCATTACATTAAGCTAGACTACTTGAAGGAAGGCCAGTTCCAGTTAAAAACTCACATCTATCTGTGGCAGAAAATCAGGCATAGTTCATATTTTAATGAGTGTAATTTATATAAAAACTCACACAGCTATACTCATTATACAAATAGCATGCAGTTCCCCCCACTCCAGGACAGGAGAGTAGATGGTGTATTTTATAGGAGGGAATGTTCATGGCCGATAGGAAAGAACACTTCATGTTTTCATACCTCTCTGAGGCCTTGCCTCAACCTTCCCTTGGAAACATTTCTTTCCCACTTGACTGCTACATCCTGCGCGGCATTCAAGAAGGACACTAAATAATGCCACCAGTTAACTTTTAGTTCCCTTTCAGATCCTTGCTTAAACTTTCTCTAAGAAGTTCACCTTGATGATGTGGACAAGATGATTCTTCTCTTTCTCTGTTGAATGTTTGCTGTGCTGTAGTGAACGAAAAGGATAAACCAGTAGGAGAGGGTTGGGCTTGAGCTCAGCGGTGGTGCACAGTGTACTTGCCCACCATGCGCTTGGTTCCATCCCCAGCACTCCTTCCCTCCTCAAAACACTGTCACAGAAGTAAACAGCCAAGGAGAGGAGAGCAAGGAGAGAAACTAGAGAATATCAGGAAGGAAGCCGAGAAGTCTTTGCACTTCATTACTTTTGTCAAAGTCTCCAGCCATGAGGTAGTTTGTTGCCAGTTTACTTGGTGTGCAACCATCACAGCTGCCCAAACTGGCCCATTCTCAAACAGAAAATCAGAAGGACCAGATGTCTATAGCCAGATGTTTCATTTAACACCCTGATGTTAGTACTGATTTTCAATGCCTTCTAATTAATTCAACAAATACCCTTTCATGCTCGCTTCGGCAGCACATATACTAAAATTGGAACGATACAGAGTAGATTATCATGGTCCCTGCCCAAGGATGACATGCAAATTTGTGAAGCGTTCCATACTTTTTTTGTGACTTGATAGCTTATGACCATATAGTGGGGGAAGGTCCCCTTCGGTCTTAGACCTAGGGGAGGGGAATAGGGTGAAGGCAGGAGGGAGGGAGGGATGAGAGGATACAAGTGATGGGGTAACAATTGAGTTATAATCTGAATAAATTAAATAAAAATAAATTAAAACAAAAACAACAACAAAAAAAACCCAATACCCTTTCACCTGTTCTGTGATTGCTTTGGTCTCTTTCTTCTTTAAACTCCCCTGATAACTCACTTGTACATTGTTAAACCCTTGTCACATGGGGGATTTATTTTTACTGTAATATTCACTGCACATGGTACTAGATTTTTCTTTCATTTGTTTCAATATTTTTGACAGTTGCATTATTCTATCATTCTCTCCCTTTCTATCCTCTTTAAATTCCTCCTGTCCTTCCCAACCCTCTTAAATCCATGGCTTCTTATTCCTTAATTATAATTGTTTTACACACACACACACACACACACACACACACACATCACTTCCTGTTGCTCATATGTATATAGGACTGGCCTTTGAACCTGGAGTGCCTATCAGGGGCTTGGCCTGGAGAAGACTGCTTCTCCCTCTCATAACAGCACCATCAATAGCCTGTCGTTCTTTGAGGGATGGAACCTTGTAAGACTTCCTCCATCTGGGTTAGCATGCCTATTGGTATGATCATTTTTGAAGTCTTGTTTGGGTAACTGCACTGGTGAGATTCCTGGTTGCAGATTCCCTTTCATATATAGAAGATACAATCTTCTATAGAAGACAGACCTCCTGTTCTGGTCCTCTGCTCTCACAATGTTTCTTCCCCCTCTTCTGTGATGCTCTCTGAGCCTTGGGTGTTGGCTAGGTTTCATAAGAACATCTTCATACAAATGTATGATGTACGTTGAGCAAAAGCCCTTCACTCCCCACCCTGTTGCTTTTTTCCCTCCTCTCCTACTCCCCAGTTCTCTTTGTTCCCTGGATAGTTGTATATTTACTGTACATAACTTTTGACATATGTTCTTTCTTTGCATTAAAACATTTGATTTGATGTACACTTACGGGTGTTTAACATACCCGTAGTGTGACCTTTTGCACCATTGAGTAAAACCTCATAAATAATGAGAATCATCTGTCAAGGCAGTCGTTTTTAACCACCTCTAGGGTGATTTCTGTTATACTGCTCGCTCCTTGACTTTCCTCTAATTGCTTTGCAGAGCCTTACTGTCTTATCCAGCATTGGCACCAAGGGAGAGACTGCTGCACATCTGTGGTGAAGACCTGGGAGGCTGAAGCTGTCAGAAGTCATGAACAGCACAAACCTTAGAAAGGTGGGGAACCTTGGGAGATGATCCTAGGAGCTCTGCAGACTCTTTCTGTTAGGTCCTGGTGCAGGGCTTGGCTGGTGTGGCCTTCTCCTCTCCCAGAGATTTACTATATAAGCCAGACATTTTGGTTCCAGGACCCCCTTCACCCCCACCTCCCTATCTTTTCTCTTTCCCTTCCCCCCACCCCCAGTGCACCCTCCTCTCCCTTCCCCCTCCTGTGCCACTTCCAATAATACTACATTTATATATTATAGCGTCATCACCAATTAGCTCATACTGCTTATTTAATCAATCACTTACCTCTGCACCGAACTCTTGTGTGACCCTGTATGACCTTAAATTATTCACTTTAGATTTTGAGCCCTATTTTTTATTCTTTCCTAAATAAGAAAACACTTCTGTTTTATTTAGCTAATCATTATTAGACCGTTTATTAGGGGCTAAGAACAGAATAAGTGCTGATGCAGTTTGGATGAGAATTGAAAGGCGTTCTCTAAATATATGAAATTCTCAAATAATTAATTAAAATATTCTATTTTTAGAAAGAACTTATATTCTAGTGGTACTGGAAGATTTCAACAAATAACAAATAAAAAATAAGAAATGAATTAATGGCTTACAATAATAGTAACAAGTCAATAACTGCAGAAATACATGATGGAAAGTACTAGAAGATATGGGGGTCTACTTGGCTAGGCTTGATTGGGTAGTCAAAGTAAGTCTCTTGAAGAAATAATATTTGATATAAAATGAATATGTGGGGGACCAGTGAAGCACACTGTCTTTGAGGTGAAAAATAGTGATTAAAAAAAGCAAACAAAAGTAAAGTCAGAAAGTTAGGACATGCTAGGAGAGGTCACTGCTGAGGAAGCTGAGGTTTGCTGTTCTAACAGTATTTTAGGAAGGCATTTGGGCTTTAGTGTAAGAACAAAAGGCAGTCATTGGGAGGTTTTATGTTGGAGAGGGGCATAATCTTGAAAACTTAAAAGGACTCTCAGTGAGAGTAAATAATGGATTGGTGTGGTGAAAATACAACCTCCCGAGTATAGAGGAAAGACTGATAGCTCTGGCTAGGTGAGCCGTGGCTAGATCTGGGATATATTTTGGAAGTGACAGAAGCTGTGAGAGCTGACAGGAAAAGTGGAACTTAGCTTATTTTCAGTTGAGTTCTTGGAAGTCAGGGGCTGCTGCAATGTTTCATGTGAAAGTGAATGATAAGGAAGCCTTCCTAGCAGGGCCTGGGAAGGAAGCCTGTCCCAACAGCAGTCCAGGGGAGGAGAAAGCAAGGAGAGTGTGATTATGCACAAATTCTGTGAGAGTGTGTTCTACTGCCTTTATCCTCACTTGGCAAAGGGATTGACTTTTCCTCTTTTTGGACTGATCAGTCATGAACTCCGTTTGCCTCCTGTGGGATCTGAACTAACTGGTATACCCAGTTATGGATAGGTATCAGCAGTATAGCTTTTGTAGCTCTGCAGTCTCCCCAGGACATTGCATACATTAGGAGCAAATCTTAGGCAGGGTTAGAGGTAAAAGCAGAAGCTCAGAGATTGCCAAAGCTGTGGAGGGGTGACTGGGCATGTAATGCATTTTCTAAACCACACGCTACTCAGCTTCTTCTGGAGATGCGTGGTTTAAAGCGGACTTGAGTCTTAATCCTCGTCTTAAGTTTTCCTCTTGACTTTTACCAACATTCAAGTTTTCAGAGCACTGATATTCACTAGTCTCCCCAAGGTTGGTTGGAAATAACTAAATAAAACAGTGCAAATTTCCTGTAAAGGTGCCATCTTGGGATAACAGTGATGATATATAATGTTCTCAGTGCATCTATTGTATCTTTTAGTTTATATTTCTTCTTCTGTAATCATTGATTTAGAGCCTCCTCTATTTAACTGTTTTTCAATTAGGATGCTATTTGAATTTGGGTAAGGCAATTTTTTCCCTTAGGCCATCTTGCACATTTTACAATCTTTAGAATCCCTAAACACAAGGTATCAACACGTCACGAGTCTTTGTTACTGCCAATAACATCCTTATACAGATAAACAAAAACAAACCCAAAATCTCCTAGAGGGGCTTTACCACCACCTTGGAGATTATTTTAATTTTCTTTTTTTTCTTTTTTTCTGTAGGGAATACAGCTATGTAAGGTGGGACTCAGTACACTTATTGCATGATAAGAAATGATAATGAACATTGTACTAGGGCTTCCTTTGTCTTAGTTTGGGGGATGGTAAACTGCCTGAAGTACATGACTGAGTAGGACAGTGCTGACATGAAACCTACATCTCTGACTCTTGTGCTCATGTTTTCATAGTTCACAAAGCTCTTTCAGGAAGTGATTTAATAAGTGAATGAGTTAATTCATAACTCTAGTCGATTAGGGCTATAAGTCAGTATAATAAAGTAAATGAGTTAATTCATAACTCTAGTCTGTTAGGGCTGTAAGTCGGTATAATGAAATAGATTAAAAGCTAATTTCCAAAAGGCAAGTCATAGCCTATAAAACATTTAAAATTCAATATACTCTGATTGTTCATGGAGCTAGTTTAGATTGCCAACAGTGCTGTGCACTGGCCCTGTGACCCTGGCCAAGGACTTCCACTCCATTCTCTACTGACAAGGAGAGCAGAGCAGGAGGTTACCTCAGGAGCTAAGGAAACTGTGGCTCCAAGTGAGTGAAGGCTATCCAGCCTCCCCGTATGACCCATGCACAACATCTTATCTCTCTAATGTCATCTTTTCTTTGGAGATGGTGACACGTTTTCCCTCTTTTTAAGATAAAAAGAATAATGTTCCAATTCTTGCAGTCAAAATGGCTATCACCAGGAAACCAAACAAGACATGTTGGTGAGGATACAAAAAAAAGCATTTATCTTATGTACTGTCTGTGGGAAGGTAAATGAATCCAGAGACTCTAACAACAAAATTGCCACAAATTCAGCAATATTGTTTCTGAGTATATATCTAAAGGTATCAAAGCAGACTTAGTGTAAAGATATTTGTACATTCTTGTGTGTCCATGTGCCTTTTGTAAGATCCAAGCTATAGAATCATTTTGGGTGTCAATCAATAAAGGAACTTATTAATAAGATGTTATATATGTACACAAGAAGTTGTAGTCAGTTTTGTTTGAAAGTCAAAATGAGGAGTGTTAATAATATGTCATTGTCAGGAAAATTAATGCAACAGAAAATCATTATGTTAATAAACTAGCATTGCAGTAAAGTATGCACATATGTTTTCACATATGTGGAATTTAAGAGAGGAAAATGGACATTAAAGTAAAAGGAGGCCTCTAAAGGACATGGAAGGAGAAAAAGATGTGGAGGGGGAACATTCTAAAAGGAAAAATGGGGGTGAATTTATATGTGCTTAATAGGAATACATATTTAACAGCATAAAATACTTATGCCTTATAATACATATATAAATTATTAATATTTTCTGTAATTCATATGAGGAAATTAAGAACCAGATATTAACTAGCTTACATAAATCATATAGTTAATAAGTGGCAAACCCAGGCAGTTGGCCTTAGTGTCCCTACACACACCCTGTATCCTTAGAGTCCTTCTGTATTCTGAATTAGAGAAACACAGAGAAAACGTTCTGGGAAGAAACTAGCTCTGCTTCAAAAGTTGAAAATAAAGAAAAGTGTTCTATTCTGTTGACATGGTCCTTTGCCTTACAGAAGCTTTTGAGTTTCATGAGGTCCCATTCATCAATTGTTGATCTTAGATCCTGGGCTGTTGGTGTCCTGTTCAGGCAGTTGTCTCCTGTGCCAATGAGTTCAAGGCTCTTCCCCACCTTCTCTTCTAATAGATTTAGTGTATCTGGTATTATGTTAATGTCTTTGATCCACTTAGACTTTAGTTTTGTGCAGGGTGATAAATATGGATCTAATTGCATTTTTCTAAATGTAAACATCCAGTTAGACGAGCACCATTTGTTGAAGATGATATCTTTTTTCCACTGTAAGGTTTTGCCTTCTTTGTCAAAAATCAAGTGTCCATAGGTGTGTGGGTTTATTTCTAGATCTTTAATTCAATTTCATTGATTAACCAACCTATTTATATGCCAGTACCATGCCACTTTTATTACTGTTGCTCTATAGTATTGCAAAAAGCTCTTCAATATATATATATTCATACATATATATATCCAAAATATATAAAGAACTCAAGAAATTAAACACCAGCAAACCAAATTATCCAATTAAAAATGGAGTACAGAGTTAAACAGAGAATTCTCAACAGAGGAATATCAAGTGGCCGAGAAACAATTAAAGAAATATTAGTCAGCAGGGAAATGCAAATCAAAACAACTTTTATGGTTAAGATAAAAAACTCAAGTGCCAGCACATGCTGGTGAAGATGTGGAGAAAGGGGAACATTTCTCCATTGCTGGTGGGAGTGCAAACTTGTATCACCACTTTGGAAATCAACCTGACGCTTTCTCAGAAAATTGGAAATAGTGCTACTGCAAAACTCAACTATATCACTTCTGGGCACATACCCAAAAGATGCTCCACCACACAACAAGGACATTTCTCAACTATGTTCATAGCTGCTTTATTAGTAATAGCCAGAATCTGGAAACAATCTAGATTCGCCTCAACCAAAGAATGGCTAAAAAGGAACATGGCGCATTTAGACAATGGAATACTACTCAGCTATTAAAATCTTGAAATTTGCATGCCAATGGATGGAACTTGAATCGATCATCCTGAGTGAGATAACCCAGACCCAGAAAGACACACATGGTATATTCTTACTTATAAGTGGATATTATCCCAACATTCATGTCCTCTGAGAGATTCCACCCAGTGAGGGATTGGGACAGATACTGGGACTTGAAGCTGGCCTCTGGACTGAATGATGAGACTCTTATGGAAGAGTGGGGGATGGGAGGACCCAAAGGGATCCGGAGCTCCACAAGGCACCATTGAGGCAGGCTGATCTGGACCCAGGGGTGCCTGCACAAACTGATGCACCAACCAGGGACAAAGCATGCAGAGAACCTAGATTCCCTGTTCAGATGTAGCCAGCCGATGGACAGCTCATTCTCCACATCAGGGTTGGGTAAGGGTGTGGTGGAGTATGGGTGGGACCCAGGACTGCCTCGGTCATGAATTCTGGTGCCTTGATTCGGTCACTGTCCTTTGGCAGGGAGACCTTGAGGGCACAAAGAGGAAGGGAGGCAGGCTATCCTGATGAGACTTGATAGGCTGTGGTCAGAGGGTAGGGGAGAAGCCTCTACGACCCCATCACAGGTCTAGGGGAGAGGGAGGGAGGGTGAGAACAGAAAGATACAAGTGAGGGGCTAGCAATCGATATAATCTGAATAAATAATAAAAAAAGAATGGTGTTTTGAAGGACTAAATTTCAAAGACTGTACTCTTAGGGAAAACTATCCTTCTCTTATAGCTAACAATTGCCAGTAGCTGCAGTAGAAGATACATACCCAAGAATAGTTACGCAGCATGAATTGGAATTGATGGGTCTTAAAAAAGGACACAAATTTGAGGGGTCAGAAAGGAATACAGATCTAGGAAGAGTTGGAGCCCGTGGAAGACTATGATTGAAACACATTATATGAAACACCCAACTAATAAAGTTTTTTTTAAAAAAAGGAAAGATGTTCAATGTGGTGGCACATGTCTGTAATTCATGATTTATAAGGCAGTGGTGGGAGAGTTTTTATGAGTTTGAAGCCAGTCTAGTATATAATAAGAGTTCCAGGCCATCCACGGCTACATATTGAGACTGTAACAAATAAGCAAAAATAAAACAAACTGTTGTTTTAAGAATTCTGTCCACACAACATGGTGCCTACATGTACTTTTAAATCCACTCCACCAAATATTAAAGCTAATTTGTTTCTAAATTTGTGAAAGAAATGAAAATGATTCATATCCCTTGATCAGCTGCTATTAGACACATTCATTCCCAGAGGTAAGATTCTTAGACCAGAGAGATTGCTAGGTGCCAGCAAAAGATGGGACCTAGGCATTGGGGGAATGCTGTATTGCACATTTTGGAATGCTCACCTAAAAGACTAGTTTATTGTATTTTTTAATTTGCTATGAGTAGGCTGCCTAGTTTAGTGAACCCACATTAGTGAACCAGAAAATTTGTAGTAAATCATAAATTTAGAATCAGATACACAGAGGTATGTTCAGCTCTCACTTTTATCATGGCACATATAAACAAGACTGTTTGTTTATATGACCAAGAAGATGTCCACCACAAGTATATCAATACTTGAAAAACATAAGCCTCTGTCAGTGTCGATTGTTTTCTGTAGTTTTTAATGGATAATAAAATAGGTGCATATCCAAGAAAGTGCAGAGAGAGCCTCTGAACATTCAGTCTTCTCTCCGAGCACTGATGCTCTGCCTTGCTCAGAGGCAAAACTCACCATCAGGAGCACTGCTTATTTTTACTTGCTCATGTGTGATTGTATGACCAGTGTGTATTTTAGGAAGCATGGAGACTCCTTTCTTAGAGACACTTATCATTTTTGTTACGCTTGTTTCACTTGAAATGGGTCTTTGATGAGCCAACATCTCCTAGGAAGTTCTACAAGTCCTTCATTTTCATACATTTAATTTTCTTATTTCAAATTGAAGACCAGTTATGTATAGTATTTTAAAGGAAATTAAGAAGGAACACATAAATAAATAATATGAACTTTTGCAGCCCATAAGCAGAATGTTAGACTGGATGTGTAGTAGGAAGATCTATGCCTGGTACAGATAAATATTAGATATTTTTCTATTCATTAATATTTTCCCTTAACTCACTTACCTTATTGCAAAAGTTATATAATATTTGCATTGATAAGATAAACCTAGTTGTATACTCTATCATTCAGATAGAAAGAGCAGACTAGTTCTTTGGCTTGTAAATAGTTACCAGTTGGCTGAGATATAAACTGAGGAAGGGTATTTGTTGTACTTTCCTTCAAGTGTACAGTCTTAGCTTCAGAAGCAACTTCTCTCCCATCCAAATTCTGCAAAAGAGGCTTCATCTCTGCTATGTAAAGTGACACTGACTCCCAAGAACTGTGTTTTCACACCACACAAAGGTGTTGTCTGCTCCAGTACCCAAGGTAGAGAATGGCAGGTTAACTAAAGAAAGGATGCTCAAAGAGAGAACACTCATTATTCCTTAGCCTGCAGGTACCATCTACTTATTAAAAGGCAGATTTTGAGCTTTTGTGTGCTGTTGACACATTAAGTCAATCATGTCAATGTGCCTGTCAATTACTTTGCCAAATGTAACACTACTTTTGACAAATATCTAAGTTGACAGTTGGAAAGTTCATTCAGTTCAGGCTTAGTTTTTTTCTTTTCCAAGTTCCTTTTTTTCTTTCTTTTTTTTTTTTTTTTTTTTTTTTTTGGATAAAGACAACCACTCAACCTGTGGCTAAGAGCCTTTGATAAATAGGAATAAAGCAATGGGAGCAAATACAGTGACACCTATCAGGCAGATTTCACTACAGTGTCTTTTTTATCAATCTTGAAGAATATCAGTCTTCTAAAAGAAAGTCAAAGCAATTTAGATTTCACAGACTTTTATGGAGTGACTTCAAATCTATAGATTAAGAAAAAAACCTCAACTCTTTCTCTGGGATTAGCTCTCTGACTTAACGGCTTTTTCTATTTTTTTTATAAAGCAGAGTAGGAAATGAGACTAGACCAGGCTTTTGCATGTTTATTCACCATTATACACTTGATGAGCTATTTATTTCCTGATGAGACCAGACCTCAAAAGATTCCACCAATTAATTTAAACTTAATATCCTTTATTGGTTTTGTCTCATAATTTGTTTATTTCATAGGTTTAAGTTAAGTGTCAGGTTAAAACATAGTTCCTTATAGATATATGTGTTAAAAACTACATGGATTTTATAATACATTTGATAAAATATGATGAATAAAAATAGGTCGATATAATAAAAAAGAAAAACCCAAATAGTCCCTTCTTCATTGTATATTCTTTTCCTCTAGTGCAATGTGCCTCGTTTTAGTCTGAACCCCAGAAGGGTAAGGTTACGGGGAGCATGGAAATATTTCTGTGTTTCTTCAGATCTGGCTTCTTCTTGGGAAATGAGTTTTTTTTTCTCACACATCAGTGTTATAATTAAATCAACTCATAATAAATTTCAGGCTTTCTCTTGGATCTCAAATACAATTTTTAAGAAAAACTCTCATGATCACCATTTTCAATACTAGAACCTGCTTGTCCAGCTGTGATAGGGGTCCACTTGGTATAATATATTCAGAAAAGACAAATGTTTGCCTTGGCTTTATGCTGAATGTTGATTTTCCTAAAATAGATTAGTCATAACTGAAGGCTGAAATGAGAGAATGGACTGGCATGGTGTGTGCAGTGGAAAGAAAGGCTTAAAAGATCAACTGCCTGTGTCAGTGCTATAGAGAACTAATGAAGAAACGGCTTTCTGGTTTGGGATATATGGTAAAATACCGAGATCTAGAAATGGACAATGCATTGTTTTATAAAGGCCCACCAGGTTACCTGGGCACACTAGACCTAGACGTGATGCTTTTTTTCAAATATGGATTATAAAATGCATTCCTAGATACTTGTCTAACAATTTATGTTTAATGATACAATGTACTTCCAAATTATATTTCATAAGTCTCTTACACTTGGGCATTAATATTCTCTCCATTTTTACTGCTATGAATACCATCCATAGCATAAAACTGAGAAAAGAAAACACACTTAGAGATTGACACTGACTTCTAACTTAATAAGGAGGTTGCAGAAACCATGAAAGTTCAGTACTAGTAAAAGAATAGACAGATCCCTGGACCAGGCAAAAGGGTGAAGATATAGATTCGTGTAGACAGTGATTTGTGACCAAGATGTGAAAGCAATACAGTGAGAAAGGGTTTAGAATAGCTGAGTAGTTGTTTTCCCATCTAGACTCAGATATTAAATCCTTTACAGAAACTAACTCAGAATGAATTAATGACCTAAACATAAAGTGAAAAATTACAAGTGGCCAGGGCTGTAATTTAGTAAGAAGGCATTTCTGCCCTACGAAACATACTGCTAAGAAAGCAAAAAGACATCCCAAAGACTGGTATGGGTAGATGGATATAGACATATTGTTGTGAAAACAGCTACTGAAATATGTAAAGGAGTCTTACAGTTATCAACAATAAAACAACCTGATGAGAAAAAGATGGACCAAAGACTTTTATAAACACATCAACAAAGAAAATATACAGATGCAAATAAGCAAATGATATTTGCTTACCATCATCTAAATTGCTCTTCGCCCATCATTATAGAAGTTAAGTGAGAAAGCTCCTCAGAGCCAGGGGAATGAACAGAAGCCAGAGAAGGTCAGTGAGGGCTGAGAGTGACTTGAGATGTGAGGGTGGTGCACTTAAACCTCTTCTGTATTTCCAGTGGGAAGGTAAAATAGTAAACCAGATTGAAGGAGGGTTTTGGGCCTATTACAAAACTAAACCTATGATTCCCATGCAAGGCAGCAACTATACTTATTGACATTTATCCAAAGGAGTTAAGGGTTTATGCTCACTCAATATCTGCTGGTAGACATTTATAGGGACTTTATTCATAATTTCCCAAACCTGGAAACAACCAAAATGTTCTTCAGAAGGCGAACTACTGTGAAAGCACAAACTCTAGCAATCCACATAACAGACCATCATTTAATTAGAAAGAAGGAATGCTCAGCCAAGCAATGACAAGTCATGGAGGAAATGAAAACACTTGTAAATAGAGAAATATACCAACCTGAAAAGGCTACAAGATATATAATTCCAACAACATAACCTTTGGGGAAAAACAGAATTATGGGTGCATTAAAGGAACTAACCACCGGATCTTGGGACATAAAGAGCAAGGAGAAAACAGCTGGAAGAACACAGAGGCACAGGTGCAGGAGAGTGGCACCATTATGTGTGATACCGTGATGGAGGAGAAACTGAATTATGCATAGGAGCAACCTCAGCATGCACAAGACCAGAACCCATTTGAATGTTTTTCTCTTTGTGACATCAAATTGATCCCTGGTGCTTCTTTTGGTTGTTTTTCTGTTTGCCTTATTTTTTTTGTTTGTTTGTTTTTGTTTTTGTTTTTCGAGACAGGGTTTCTATGTGTAGCCTTGGCTGTCCTGGAACTTTTCCTATAGACCCGCTGGCCTTGAACTCAGAGATCTACTTGTATCTGCCTCCGAAGTGCCAAGATTAAAGCCATGCACACCATACCCAGCGGCCCCTGCTGCTTGTTTTCAGTGCTGCATATATGTTTATTGAAAACTTTATTTTATAGTAGAGTTTGTCATAAATTTTATGCAATCTTAACTGATTTTATACAGTTCTTAAAATTTTGAATCATTGTTTTACCTCTGACCTTCATAAATATCTACCTGTTTCTCTTTTTTTCTACACATCTATTTTAAAAAACAGAGTTATTAGTAGCTGGTCTCTGATTTCCTTTTTAAAACCTGAACTAGGTTGGAAATTCCTGAGAATACTATAGGACCTTAGACAAGTCTTTGAAACTTGTATGTCAACTTGAGGTTGAAAGTTGGTGCAAACCTGATGGAGAAGGCTGCTTTTCTGGTAATTCAGCATACTCATGCTAACTTGCAGTCATTTCTATTGGTTAGGACAAAATGTCCTGTCTTCTAGTCTGCCATCTGAATGAAGATAGAGGACATGCTTATCAGTGCACACATTATTAATAAAAAGAAGATTGAAAAGAACAAGATGAAACTTTCGAAGGATAAAGGTAAGCCTCTAAAAACCAGTCATGTATACACAGACAGACTACTCTAAATTAGCAAGAGTCCCCATGAGAAACACATCATGAAATTTCAGTTCGCAGAACACTCCAGGTAAGCCATCAGTTTGCTGTGAATTAAGACAAAACAGAACAAAATAAAAATGGATGTGATTTTATTTATTTATTTATTTATTTATTTATTTATTTATTTTTGGATGTGATTTTAATATGAGTAAACCAGGCTGCTCACAAGGGCAGCGGCAGCATGATTAGGAGGGCCGCACAGTGTCTCTGTGATTCTCTTCCCAGTGCCTTCCTTCGCTTGTCCTACCTAACTTTGTCCCTCCCTTGCCCTTTCTTAGCCTTTGTTAGGACTCTGAACACCTTGCATTCCCTAAGTACACCCAAATGACAACCTTGGATCCATGTAGGGCCTTTCCTCTAGGCTTCTCCTCTTGTTAACAAACTGTCTCAGCAGGCCCTCCTCTGTCACTCTCTTACCACATTCAGGTTTGTCCTTGGGAGTCCAGACTCTCTCTCTCTCTCAATTCTTCTGGACTACCATTCCTTTCCCTTTCATTTTGCTATTTAATCCATTGGGTTTTCCCTTTGTTTGTTTGTTTAATCATTTTTTTTTGTTGTTGTTAAAAATGGGTTTCTACAATATAGCCATATGGCCCAAACTATATTTGAACTAGCAGTTCTCCTGTTTCTGGCCCCAGAATCTGAGATTACAGATGTGCATAAACACACAGAACTAGGTATGCTTTACTTTTTAAATAGCATATGTCATGCAGCTATTTCCTCTGAACTGAAACGTCCCCTTCTGAAAGAAGAAGAATGCTAATCACTCTGTAAATTAATGACACATACAAGGTTCAGGTAACCCAGAAAGCTTCAAGACTCATAAGGCCTCTCCCCCAAGGTTATATAAACACTACAGAAATTCTAAGGAAGAGAATCTCCAATGCACCGCCTACAAATCCCAAGAACACCTTTTTCAGGAACCTCCACCCAGGTTTGAGTTGATTTGGTGATACAATACCCCTTGAAGATCCTATGTTCTGTAAGTAACCCTAAAAATTTATTTGTTCATCAAGCTAGATCTGAGTAAAAATCTCTTATTTTGCTATCAATGCCATAGCTGGATCAAATAGATATCTGTTCCTACACAAACAGTATTTAACTCAGAGTTATATTATTTCTGTTACCCAGTTATATCTGTATTAACAGTTATGCAGTAACTTCCTAAGGGTGCCTGATACCAATAACATTAATACATGTATCTACCAACACTCATGTGATAACTACCCCAGAGTAGGCACTGTTTTAAGTTTTTATCTCCGTAGCTTGGTTTTTATTTAAGATAAACTCCCATGTCATAACTGACATCAAATCCCAGAACTTGTAAATAATAGGGTCTGTGTTCAAGTCTGTAAAGCCTGGCTCTGGAAACCAGATCCTTTTAAAGCCACACTGCCACACTGGATTTGTTAGCTGATGATTACATATATAAGTTGTATAAAATGGTACACTGAAATGAATATACATCTGGCATATTTAGTGGCATACATGGCATAAAGTAAGAATGAAATATGTGTTTGAAATAACAGCATCAGATATTACTATTCTGTACTGATAAGATCACAGCAGACATATGATGCACATCTCCAGTTCAGAGTTATTTGACATATTGGAATGTGCCTCTTAAAGACTGCTACAAAGGAGACAATGTTTGTAAATGTTGCAGCATTAGGACAGTAAAATGTCTTTATTTGGGCTCCCACTATTTTTCAAATTTCTGTATACTCCAGAAAGAATAAAACTATGTGAAAAGTATCACAAGGAACATATATTTCATATCATATATGTATGCCTTCTTCATAAATATTAGTGATCAAAGGGTCATGTGCAGCCTTTTAAAATAGTCTTTGTAAACATCCAAACCTGGATTTCATATCAGGGGGATCTGTAGCAATTCTGCTTCACAAATGTCTACATTTATAGTCTACCTTGGCTGTACAAGACTGTTCAGGTATTTCCTTAAGAGAGGTGTGTTTGTAATTTTCCTTTATAAAATGCATAGAAATACTTTTGATTACAGACCATGAAATCAGGGAAGTGAAGATGAATAAAGAAAAGGAACACACAGGTGAGACATCTTTCCTTGTGTGCTTGAGGTTAGGCATCATGCTGCATTCTGATTTCATTCATGAGATTCAGATAAATTGAATAGTTTATTCAGATGGGTTGCGGAAAAAAGTCAAGGCAGAAAGGTAGCGTGACGACACGTCAGTCTTATTCAGATAATCTCACTTTCCACATGGTATTTGTCCCCCAAGAAAATAAAGCAAAATGGAATTGCTCCCTAGTTTTCACTCAACACCAAAGTAGGTTGAATGATAAGCTGAAACAATTTGTTTTTCCTAATTATACTAATTTATATTGCAAAAACTTTTTTTTTTCACTAACTAGAACTTAAACAATCCCTAGCCAATTGTGCAGATCCAACCGGTGAAGTGCCCATTGAATTTCAAAAGTCAGACCCATTATAATTTGATTAATAGTTCCTTCCTTCATTACTTTAATGTGCGAAGCATATCTTCTGGAATACAGTAAGCTTCCTTTGAACATACAACTGCAGATGTTATTTGGAGTATTGTTTGTTTAAAAGTGTGGTCAATGATAATGATGCAATGGGCTTAGAGAGTCTTATATTTGCATGTTCTTGTTTATTTACTTGGAGGTCATTTATGATTATAGCTAATGTATTATGCTATATTCCTTATGTTATAATTTAATTTTAAACATTACAGTTATTTGCTTGTTTGTATATGTATACACTTGTACATGTGTGTGTATGCTGTGAATGCTACAGTACAACATGTGAGTGGAGGTCAGAGGATAACCTGTAGCAGTTGATTCTCTCTCTCTGGCCGTGCTCATTATGGCAAAGGGACACAGTTTGCCAGAAACATCAGATTTCACAGGCCTTCAACATGCTTTTTTAAGTGTAAATAAAAGCAACCACAACATATTCTTCCCCAATGGATGAGTTCTCTACACTTACTTTCTTCCTAAGAAAAACACTGTACTATAGCTATTACAGATTCTGTGAGATGGTGCCTCAGTTTTCTCTAAGGTAATCCACTATATTTGATCAAGAGAAAAAAATAAGCTTTTAATATTAAGTTGTTTAATTTATTGATTTTTGGTTGATCTTTTATTATAAAAAATGTAAAGTTCAAATTACTTTCCAGGGACTTAGCATTTTGTGTTTATAACATACTTCTACCTAAATTCTATGAAAAAAAAAAAAACAAACCAATTTGACTTATTTGCATCATGAACTCAAGGTCTCCATTCAGATCTGTGATTTTCTCTAATAATGTGACTCACAGTTGAGCACAGTAAAGATTAATCAAAAAATAAATGAATGTTGTATTTTAATACAAATAAATATTTTTTCTAGTTACATAAATGAATAATGGCAAGAAGATGAAATATTTGATACGAAATGGACACACCATGAGTTTAGAATGCATTAGACAGTTTTGCTTGCTTGCAAACACTGCTGTAGCAGGGTACCCAGTTTTGCTGAGAGCTGTGGGACACAAGGATACATGCTCTTCTGATTATGGCTTTGATTGTTTTACATATCATTACCCTCTGAGCTTTATTGAGAACTGTGTTTTAGAAATTTTGCGTATGGGCATATACTGCATCTCTTACATCTAGCTATGTGATAGGCACCACGGAACTGCTGTCCTGCTCTATTGCATGTATAAAAATCTGTGGTCTGAAAACTATAAAATACATTGCTGAAGATCAAAAGGAAATTTGCCATCACAATCGGAATGGACGTCACATGCTATGTTCCCTGTCCATTGCTATTTTCGTTTCTGTGTTCCAGCTCTAAACTCTTTTGTAATGATGCAATCTTCTAGTGGACGCATTTGAATGTTCTTTACATAATTCAGTCTTTCACTTGTATTTTCAATTCTTGAAATTGCTACCAATTTTGAAAATGAAGAAAGCCTCTTCTTGCATCCAAATAAATTTAATCTTATTAAATCTAAAATGAATATTATTTGGCAATTTTCTGTCCTTGATATGGCTGCCTGAAGGACAAACTTCCACACAGGTCAAGAGTGTTGCTCGGTACTCAGCCTCAAATCGGGGCTTAAACTCCATGTCTACCACTTTCTGCACATCAAGATAAGTCATAGGGCGGTTCCTAACCTCACTTCCATAACTGAGTAACTACTGTGCTTAGTGCATGAGCATAGTACACCATGTTTAGCACGTGGCCGCAGAGAGTGTAAACAGAGAAAGGGGTACGCCATCATTATGTCAACTTCGTGAGGCTGGCCTCATGGGCTGTTGCATTCCTGAGACTATCACAATCTGAATATTCGACATTTGACCATGTGATGAAAGAAAATGGCTTTCAAAGTTGATCAAAACATACCTGATTAGCTGGGCATGGTGGCATATGACTTTCATTACAGCAGTCAGCATAGAGGCAGGAGAGGCTAGTGATTCTCCAAATCTGAGGCCAGCCTCATCTACATAGTGAGACCCTACCACCACCACCACCACCACCACCACCACCACCACCACCACCACCACCACCACCACAACAACAACAACAATAGCAACCACACCCTAGCAAACCCCAGAACAAACAACAAACAAATAAACAAATGATGTTTTAGTGGACTTAGTGCAATGTCATGTTAGGAATACTTTTAAGTATAAAGTTTGGCACAGCTAGACTTTGACTCAAATTTTTCATATTGGGAATTTTCACTCTCCATTTCTTTTTCGATAATCCAACATAAAATGGTTGTCTGTGTCAAATAGAGCACTAGAGAGTAGATGCCTAAACATCAAAGCAGTTAGTTACTCTTTACAGAAAATAACAAAAACAAATTAGAAAAGTAGTGAAGGTGAATTCAATATACCCTCCTAAGTATAGGCTGGTAGTGAAGCTGGGCTGTAATTCTATTAGATCATTATTAGACAAACCACGAACTCTGGTGATCCTTGTCTGTCTGTTACTAGCGAGACTGAAAGGTAATTATCTTACTTCACAGATATGGTAAAAGGTGTGTAGAGTGTATTGTAACAGGTCAGTGTCAAGACATCCACGGCATGCAGTTACTACACCAGCCTTTCAGTACACTGCACAGATGGCAGTGATGCGTATGATATCCACTCCTCCTTGGTCCTTTTTGCAGGCGAGGTCTCTTGCTTTATCTGTAGTGAGACTTTGGGTATCATGTGGCTTACCCCTAGGTCCTTTAGTCCGTGTGTCCTTATTTGAGGCATCTCATCCACAAACTTAGTTAAATAACCTCCAGAGCACTAGACTTAGACACTTGGTGATAGCATCTCAAGCAGCTAAAGCAGAACCTTATTATTTTTCAAAGATTTAATTATACTTACTTTAATGCGTATGCGTTTGCCTGTGTGTATGTATATACTCCAAGTACATGCCTGTTGCCTGCAGAGGCTAAAGTGGGCATCGGATCTCCTAGAATTGGAGTTGCAGATGGTTATTAGCTGCAAATGGGTGCTGGGAGCCAAACTCAGACCATCGGCAAAATCAGAAAGTGCCCGCAATCATTGAGCCATCTCTCTATCCCCCAAATAGTACATTTTACAACTAGTCACGTCCCAAGGAGTGACATTAGAGTAACTATTTTGGGGATATGTAGCCTTGAGTCTAAATGTCCGGTCTGACCTACACCTCTGTAGTCGCAAGTCTTAATTTCTGCAGAGAAGCCAATGTTCCGTACTAAATCTGAGGGTATATATGATTTCTGCATATGCAGTACCTCTGCTAAATGGTTGATAATTAGTACCAAGCCATAGTTTATGCTGGATTACAACATAGTATAAATATAGAGAACATTTTGTTTTGTGATTGCTTGAAACTTAGCCTTACCTTACATTTTTACAAGTTGCTTCTCAAAGACCTCAAAAGAGTTCCATATTATTTTTACTTACATCACACAGCACTGGACCAGGCATCATTTAAATTTGTTTTACTAAGGGAAAGGAAACCAAAGGACTGTAGCTGCCTAGTGGCTTCAAAGCCACTAGGTGTTGCTACTGAGGTGTTGTTCTTAGATGGCAGGCATCCTGTATCTAGTTTGGCGCTACAGCCTTGAACGGCTTTGGGACTGTCCTGACTAAACAAAGGCAGGTACACATGCAGAAAAGCTGCCGTCGGGAGGGCTGTGCACAGCAGCTTGGGAACTCAGAGAGTTTATTTCATAGCTGAGTGAGGAAGAGGGTTTATTATACACACACACCACTGAATGAGGAGGGGGCTGATCTTGCCGGGGCGTCTCTGTAAATGGGCCCCACTTCAAGTTACAGTCATTGGGTAGGGGGAAGCTGCTGTTTTAACAGCTATAGCTCATTTTATTTTCAATAACATCCTTACCCAGGTCAGAAGAATGGCTTTGCCATTCCTCTGAGCCTGATCTGGAGAAGGCTTTGCCATTCTGATGGCCTGAGGCACTGGAGTCCTTGACATAACCATGCTCAAGGCAAAAATTCTCAGTTACTCAGTCCTTCATTTGCTCCCCAGAGGTTGACACGTTCTCTGAAATATGCACAGCAGAAAAAAAAAAAAAACCACTATCACAGTATCGGCTACACTGTAGAGGGTACATAAACATAAGAGTAGAGGTCTATATATGGAGAAAACAGTGGGTGAGGCACTAATGACCCCTCTCAAAGAGCACTGATGGCAATATTGTCATCCTTACATTTCACGTGTATCTGTGGTTTTGCCCTTGTAATGTTGTACATATGGCAGGTCCTCTTGATAGTGTAACATAGGCCACCAAGAGGCTTGTTAGGCTGCTGCTGAGAGTAGAAGACTCATTGCTGTCTTCACTTGGTGCATCCCAGCAACCCAGTGTTCCTGTATTAGCCTCTGTCTTCCTCTTACCCTCGCTCACCTACTACTGCTATAATCTGAAGTTACAGTCTACCAAGACATTGTTATGTTCTATTTTATTATCAGTTGGCAGAGACCGAATAAACAAATATTTTCAGCAATTTTATTTTCACTCACTCATTCTGACAAGCTAGTTTCTATCATCACCTAGCATAAAGCCTTTCCTGCTTCTTCGGGGCTTTGTTTATAATGAATTAATGCATAACAGTCAGTGAGAAGTAACTGAAAATTCTCTTAATGCTTCCTAATGATCTAAGGCTTTTTGAAAGTTTTGGCACCTCAAAATATGCTTAAAGAATGATAGATTTTATAATGTTTATTCAGCTTAGCAAAAAATATTTAGTTTTTTTGGTTTGTTTGTTTCTCTTTTCTCTCCTCTTACAATAAAGCTACAGATATAACTTTGTCCCCAAACTGTCTTAGAGTTGAGATGCTAACAGTTACCATATGGGCTATTCAAACTCAATGTTAGCATTAGGAAATAACAATGGCAAAGGCACTATATACTTTTTTTTATTTTATTAAAATTTATCTTTTTTATTCAGTTTCCAGAACAGTCCCTGGATCTAAGATTAGGGAACCACTGACTTCTGACGGATGTCCAGAGGTCTGAAGACAGCCGGGGTACGCTTAAGCACAAAGTCAGGAAGCAAAATATAGCCAAGACCAAGGCTGCAGGCATGAGAAGCACTCTCAGGAGTTCAGGTATGCATGAAGCAAGAGGATGCAAGAGCCAGCAATAATAAGGGGAGAACGTGGAGCCCACCCAGTTTCCCTGAGTAAACAGGTGACTCAGGGCTCCAGGGCCCCTTGCTGCCTTCTGAGCAGACCTTTAGGGACCCTCTTCCTAGGCAGGGGATGCTCCTCTCAGGAGAGAAAATGTATGCAAACCACGGTTCTTCTCTTATCAGTGACTTCACCATTCTGCTCTTTCTCGATTTTATTTCTTGCTTATTTATTTTCAGTGGAATATGAACAACAACAATGCTAGACAACGTTCCTGTTTTATGGCAAGATCACACTGTATACTTGTAGTTTAGTACCAGAAGCTCGGACTATGCATTCTGTCAGCACCATCGGAACTGGTGATCGCATGCTGACTTGTTGCTAGGCCAGTAACTTCATCCCCACTTGCTCTTTTTTTTTTTTTTTTTCAGTAGACTCTAAGAGAAAATTTATTGAAAAGCAGACAAAAGGCTTTCTTCTCAGGTGCTTAGCTCTACTGAGCACTGGCTCTGAATGTCGAATTTTTAGTCAATAAATGTTCATTGTCCATAGCAGTCATTATTCTAGGTGCTAGGAATGCAGAAATGAGTGCTGGAGAAGATAGCCCAGTGTCTAGAGCTCCCTTTCAGTTCTCACCCTACAGCAGGAAGTAGTTTAACCCTGTGACCTTCAGACAATGGAAGAGACCGAATGTAGTGACAAAGCTTGATGCTATAGTACCATGGGAGCTCTCCCACTGTGTCAGTTTAGGGGACTGTCAGATTCCCAGAGAAATCACATGCAATGATCTTTCAACTGACAGAGCCGATTCCATCACCTACCGTACACATGGCAATCACAATCTAAGTGGTGGCAGCTTCTGGTTAGATGCAGTGTTCAATCGTAAGCATTATTTCCTGACTGGTTCATAAAGCATAGACTTAGCTTTTAGCATCTTAAATTTAACATACTGTTTGATCTTTTGACCAAGTGCCACGCTTTATAGGAATTTCCAAGCTTCCCCCCATAGAAGCTTTGTGCTAAAAATGCAAGATATTTAGCTCAATGGCTGTTCCAGCAAGACTGGGGACAAGACAGTCTCTAAATGACTCTAGTGGCATTGAAACAAGCAACAGATGTTTTTTGGCCATTATATATTAAAGTGAATTATGATAAAAAGAAAACTCTGATTTTCATATTAGACATTTAAAGTTTTTTTTCTCCCTCTGAGAAATGGAAGAAATAGTTTGCTGCTTTTTAAGAGAAAAATAAAAATCTCCAAGAGTCACTTAATTCCTAAACAGGAGAAACATACATTTGCAATCTAAGTCTTTAGTCATTACAGTTTGAAAGCAGTCATGTGGGGTGTTTTTAAAGGAAATATTATGACAATACTGTTATATTTTGTAATTCTAGAGCTCTGGAGAAAATTTCTAAATCCTTTGTACAAAAAGCACGTGGACACTGTGGAGTTTTCGGGCTTCATGTGCTAAACGTCTCTGGGGGGATGTCTCTATGATTTTATTGTCTTCTTTCAACCTTGTAAAATCTAATACACTTCAATTTCACTGAGTTAAGTGACTTCTTCCATGGTGTGTTTCAGTGGCATTTTCCAGAGTTAGGTAAACACACATCTTGTTTCTCTAAAGAGCGATCATGTTCTTTTTCATTTGTACTTTGGGGACTTTAAAGGATGCTAGGAACTGTGTTTCAGTTCTCTTGATATCATAAATTTCTGTCTAGAAGCTTTGGTGGCAAGAGTGTTAAAAGTGTATGGGCTCAGGACTTTAGCCCAATCACCAATGAAATATTGGAAAGTGGTACTTAATGAACTGAAAGTCTACACTTCGGTGAAAGCAGGGTTAGACTGAAAACAGCAGCATGCAAAGGAACTAGGCTTCGGTAAACTGTCTTGGCCTCTTAGAGATCACAGAAGATAGCTGAAGCCAGATGGCTGCCTCGTGAGTTTGAACTTCTAACTTTTCAGATATAAACCTTGAAACCATAGCTTCAGCTCTCTCTGTGCTTCCACTCCAAGGGTAAATTGTTTTCTGGGATATGAGTTCTTCTCTATCTCTCCCATTTCCTCCCACATTCCTGTCTCTTCATTATATTTTGTATATACTTAAAAATTTTTTAGATTATAATACAATTACATCATTTTCTTTTTTATTTTCCTTTCTCTAACCTTCCATGTTTTTCTTTGATTTCTTTCAACTTCATTTCTTTATGTACATATACATATATTTTATATATACATTAATATATATATATATTTCTAAATGAAGAAATATAACCATTCAGTACGTGTAATGTTACTTAATTGTGTATCTTTCTGGGGCTCATCATCTGGCATTAGATAACCGATAGGTGAGAACTTTTAAACATGACGCACCACTCAAACTCTTCCCGAAGCCAAAATCTTTAACGTTAAAAATGACCAAAATAATCAGTGAAGTAAAAGCAACCTGGCACAAACATCCACACACGAGGAAAAGCTAACCAGGCGCAAAGCAAGCAACAGTGGCAGCAGCAAGGTCATCGTTCAGAAATAAAATGGGCCATGCAGATAAAGAGTATGATGGTAGACACGGGAGCCCCAAGGCGGTGTCAGGGAGACGAAAGAGTTCAGTGGCATTTCTATACTAGAAACAACAAGGGATGGGAGAGGGGCGTAGCGCAGACAAGCAGACTAAAGACCCGCACCGGAACCCAAGAAACAGGCGCTTGCCGCAGGTCCCAGAACAAGCGGCAGGTCTGAGGATATGGATGTCTTGTAAAGAACCAATAAGACTAGGCGCGCAGGGTAGTGCAATAGGAAGAAAAGATCTAGGATAATTTTAACTCTTACTTCTGTGGCCTTGGCAGGGAAGTGTATCGAAACAGGAAAAAATATAAAAGAATGATTTTAGGGCACTGAGATTAATAAATCAGAAAAGCGAGGTAAACACCAACTAGAGAGAAAAGATGCAGAGTGGAAGCTGTTTAGGCTCTCGATAAGACTCCCGATTTTCAAACAGCATTTTTCTAGGTGATATAAAGAATACTGTGCTGAACCGTTATGAGTCCTGGCTCTTACCGCATCGTGCACACTGTGTTGAACTGCTCCTCCCACAAGCAGAGAGACTGACAAACTTCACAATCAGATGTAGAGCTCATTTGAAAATTGACGTAATGTTTATATACAAAGCTCTTGTCACAGGGCTGCACAGCTATGTGTCCTTGATGTGTGAGCAGCGTGAGAGAGAAAGTTCATATTTTGAGTTGAAAAGTCGAGAAAGGCATCTTATGCCTCGTAGCCTGGATGCAGTGTTTCACTTGGGTATAATTCACAGCTTTCCTATAGACTAAGAATTTTATATGCATAATCAAGTACATGAAATATTAAATGCCAATATATTTCTGGCATGACCCATGCCAAAACAACCCGCCCATTTACGTATCACTGAGCAGACAGTGTGTTCCAGCTTAAGGCACAAGTTGTAAGTCGGTCAGGGCATGTCACTGGCTTTGAGCTCTGGGAACAGGAAGCAATTAGAGGGAGCAGTTAGTGAGAATCCACTCTTGTCATGACACATCTCCATTTTCCTTTCAAAATAAAATGTACATTTTTGTCAAAATAAGCTTCTAAACCAAAGGTTAAAAACACAGAATCTGAGTATTCATTCATGCCCCAGCCCCTAACTTAGTGGTTCTAAATGCTTTTTCCTTGTCCACATTTTAGTTTATACTTCTCTAGTAGGGTGAGTTAGAAGTCCTCTGCTAGTATTTCGATTGTCTTTGGGTTCTCCGGGTTGTTTTCATTGGGATTGCTGGGATCTGGAGATGCCAACATTGCTGGTGGGAATGCAAACTAGTACAACCACTTTGAAAATCTATCTAATATGAATAAATTAATAAAATATTTAAAAAAAAAGAAGTTCTCTGCTACAGTGAAGAGCATGAATCTGGCAACTTCCCAGAATCATAAGGAGGCTGATAGACTAGTCAGTAGGGAACCTCAGAGACAACTTCTATCCTCTTGTCTCAAAAGCCAAAACACAGTACACTAAATCACTAAATTGAATATATTGTCATAGATTATTATTTTTGTTGTTGTTGTTGTTGATTTTGTTTTGTTTTGTTTTGTTTGAGACAGGGTTTCTCTGTGTAGCCTTGGCTTTCCTGAACTCACTTTGTGTACCAGACCAGCCTTGAACTCACAAATATCCACTTGCCTCTGCCTCCTCCAGTGCTGAGATTACAGGTATGCACCACCATGCCTGCCTTATTGTTTTATATTCTTAAGAAAATATTGAAGAAAACATAGTTTGGAAATTGTCAAGAGTAATTGGCAAACTCCCCTCAGTGTGGCACAGTAATTGTAACTAAATTTAGAAAAGAATTGGATACATAGAATGTAGAGCCAGCATTCTTGAGCTAGTCCAATGAAGATAACTAATTGCAGTCCGTGAGACAATAAACATCTGTGTACCGTATGCACACACTGTACCCAAGCACATGTCATCATACTTGTTTTTGATGAAGGGAAGATACTTTGTAAATCTGTCTCCATGCATTTCACCATTCCTCCTTTCATTTACTGTTTGTTCCTTATTTTTCATCCTGCTTCTTTCTCACAGTTCTCTTCAGAAAAAAAAAAAAAAAAAAAAACCTGAAGAAGATACAAACTCTGCCATGAACACCAGTGCTAGATCTGGGTGTGGTGGCCCACACCTTTAATCCTAGCACTTGAGAGGCAGAGGTAGGTGGATCTCTGTTAGGCCCAGGCCAGCCTGGTCTACTTTGGGAGTTCTAGGGCAGCCAGGGCCACATAAAGCGACCCTGTCTCAAAAATAAGATAAATAAACAAGTAATAAAAAAGATGATGATGGCAATATTTTCCTTGTAGTTTTCTTTAAATGTCACCAGTGCAAAAATCTGTGGTAAGAATTTCAAGCTTCCATGGAAAACTAAAATTGCCAGTGTTGAAAGAGCAATAGTGCTAATCCTTCTGTGTGCCATGAATCCTGAGTTTTGGCTGTTGTCTAATTAAACTAGAGCTAAATTTGCCTGTTTCTAGTCTTGTTTTATGGATGCCCTTTATGCCTTTTCCTTAGTTTCTAGGCAAGGCGTACACAACTGATCATCTTGTTAACCATATATATGGATGTATGCGTGTGTGTGTGTGTGTGTGTGTGTGTGTGTGTGTGTGTGCATGTATATGTGTGTGTATATATATAGCCATATATAGGACATATATATGTGACATATAACACACACTCACACACATATATAACAGTACATAATGTAATTTGAGGTGAGGTGTGGCTCAGTGGTCTCAAGTACTTGCCTTGTCAATATCGTTTAAGGAAAGTCACAGATCTTAGCTACATAAACACATGAGACTAAGTTTAGGTGGCAGTTGATGAGTATTGCCTACTTTGAAGTTTTAACGAGAGTGGATAGGTTGCACCAGCAGAGTTGAGGGATATGAATTCACAAATAATCCTTGACTGTTTTTCTAATAAAGATGATTTTAGTCACTCATGATAAAACAAACACTAAGAACTAATCTTAAAACAGAGCTTTTGGGAGGGAGGGAAGAATGGGAGGATACAAGGGATGGGATAACCATTGAGATGTAACAAGAATAAATTAATAAAAAAAATGGAAAAAAATAAATAAAAGAAAAGAAAAGAAAAATAAATAAAGATATACAATTTAAGAAGAATTAAATAAATAAAGTTAAAAAAAAACCAGAGCTTTCAAAATTCAACTCACTGAAGTTACAGAACACTGATTAAAAAACAAAAAACAAACAAACAACAAACAAAAAACCAAATTACTAGAGACACAGGGAGAAACTAGCCAATAGGGAGTGTGTGAGTCTAAATCCCAACCCAAGTAAAACAGAATCTGGAGCGACAAACACAGACAGACATAACAGTAAAATGAGATCAGATCTGAGGAAGGATGGGTTTAAAGAGTTCAATGGAAATCTAAATATTTCCAAAAGGAATCCGGTCAAACTTCCAGTGAATACAGATACAGAACTTGAGAACAATCGGCTCATAGGAAAAGAAAGCAGTGGAACGAACTGGTGGCTGAAAGGAGGTGAGCAGTGGCTGGTGGGTGAGAACATGGAGAGGTGTATAGGACAGCCAGTAAAAGGCTTTGGCAAATAGAAGCACGTGAAAGGAAAAGAAAGACATTGGATCGATATCTCAGGACAGGCTATCGGCATTCTTTGAGTGAAACTAATGAAGGAGCAAACAGGGAGTAAAGAAGTGAGTAATGCCATGCTGTAGAAACCTATAAATGCCAGAGCAAACAATTTGAGCTACGATGGGACATTTAAATGCCTATGTGCCCAAGATGGATCACTGTTGGTACTATGGTGAGCGAAGATGGATGTGTAGAAGGTGAAGGGATATGTTAGTTGTTTCTACAGTCACAGAGAATAATGACATGAATTGTTAAACTGTGAGTAGAAAGGGAAAAGTGCGAATTAATAGGAGAGAAGCTGCACAGCAGCATTGAGAGTTGAGGCAATTAATTCACTTTGGTAAGAAAAATGGAGACAATGAAAATTACTCTTCAGTTTCCAGTGTTTAAGCAGCCAGGCCATTGGTCTTTTGAACCACAATAAGAAATATGAACAGATAAGCATCAACTTGCAAAGGAAGATAATTAGCTTAGTGTCAGATATGAGGCTGGCAGGGGCTGCTAGGGCATCAGGTAGAGAAGCAAAGCAAGTGGATAAGTGATGTTTTCTTCTGACAAAACAGATGTCAGTACCGTGGTGCAGCAACATTTGCCCTTTGATGTATCCCTCACTTAACCTTGACTGGTTGATGAATTGCAAATAATGAACAAAGGCGGGACAGAGTTTGTGCCTTGGTATTAAAAAATGCAAGCATGTGTGTGTTGATATTATTGTATATCGTATTATATGTATAAATAATATATATGCATATAGGTTTCATATACACATATGCATATACATGTATGTGTGTACACATACACACACATGCACACATGCACACACATGCACACACACACACACACACACACACACACACACACACATATATATATATATATATATATATATATATATATATATATATACATGTATTTTTTACATGTCATCCACTACGGTGATAAAAGGCTTTAGATTCCCAAGATATCAGGAAAGCTCTAATTCCTACTTGTTGAATTGCAAGGCAGTGGAATCTTGTGATGACTCCTGTGAACTAATTGTCTCCTGGTTGCTGTGTCTTAGGCATTAGGTGCCCCAGTTACCTGACAAGCTTATTAGTACATGACATACAAGTCTCAACTCAGTGGACTGTGGTTAGGGAGGTGTCCAGGAATTTGCAGTTCTCATGGGTTTTCGGGTGGTACTGCTGTAACTGGTTCAGAACTCACACTGCAAAGGTCACTTAGGAGAAGGGATTCTAAATAATGCCCCAAAGATTAATTATAAGAAGATAACCCATGAACAGTGCTGTCAGAACTGCCTAGATTACTTATACATTTAATTTCTGAGTGTCTAGTTCCAATTTAGTGACCATTAATCCTTAAACATAAAGCTTGTGAGTAAGCATTTGGTATAGTCTTCCTGAAAGGTGACTCTTTAAAAGTGTGTGATGTGTAGGAGCCTCTCATATAGTGGTGAGAATTGTAATTAACTTTGGGAAACTGAGTCAAAAATTCTTATTTGTGCTGGGAAGAGCAACTGACATAGTGAAGACATTCACGGTGCTAACTAGACATATGGCTTCAGGTAACCCACTTCACCTCAGTACACATAAACTTTGCATTTTACAACCAGTTAGTCCAGGACAGCAGCACCACATTCCCTTTCAGTTCTATAGTTGCAATTAGTTGGGAGAACTTCGGTCACGTCAGAGGAAACACAGGAAAACCAATTCTTTTCAATTTAAGATGTCAGAAAGTGTGAGTTTCTCAGTGATGTGACATAAAACTAGATAAAAAGACAGAGAGACAGACAGATGACAGATAGATAGATAGATAGATAGATAGATAGATAGATAGACAGACAAATAATAGACAGGTAGAGAGAGAGATACAGATAGACAGACAGAGACAGAGAGAATCAGAGACAGAGAACAGAGAGACAGAGAGACAGAGAAAGAGGGTATTCAAAACAGGTTAGGCTCATGCTAGCTTTCAATTTCAGGAGTGTTCATCCATGGAAGCTTGTTTCTATATTTCTAGGATTGAGATGAGCATCAAGGCTGAAGGGTGTGGGAGCAGAAATGTTCCAATCATGTAAGCTATGAGGCAGAGAGATCCTGGACTAACCGTTTCCTTTTCCACCATTTACTCAATCTGGGCCTCCAGTCTATGTCCATATTTAGGGCGTGTCTTCCCTTCTCAGGAAATCCTTTCTATAAATGGCCTCACAGACAAACTCTGAAGAACACCATATGACTCTCCTAGCAATCCTCAATCCAATTAAATTGCCAGGATTGCCATCGCACAGTCATCAGTTTTGATTTTCATTTGTTAAACTGTCCAAACCTAACTCCTCATTCTGATTTGTTTTTCTTGATAAGCTTAATTGATTGCCAGCCTTTTCTGACTTAGAATATCACTAACGAGACAAGATATTTTTGTGGGAGATATTGAAGCTTATGCTTCAGGACTGCTGGCTAGCACGGCTTAATTTTCTACTGGAATGCATTTGAAAGACATAATTTTTAAGTTTTTTAGGCAACATAGAACTTATTAAAATGTATATCAAAACTGAATATAATTTTGTATATTTCTATGCAGCTATTTGTAGCTCATCTACACAACAATGAAAGTGTCCATTCTTTTGTTTGTTTGTTTGTTTTTAAGACAGGGTCTCTATGTATCCTTGGCTGTCCTGGACTTGCTGTGTAGATCAAGCTAGACTCAAACTCAGAGATCTGCCTGACTTTGCCTCCACCAGTGCTAGGACTACAGGTGTGTGCAACCGTGCCAAGTTGTATCCATTCTTAATAAAACAGAAATATACAGATAAGTTTATAGACATATGATAGACAGATAAATATATGGACGTACGTTAGACATAGATGATAGAAATATGATAGTTGATACATTGACAGGTGAACAATAGATGATAGATCGATGATAGATAAGATAGATAGATCGATGATAGATAGATAGATAGATAGATAGATAGATAAATAGAACAATTATGTAATAAATGAATTGGTAGTGGGTAGGTAGACAACTAATGCCAAGAATAAAGAAAAATTAGAATCTTGTGCTGTTTGTATACATAGGAGTTTGTAATCAGGTGTTTGGTGCCAATGATGACACTATGGGAAACATTATGGTTGTTCTAAAAAACATCTTTTGAAAACAGAAAGATCGTATGATATAGAAGTGTCACTTCTGAATATAAATCTGTAAGAATGAAAAGCAAGGATTCTAATAGATAATTGTATACTTGTATGTGTTAATGAAAGTATTAATCAAAATACCCAAGAGGTAAAGGTTTCTCAAGTGTCCACTGATGGTGAAAAGACATGCAAAAGGTGATGTATAATTTCTATCATGAGCTTTTCCCATCACTATCATGATGGTAAATGATAGATTTTACTTTTTCAGGTAGCCATGGCAATTAATTGAGAAAAACAAGGTAAAGCAAAGATGGCTGTAGTAATAGCAATAATAGTCCCTGGAAGGAGGGAGGGCCACAGGACGTTCAACTGGGATTCCACAATTGTTGCTCCTTTCTGACCCCTACCCCATGTGTATCTCCAAGTGGTCTTGGGAGAGATGCTAGTGTATACACCACCATAGAAGGTCAGCTGAAGGTGGATTCTATGATGCAGCCTCCATGAGGTCATCATACTGGATTCACTAGGACCTTTCAGTGATGCAGCTGTTTGTGGCTCACCTACACTCTTTTATATAACCATCTTCATGTGCTCTGTACATGAGTCCAATAAAATATTTGGATTTTGCCAAGTTGGGCTTGGGTAGAACTTTAATTTGGCTCACCATTGGTACTTTGAATAAACATTTTTTCATGTCTCCCCAGAAAAACCTAACACAGCAGCATGAACTGAATACTATTCAACTTTAGACTGGAAGGAAATGCTGACACATGTAGTGACATGAATGAATTGTCAGGACACTTTGCTGTGTAATATAAGCCACTCACAAAAAAAACATATAGTTTATGGCTCCATTTATATATGATATTTGTAACAGTCAAATTCATAGAGATGAAAAGTAAAATGGCAAGTGATAGTGGACTGGGTATAGGAAAGATGAAGTATTATTTAATCAACACAGAGTTTTAGTTTTACAAGAAAGCTCAGAAGAAGGATGGTGATTGTACAGTATGAATCTATTCACTATTCATCAACTGCACTCTTAAAATACATATACATAAGATGCTAAATTTTATGTCATTTGTACTTTAGCCAATTTTAAAAATTAAACATTTTAATGAAAATGTAGGGATTAACAAGATGGTTCAGTGGGTAAAGGCATTTGCTGCCAACTCTGAAGAATTGAAATTGAATCTCCAAGTCCCACATGGCAGAAAAGAGAGAACAGCTTCTGGCAAATTTTCCTCCATCATAGCAGTGTGGCATACACATACACACACACACACACACACTCACACTCACACACACACACACACACATACACACACACCATAAATGTACAAAGAAATATAGTTTAACATTTTATGCTAAATATAAAAAAAATTAATGTGATGTTGCAAATCGACTCTGAATGATTTAAAAAAGTGAAGATCTATCTTAGTTGCCACGCTATTGAAAATCTATTTTATATTTAGAGATCCTGATATCTATATGTAATATAAGAAAGAAAGGAGGATAGAAGACTTTATTTTCTACCAAAGATAAATATGAGTTTGTATTATAACATATTTGTTGCCCCAAATAATCATTTACTCTATTTAATTATATCTCAGGTTGAGGGTGTGCCACACTGAAAAGCTATAAAGAATTTTGTAAGATAGATTGATTTTAAAATAAGAAAAAGAATAGCTACAGATATTCAATGAGAAAAGAAGATTTGTAATCAGGAGCTTTAGTGCCTAAGATGACAATGAATTTGGAAATGTAAGAACAGAAATATAGGCCGGTGATCATGGCCTTTGTGCATCAGCTGGAGGACCGAATTAAGCCGTGGAGAAGAAAATTGCAGTACAACAATGAACTCATAAATTAGATGGAGTGGAGAGAGGAAAGATTTGTTATGAATTTAAAGGGACATGCAGACACTGAGGACTACAAGGCACAAACAGTGTCTATACAGGTTTCCTACTACCACTGGGTGAACAGATGTTACAAACTCAAAGTGCATGTTAAAGGCCTTTGCTAGAGCAAGGCAAACAAGTACACAGGCAGGACAGCCTGACATTTTCATTAGAAAATACTTCACGGAGAAGTATTTCAAAATGTTGAGGCTTCTCACCATATGTCATGTTTTAAAATCCTTATCTCTGTTCAGTCTCAGGGATAGAAATGCAAACAGTGAATGGTTTAAAGACATATTTACAGAACCATCCATTTTTTTTTTTTTTTTTTTGCTATTCTTTGCAAAGCAAATACCATTCTGTGAAAATACTGGCTGTGTGCTCTACGTGCACACCTGGGCATGTGGATTTACAGCAGAATGTGACCAAATACTGTTTTCTGTCATTGCTCCTGCTTCCCTGGAAGCAGAGGTACAGGTGTGGGATCAGTCATGAGGGTGAAGGGAAGGCTGACAGAGACCAAAGATGTTTACATTATTCATATTAAAAAAGAGCTAGTCTAGGTGCAATAAGGTGGAGCCCTCGTTAGCCTGAAGCTGAGGCACGATTTCAATTTCAAGGTTTTCCAGAGTTACAGAGTGGGTTCAAGCCAGACCCTCTCTTTAAAAAAAAAAAAATCTTTTTTTTTTTTAAATGTAAAAGGAGAGGGCTTGAGACGTAGTTTGGTGAGAGAGTTTGCTATAGTATGAGAGGCCCTGGGATCACTCCACAATAACAGAAAAGAGATATTAAACTTTACAAAACTGTAATAGAAATAAACAAAGTAAAGATTTGCCAACCTATAGATGTGCAAAATACATTTAATAAAGTTTACTTTCACCACAACAGCACCCCATGCCCTCTGCTCCATATCCCAGCCCACAACTTGGCCGAAGACTCCTGCTTTATTGGA
Source organism: Acomys percivali (assembly GCA_907169655.1). Classification (NCBI taxonomy): domain Eukaryota; kingdom Metazoa; phylum Chordata; class Mammalia; order Rodentia; family Muridae; genus Acomys; species Acomys percivali. The sequence continues at coordinate 137,381,222 of OU015744.1, forward strand.
GGCCACACTGGTACTAGCCCCAGGTACCTGGAACTCCAGAGGCCATACTAGTAGCCATAACCCAAGAGGCCACAACAGTTCCCAGGGTACCAGAACTCCAGAGGCAACTGAGTATCCAAATTCCAGCAGTCATGAAGGCTGCCAAAACCCCAGCAGAGACACACTACTGGACCTGAAGATTTACTGGTCACTAGAACCATAGGTCACTCAGGCTAGAAGACCAGAGAAGAAACAGAAAGCAAGAAAAAAAAAATTCATCCAGTAAAAAATAAACTGCACCTAAACCTATAATAGCCCTAAACCTAACTAGAGGGCAGCATAAAAACATACTCAACAATACCCAAGGCAATATCACACTATGAGAGGCCATTTACTAAGTAATACTAGGAACTGAACAGTACACCTGAAAGTACTAAAATAAAAAGAAGCAAACACACCCAAGAAGAGTAGATGAGAGGAAATAACCAAACTCAGGGCTGAAATAAATAAAATAGAAACAAAGAGAACGATAGAAAGAATCAATGAAATGAAGTGTTGGTTCTTTGAAAAAAGTAACAAGACTAATAAACCTTTATCCATAGTAAGAGGCCGAAAAATAATATGCAAATCAACAAAATCACAAATTAAAAATGGTACATAACAACAGACACTGAGGGAATCCAAAGAATCATTAGATATACTTCAAAAACCTGTACTCCATAAAATTGGAAAAACTAAAGGAAATGGACAAATTTATGGATAAATACCACTTACCAATGTTAAATCAAGATCAGATAAACAATTCAAATAGACCTATAACCCTTAAGGAACAGAAGCAGTCATTAAATGTCTTTCAACCAAAAATGCTTAAGTCTGGATGTGTTCAGGGCAGATATCTCCCAGACTTTTCAAAGAAGAGCTAATATTAATACTTCTCAAATTATTCCACATAATAGAAACAGAAATCACATCATTTTATAAAGCCACAATCAACCTGATTTCAAGACCACACAAAGAGTCAACAAAGAGAGAGAATTACAGACCAATATCTTTCATAAACATTGGTGCAAAAATAGTCAATAAAATGCTTGCAAACTGAATCCCAAAACACATCAAATAGATCATCTACTATGATCAATTAGGCTTCATCCCAGAGATGCAGGGATGGTTCAACATATAAAAAATCTGTCAAAATAATCCACCACGTAGATAAACAGAAAGAAAAAAGCACATAACCATTTCGTTAACTGCTGAAAAAGCCTTTGACAAAAATTGGTGTTAAAAATCTTGGTGATATCAGGGATACAAGGCACATACCTAAACATAACAAAGGGAATACACAACAAGCTGATAGCCAACATCAAATTACATGGAAAGAAAATTAAAACAATTCCACTAAAATCAGAGAAAAGACAATAAGACAACTAAAGGAGATCACAGGGCTACAAATTAGAAAAGAAGAAATCAAAGCATCACATTTGCAGATAGTATGCTCCTATACATAAGTGACCCTAAAAATTCTACCAGGGAACGCCTACCATGGATAAACACCTTCATCAATGTGGGTGCAGACAAAATTCATTAAAAAAAA
>OU015744.1:137391173-137438691 GCA_907169655.1 Acomys percivali
TCTCTCTCTCTCTCTCTCTCTCTCTCTCTCTCTCTCTCTCTCTCTCTTCCTCTCTCACTGCTGCTCTGCTGCCTTTTTCTTCTCTCCTCTCATTTCCTAAGCCCAGGAACCTAAAACACCACCTATCTCTCTTCTACCCAATAATAGGCTTCAGCATCTTTATTTAGCCAATCAGAGATAACTGGGGAACATTCCTTAGCATCATATAGTTACAGGAGATAGTTCAACATTCATGTTAATGCCCATTGCAGGGTGGTAACCAGATCTCAAGGCACTGAAATCAGCATTTTAAAACACAGTTGTACCTTCCTCTCACACTCAACAGTGAGTGTGGATAATCAAATCAAGGAAGAGTTCTCAGGCTCTACCATGCTTCATTTATACACATCGTTTCAGATCTAGTGAATCTGCTAATTCCTTAGAACCCCTTTCATCTGATTCTAAACCCATTCTTCCTTAACATCTTTCTCCTTCAGTAGGAGAGCCGTTTCTGACCTGTGAATTTGCCCTTTCTGTCTTGGTTTCCTTTAAGTATTCAATTGCCTCATTCAGTCTTATGTCTATAAACACACTCTAGATCACTATAATTAAATGTCATGTTCATTAGCATGTCAAGGGCAAAATTTCATTTGAGTTTTTTAATCCTGCTACTCCTCTTACTTTTAAAAAGTTTCAATAAGTTGCAACATCCTTTTTTCTGACTATTGAACTAACAGCCTCCAGTTCAGCATCAACCCCTTTCTTCTATATCCCCTGTTTAATCTTTTGGAAAATCATGTCAGAAATAACTTCAAGATATTTTCAGATTCAGTCACTTCCCACCTGTACCCTAACCACATGGGGCCAATCACCACCAAGTTTCAGGTGGATTACTATTAGACATAATTTCTCTCACGAGCCTCTCTGCTTTCACCCTGACTCCTGTTCTCCACAGGTTCATGATACGGTACTGGTCAAAAGCTGCCATTACCTTCTGAGTACTTTCACTGTGAACTTGTTAAACTTTCAAATGTCTTCCCATTTTTTCATTTGATTTCATATACCTGGAGCCCAAGTGAGATTTGAGCACCAGGAGTCCTTACAGCCTTGGCCCTGCTGAGGTCCCAGTCCCTTCTCCTGTGCCTCCCTCACACAGCATTTCTCTGTGTCCGCCATGATGGTGTTCCTGCCATTTCTTCGCAGCATTGTAGGCAAGTCAGGCAGTCTGCACTGCATAGCTTATTTCCTGGGCCTGTGTGTTTCCTGGTTTCTCTCTTCCACTGTCCTTGCTGTTGTATGGCTCCCAGTTTCTTCTCTTCCGCTCTTTGCAGAGCTCTAGGGTCCCAACCTCTCCTCCTTCCGGTCTCTATTGTTCTTAAAGCTGTTTCTGACCAACCAATATGTGTGTCATATTCTTTTTGTTGTTCCCATGCATTCTGATGCTACCAATATTTCTTAATTTGATATTTTGTTTATTGAGTCTCTGCTGTGAGCCACAGATTTTTAAAGGCTTTTTTTGGAGGGACAGGTTCTTACTGGTGCCCCATGAGAACTATGATTACAGAAGTGTGCCATCATGCTCAGCTCTGATGCTTCTTTGTAGCTCTCATCTATTACGTAATTGTTTCTTTCTACCACATTGTATCTCTATTGGGGCAGAAGCTTTGTTTACTCTACCTGACTTTTCAATGCCTAGAGGAATGCTGGGTAAATAACAAATGGCTATGTGCTGAGGGAATTCATAAAATTACTGGTTCAGTGTGTTTATTTTTAATTTTTTCTATATTTTTGTGCATATAAGTGTTTCATCTGCATATATGTGTACCTCATCATGCCTGGTACCCATAGAGGTAAGAAGAGGACACTGAAATTACCAGTAGTTCTGAGTGATAATTTGAATGCTGGGAACCAGACCTAGTTACTCTGAAAAAGAAGCTAGTGGTCTTAATTGCTGAGTCATCTCTCCAGAGCCACTCACCAGCCAAGATTTTAGCAAGATCTGAGTTGACAAGTTGGCTCACCTCACCAGCTCACAGCGTCTGTAATTTTTGCTAGTCCCATTCTTTCCTAACATATGATAGACAATCAAACCTACTTCGTGTCTTGGCTTTCATTTTCACTTTGGTACGACGGGCTGATCAAGCCCGTCATACCAAATCAGGAAGCAGCTCTCCTCCTCGGTTTCAGCTTCTGCTCCTTTCTCCAGGGTCCTGCTGGAGTTCCTGCTCCAATTCCCTTCAGAAATGGACTGGGATGTGGACGCGTGAGCCAAATAAAACTCGTCCAAACTGTTTTGTATCACTGTTTAGTTGTAGCAGCTAAAATCAAACTAAGACAGTGTCAACGGCTTCCAAAACCAGAGATGCTGTCATTTAGGCAAAATACTGCTGCTTCAGGCTCCACTACCCTTCCTGTCTCCACCTGAGCTTACACGCTATTATGACTCACTCCAGAAGCTGGAGAGTTATTTACCTTCCATCCTGGTCAGAGCCCTGTTCCCTCTAGGCCTGATCTTCCATACCACTAGAGGACTTCTTTATTGTGTTCCCAGAGAATTTGTTCACCACTATAGGGATTATTAGGCCATTAGAAATGATTATTTCTGGGATGAACCTTCCACGATGTAGTTTTAGAACACTGACACGTCCCAGGTGTAGCCTTCTCCCTCCCATCCAGCTTCCACCTGCCACACTAGGCTTTTTTCCCCCATATGTGCTTTGGCAACATGTGATTCCACTCAGATTGCATTTCTGTTTAAAGCTCTCTTGAGCTTCCTATCCCTCACAGATGAAAGCCAAATTAGAATGTTTTAGACAGCCCTGCCTTAGTCTGAACTAAACTCTATCATGCATAAGATCCATTCTCAGATCTTGTAAAACTAAGATCCACTGTCAGAGGCCTGAGGTGGAGCTGAGGCTCTGGGTTTATCATCAGCTCCTGGGTAGGGCTCTTGCTGTCATCCTCGAGGGCCATGCTTTAAGGATCAAGACCCCATGTGCTTTTCTCCACTTTACCTCCTGACTCTCTACCTCTGCTGTTTTTTATATGGATCCTGTAGGCTTAATTATCCAGTTCACATTTTCATTCATATTCTAGGAAAATGCAGGCATTGCCCACTTTGGAGTCTTTGCACAGGCTGACCTTCTGTTCAAAAATATTTCGCCCAGGAACACACCACTACTTTTCAGTCTCTCTGCCTCTCTTTGTCAGTCTCTCTGTCTCCCTCACCTCCACACATACTGTTTCAAGTTTTTGTTCCAATGTCTCCTTTAGAGTAAAGCCTTCTTTGGTTACCAGGTCTAAGAAGCTGGAACAAGCAGCTTGTCCACACTCCCATCCATAAAGTCTTTTTCTTCTTTAGCGTTTCTCACTCCTGAACACACAATTGTATCTTTACTTTCTCTTTTGTCTGCTCTCATTGCTGGGAGGTTAACTCCAGGGAAGCCTGTGCAGTTCCTGTTTCTCTTTACACAAAGATACTAAAAAATAATTGTTAACCTCCTGAAAAAAAAACCTCAGTAACATTTCCAAAATTATATATTTGGAGTACTTATGCAAAAATCACTGGGCGGATCACAGAAGTACATTAGTTTTAGTTTAATTAGGATGGCTCCTTACAAATGACTGTCATGCAAGACTCCAAACACAACTTTCTGTTTGTCTGTACAGCTAATTCTGGTACGGAAGGATGGAGATACCTGAGGGGATCAGAATATGCCTTCAAGAAGGGGACACTGGTAGCTCACATAAACACAAGTATAGCTCAAGACATTCATGGGATCTATTCAGAGTTATAGCTCGTGAAGCTCGGTTTTCACAGTGCTGAGAGGTTGTCTTCAAGGCAGTTACTGCGGGTCTGGATCCCTGTTAAAGATTCCACCAAAACCCTCAGTGGGACCATTGACCTAATGTATCTCTGGGGATTTCTTTCTGCCTGCACAAATTAGAAGCCAGTGACAGAGAACCGGAAGCAGCTTTGTGAGTTGTGCAAGGACAGTTTCTGGACAAGACACTCACCAAGTCTGTATTCACATCCTTCAGGTCTGGATTTCTGGAACCTGGGCTCACAGTTTCAGCAGGTGAGGAAGTTGTTGTTTGGTGGTTGATGTTGCTTTTAATAAAGCTTGCCTTAAACCTTACAAATGGAACCCAAATACTCCTCATTATTACTACTTTGCCTGTGACCAGTCAAAATTTCAGCTGTCTCCACTTTGGTGAAGGAAATCTACAAACGTGTTTCACACCAGCTTGCCTCTTCATCAGGTTAGGTTTCATTACTGTTCAAGCAAAGGCCAAAGTCACATCAGAGGACTTGTCTCACTCTCTTTAGCTTGTTAGCTTTCCTTATTAGCTGAATCTCAGGAGACAGGCACTTCTTTCTACTTCTTGTACCGTGCTTTCTTTTTATCATACTTTTAAAAATAATAAATTTATTAATTTATTTTAAATTAAAAAAGGAAGTAGTAAATAATGCAGTTTTGTAGCTATAAATTCTTCACATTACACTTTGTTAATCTCTCAAACTATCTTAAAAGATAGGTTTACAGTTCTGCTCATATTATTTATTGTTGCTGTACATATGTCATATTATTTCATCATTATTACTTATATAATTTTAGGTTTTTGAGGGGGGATCTTGCTAGGTGCCTTAAGCTGTTCTAGAACTCACAGTTCTCCTGCTTCAGTCTCCCAAATGCTAAGGTTAGAAAAGAGAATCAGCACATGTGGCTTTATTTAATGTTGACAAAACCTGTATGAAGTAGGAATTCTTATCATAATAAATCTCTCAAGGCCCAGGGAGAATCTAAAACATGTTCTTACGTTTACAGAATAATTTTAAAAATCAAGCTAAACTTAAATCCAAGATGGCAGGACTTTCCAGCTCATGATTCTTTCTTACAATGGGATTTATTTTTGACACTGAATAAAGTAAGATATTGAGAAAAAATTGACCTCTAGATTGTCTCTTTAACCTCCATAGAAACACCCTATTAAAAAAATCTCATGATAAGCTGGATTAGTTGCACATGCCTGTGATCTCAGCACTTGGAGGGGCAGAGGCAGGTAGATCTCAGAGAGTTCGATGCCAATTTGCTATATAAAGCGAGTCAAGGGTACACAGAGAAACCCTATCTTAAAAAGACAAAACAAATAACCAAACAAAATTTCATGCTGTCCACTGCCATTTAAATTATGATTTATATCCCTCTTGTCTTCCTCCCCAGACTCCAGCTCTTGAGCCCAGTGACCTTTTCACTGATGCCAAACTAATCTCCACTGTCTACCTAGGAGCCTGCTACAGAATTGGTACTTAGCAAATATTTGAAAATGGATTTTTAAAAAACTCATGAGGGAATACATATGCTTGTTTAAAAATTCTTTATTGAGATTTTATGTCTGATGAAAGAAAATAAACTATCTCTAAGCAGATTTTCCTAAAAAAATGTAATATAATTACAAGAATGTCTATTTATACTCATCTTCAAAAAATAGTATTCTGTTTCCTGAAGTGGGAAATAATGCTATGGGTTAATGAGGGCCTCATTTACACCGAACACATACTATTGAAAGAAAGTTCTCCTCCCAATCTGTAAGGTTCATTTTTGATGGTAGATGAAGATGGTAAATGGTAGGTGAAGGAAAATTATTTCTTCAAACCCTTTAGTAGATTTATTCAGAAGCTCCAATTAGCTTACATTCTATGAGAACCTACACAACAAATGCAAATCTTCCATCCTTTCTCCATTTCCCCAATATACAGATTTAACCACATACTGGTCTACTTTCTGCTCTTAGTCATCCAATTTAATGATACTATGTTAATCTTCCAGGAGCCAATGATCCTTTTTGGTCCTATTTAGTCACATTTCCAATCAACACTTTTGCCACTAGAAACTGGATTCCTATAATGAGGGCAAAGGCATCAGAGGATGCTTCAGACAGATCATGGTCACACAGTTTCTTCCTTAGAGGCTTCTGCTAACATGCTATGAATGTTCACTTTCTTATAAGTATTGTTAATATTTGTAGAGAAGATTCCATAGTCAGCATCGGTTCTCAAGGCAATGATGCCAATGTGGCAGCAGCAAAGATTATTTGCATTGATCCCAGGGGTTGAGAGCCATCTTGAAAACTGAGACAGAGTAAGCAGAGTATCAAGCCTTCTTTCAGCAGAGCATTGACCTTCTGAGCAGGTAGCTCAGTCCTGAGGCCAGAGCTATTCTGATATGCAAGGTCATAGAGAAAAGTGAAGAGTACTACCACCACTCTTGATAGCCACCCATCTGTTTGTTAACTTGCTCATTCTATGGTCATCTAATGGACCACAGCTAGCCACTGGTCACAGTTTTAAGCAACAAACCACCCAAGACTATCATGGAGACAGCTGGGACCTGAAATGCTTGTGTATATTTGTAAATAAACTACATCCAGAATGAAGAGTAACTTTTAATTTTTTCTTTTACAAATGTGCAAACACTTTTCTAAAGCTTTTTAATATATCTACTTGTAAATGAAGGTTATAGAAAAATGATCAGATAAAGATTTTCACTTTGGAAAACAGAAACAGTCATTTGCAGGCACCTTATTTGTTGGCAAGATTAAATTTTTCTTCCAAATAGCTTTAGATAATCACAAGTAAAGATAAAGTTTTTGTGTAAAACAAATGCTATATAGATAGAACTCTGACAGAACTCTGAGTTATTTAAAGAGATTGGATAATATGAATTATATTTGGAATGTGATTTGGGAAAACTTATTTAGTTTTCATGTTTATAAGTCCTTAATCTATTTTTAGCTAAGTAACAGTACCAGTTTTTAGTTTACAATTTCCAGGAGAAAGTTATTAATGAGAGATCACAGGGGGTCTGGAGTTTCCTATATGAAAGTGCTGAGTTGCCCTGAGACCTTCTTTCAAACAATAAAAATGTAATTTAGCTAAAAATTCAATGTCTGTGCTGCAATAAAAAAAGAAAGAAATCTCAACTTAGGCACAAGCATATTGAAGAGGAGCTGATGAAGACTGTAGATGAAGAGGACAGTACCTTCTGAATGCCTGCTTGGGACTCCAGAACATTGTTCTCCGAGCCGTTGCTTCGGTTGATCATCCTCCACATCTGGGAATACATGCTGTCCCTTTCAAAAGGATTCAGCCCCTTCATGCGGACATGCTGATACACTGCGGAGTCCAAGACTGTGCCATAAGGGATATCTGTTTGCTTTGACAGATCCTGAAGAGACCTTGGTTGTTGGGAGAAAAGAGAGACATAAGAGAGAGAGAGTGCTGAATATTGTCAGGTAGAAATAAAACTAAAGGAACAAAAGGGTCATTCATCCAAAGCCAGACACCAAACAACTTTTCTTAACTTGTGGTTTCTTAATATTGAAATGTAATGTTTAAGAACTCTCTTTAAGTTATACATGGCAAATTACCAAGAGATAATATTGTTAGCAAGAAAAGGTTAAGGTCTTAGTACTACTGCTGTGTGTGTGTGTGTGTGTGTGTGTGTGTGTGTGTGTAAGCTTCATGGGGGTAAATTGAGCTATCTCATCAAAGTAGTGGCAAATTGGCACTGACAAATTAAGTTGTTTGTCTCCCTCAGTGACAAAGCTTTAATGCTTTTATAACATAATTGTGTTTTACATAAACAGCATGTTTTGAAGTCTAGTAAATACTTAAAACCTAGTATTTATGAGAGTCATTTCTGTGTGAATAATATATAATGACAAGCAAGTGACATACATCATCCACACTGGAATGCCTTATACTCAGAACCATTTCACCAAGTTCCAGATGAGGTGGGTTAAGAAAATAAATGAATATTGTGACACAGTCAGTAAGGAACAGAGCAAGGACTCAACTACAAAGCAGGACTCCTCAAAGGTCAGTGTTTCCACTATAGGACGCTGATGCTTCTATGTTGCCTTGGTTATATTTTATTTATGATATGTGTGCGTGTGCTCACATGTGTACAACAATGGGTGCATGCCTGTGTGAATATCTGAAGAAAAGGAGAGGGGAAGAAAGAAGAAAATAAGGAAAGGAAGAAGAAAAGAGGGTGGATAAAAGAAGAGAATGGAGAGGCAAGCACAGAAAAAGAGTGCTCCTATTAAGTTCAGACAGGACATATTTAATACAAAATATATTTTCAGTTTTCCTTATAATACTCAAAAATTTCAAAACAGTCTTTGATCTAGAAATAGTGTTTCTTTGTCTAAGGATATATGGTTAATTTTCCTAACTTTAGTTTGTTATTATTGTTTGTTTGTAAAAGAGAAATCTATTTGAGATTCCAGGCAAGTTAGTAGAATAGAAGCCAAGTAAATCTAGTGGTTGATTATAGTTAGGAAACTATAGGGAATAGGACTGTTTAATCACTCCATTGGCTACTTCTCCAAGTCCTGGGTTTGACTTGATCAACACCCAAAATATCCTTACCCTTTTTTTTTTTTTGCTTCCTAAAAACAGTTCTTTTATTTTAATGGTCTCCTATTTTCATTTCTATAAAGAAAAATGAAATTTATAGATTAATGGAATGAACCCAGAAAAGATCACATTGAACGAGGTAAGCCTACCAAGAAAGAGAAATACCATACGTTCTCTCTCATGTGAGGCTCCTAGCTCCAAATATTCAGATGTGAGCACATAGCCTGGAGTAATTATAAAAATCAGGCAAGTAAAAAGGGGACCATTTCTGGGAGGAGGAGGTGGGGAAGCAACAGAGAGAGAAATAGCAGAGTACAAGTGATCGGAAAGAAATGAGATAACTTGGAAGTATTGTAATATGCAGGGGGGAGAAATAAAAACAGAAGAAAGAGGAAAGAGGACAAAATAACAGTAAGGACATCTGACAATGTCATAGGGATTACACAATTAACTGTCTACCTAAAAATGCGTATACTACATATAAGTCTGTATATAAATATACTTTTATAGTCCAAATGAAAACAGTCATAGGGGAGGGGAATAAGGGGAAAATGGGAGGGAGGGGAGAATGGGAGGATACAAGGGATGGGATAACCATAGAGATGTAACAAGAATAAATTAATAAAAAAAAAGTAAAATGTAATTAGGGATTGTGCTTGTCTAGTAAAGCAGTAGTTGTAGGTTCTTCTACAAGATTTTTTGCGACCTTACTAGCCCTGGGTGGTTGCCTAGGTTTTCAGTACCAGACATGATTTCCATCTTGTTGAACAAGTTTGAAGTCAAATTAGAGAGTGAGTGGCTAGTTACCACCAAGGTATTCATGCCACACTGTACCCTTCGGGTTATCATGCCATGGCTGCTGTTGTGGTCCACAGGGGTTATAGTTGGCCGGGTTCCAGCTGTTGGTAGCTTCCGTGCTTTGGAGGCCTGCATGGCACCTTCTGTGAACAGCTATGCAAGGCCAGCCTCAGAGAGGAAGCTTTCAAATCAGTTCCACAACAAAGGCCTCTGGACTCTGGGTCTAAAGTGCAAGGCAACAGCAATAGTGTGCAATTCACTAAGAGTCTCTTGGAAGACCTGGACCAACCAGATAAACCTGAGCATCTTGTGCTTGGCATTCGGGTTTCAGTTAGATGATTTTGTTTCTTGTGGGAAACATTGTCAGCCCAATATCCTTACCCTTGTTCCTTCCCTTCCATTGTATTTTTCTAACAATGTAAAATACCAACACTCTCACTCCTGTGAACACCTCATCTCTCCAGCAAGGGGCTGGTCTCTCTAATACCAGTGTGCTGGCCAGTCCCAGGTGCACCAGAAAATGCAGCTTTCTTTAATTGGACAATCATGGGTTCGGGCTTTTCTCTTCATGGTTCTCATCTTTCACAGAATAAATCCCTTTAACACTGGCCCAAACAACATTCTCTACATGCAGGAGACTGCATGAAAGTAGCATCTACCACCATAGTAGCATCTCTCTCCAGGAAAATGGGGATAAAAGACTCCGACCAGAAAAATCTACAAAGGTGACTGGTAAGGATTTTATAGAAAGGGTTGCAAGTGACTATTGACATGGACATTATCAATGACAAAATATGAAAGATGAAGCTGTGCCAGTGCCATTGAAGCTTAACATGAACTCTGAATAAAATTTTGGATAACACAGAGCTACCAACACAGTGGGAACACAGCAACTCGGACAGATCAGACTATTTCAGACTACCACAACTCACAGAACAAAGTCAAGAAAACCCCAGTCTTTAGTGGAGCTAGAAATCCACGTAGGAATAATGGAAGCCACTAAAAGCAAAAGAAGCATAGTCTATGAAGCAACAGTGGATCAAAGAGAAGAATTAAACATTCAAGCCACTGGACTCCCATTTTTCTAAATTTCCACCCAACTCTTCTTCTCCATTACACAACAAAATCAACAAAATGACCAAAGGAAATATTTACCTTTCAAAAATAACACTGAGTATCGATGGTCACAATTTACCCATCAAAAGACAAAACAGTTTGCATTAGATGACAAAACCCTTCTTTCTGCAGCCTCTAAGAAATGCACCTTGTGATGGGTTCCAAGATGGCATCGACCAGGGTACACCATATCTGACCTAATTCACGGAGACAAGGGACTTGAATGGAGCCACAGACCGCTGGATCTAGACATCTGTATATGAGTGGGTTCCCAAACTCCCCAGACCACTGGTGGGCCAGGCCCCGGGACAAGCAACTGCCTAGAGGTCCTGAACCCACTCTCCAGATGCTCAAAAGGAACCCACTTGTGGGCTGCAGCTGGCCTATAAAGCACAAACTCAGTGTGTAGGGCAGTGGTATACCGGAGCCCCTGGCCTGAGGAGTCTCAGGGAATAGGGTGAAACTGCCCTTGGATCCCTCCACCCACCCCACGCCAAATTGTGGAGGTCCCTCAGGCCTAGTGGAAACATAGGTGGCAGGGCCCACTAAAAGTAGCTGGAGTGGGCCTGCAGCTTGAGGGCCAACCCGGCCGAATCTAGAGCCAGACACAATGGACTGAGACTCCAAATGGGCAGTTAGAACCTACCTTGGTCTGCTCCCACAGGTCCAGCAGGATCTCCCACATTCTTGGGAGAGGATGAACACCCCTGCAGGGTCTACTTCCTGACCTAAATGGTGACTACAGCTCAGAGGATCTGTGAGTGGCCGGGCCTATAGGGTCGCAAAAGTGCAGGCACCTTGGAGCCTGCCGAGGGTCTGAAACGGTCCTGTCTCTGGACCCCTGCGTACTGATCGTGCACTCCCCAACAGACAGAACCTAACTGGATCAGCTGCCACAGGCCCAGCAGGATCTCCCACATTCTCTGGAGATGCTGGACAACCCTGCAGTATCTCATCGCTGACCTAAATAGCAACTACAGCTCAAAGGATCTGTGAGCAGCCCAGGCTACAGGGTCACGAAAGTGCAGGCACCTTGGAGGCAGAGCTAAAAGGCAGCCACAGCTCAGAAAATCTGATCCAGCTGAGGTCTTGGCTAAAAAGCAGCAAGAAAGACTGGCAGCTGGGTCCAACCTACCCAACCAGAGAGCTTGTGTGTTGACTTTGTTCTAGGTCCCTAAACAGCTGATCTGAATTACAGCTGTAAAATGAAAGGGTCCAGACAGAAACCTATTTATTGCTGACTCAGTCTGGAGTGTAAGGTGTAGAGCAAAATCTCTAGGAGTGGAAACCAGATCACCTGCTTGTTCCAGGAAAATACTCCCTGATCCTCACAGGCAAGGGGACACGACCTATACTCATTCACGAACTGTCCAGTCTCAACCAGTGAAGGACACCAGAAGCTACTTCCCAACACCAGAGACACCAAAATTACAAGAGGACAGTGAAAGAACGCAAACAAAAACAAAACCAATTTGGCATCTCCAGATCCCAGCAATCCCAATGAAAGCAACCCTGAGAACCCAAACACAATCAAAATACAAGAAAATGACCTCAAGTCCTTAGTAAGGAAGATGATAATGGAAGATACGAATAAAACCTGTAAACAACTACAGGAGGATGCAACTAAGCAGGTTGAAGACATAAAAGAGTCATATAGAGAAGCACTGGAAGAATTTCAGAAAAATACAAACAACCAGATGAAGGAAATAAATCATTAGAACAGTTCAAGATCTGAAGATAAAAATGGAAGCCTTGATAAAGGAACACACAGAAGAAAAACGAGATCGAGAGGCCTCAGAGAAGAAAGCAAGCATCACAGAGGTGACCTTATCTAACAGAATCCAAGAAATGGAAGAAAGAATATCGGGACTTGAAGATACAATTGTAGAACTCAAAACAACCATCAAAGAAAATGCTAAATCTGAAAAGTTCCTGACACAGAATATCTAACAAATTAAGGACATCATGAAAAGACGAAACTTGAGAATAATAGGTATTGAGGAAAGAGAGGGTACCCGACTCCACAGCCCAGAAAATATCTTTCACAAAATCATAGAAGAAAAATTCCCCAATCTGAAGAAGGAGATGCATATGAGCATACAAGAGGCCTACAGAACACCAAATAGAATAGACCAGAAAAGAAAATCTTCCTGCCACATAATAATAAAAACAAAAAATATATAGAACAAGGAAAAAACATTAAAAGCAGCAAGAGAAAAAGGCCGAGTAACATATGATGGCAAACATATCAGAATTACACCCGACTTCTCAGCAGAGACCATGAAAGCCAGAAGGGCCTGGACAGAGGTCCTGTAAACCCTAAGAGACCACAGATGCCAGACCAGACTACTATACCCAGAGAAACTATCAATAACCATTGACAGAGAAAACAAGATATTCCATGACAAAAACAAATTCAAACATTACCTATCCACAAACCTGGCTTTACAGAAATTACTAGAAGGAAAACTCCCTGCCAAAGGGTCAACTTACAACTGAAACTACACAGGAAATAGATAATTACACCATCGCAAAATCAGAACCTCACAAACTCTCGACTGTAACAAAGAACAAAAATGAAGGGACTTAATAGTCACTGGTCATTAATATCTCTCAACATCAATGGTCTCAATTCTCCAAAAAAAGACACAGACTAACTGAGTGGATGCATAAACATGACCCAACATTCTTCTGCATTCAAGAAACATATCTCACCCACAAGGACAGACATTACCTCAGAGTAAAAGGTTAAGGAAAAATGTTCCAAGCAAATAGTCACAAGAAACAAGCTGGTGTAGCCACTCTAATATCTAATAAAATAGAATTTCAACCAAAATTAATCAAAAGGGGCGAGGAAGGACACTTCATACTCATCAAAGGTAAAGTCAACCAAGAAGACATCACACTTTTCAACATCTATGCTCCTAATACAAGGGCACCCATATTTGTAAAAGAACTATTTACAAAGCTTAAACCACTCATCAATCCCAACACATTAATAGTGGAAGACCTCAACACCCCACTTTCACTGAAGGGTAGGTCTTTGAAACAGAAACTAAGCTGGGAAATAACTTCTTTAACCAATGCCATGAATCAAATGGATCTAACAGATATCTGCCGAAATTTTCACCCAAATGCCAAGGATCATACCTTCTTCTCAGCACCATGGAACGTTCTCTAAAATTGATCACATATTAGGTCACGAAGCAAGCTTCAACAGATACAAGAAGATTGAAATAATACCTTGTATCCTATCAGATCAACATGGACTAAGACTGGACTTAAACAAAAACAGAAATAACAAAAAGCCTACACACACATGGAAACTAAACAACTCTCTACTTAATGATACCTGGGTCAGGGAATAAATAAAGGAAGAAATAAGAGATTTCTTGAAATTCAATGAAAATGAAGGAACAACATACCCAAGTTTGTGGTACTCAATGAAAGCAGTGCTAAGAGGAAAATTCATAGCACTAAGCAACTTTAGAAAGAAAGTGGAGACATCCCACATAAACAACTTAATGATACATCTGGAAACCCTAAACAAAATGAAGCAGAAACACCGAAGAGGAGTAGACATCTGGAAACAATCAAACTCAGGGCTGAAATCAATAAGCTAGAAACAAAGAGAACAATTCAAAGATCAACAAAACCAGGAGCTGTTTCTTTGAGAAAATCAACAAGACAGACAAACTGTTAGCCAAACTAACTAAAAGACAGAGAAATAATATCCAAATCAACAAAATCAGAAATGAAAAGGGAGACATAACAACAGACACTGAAGAAATACAAAGAATCATAAGAACCTACTTCAAAGGCATTTATGCCACAAAATTTGAAAATCTAAGGGAAATGGATAATTTTCTCAGCCGATTCCATTTGCCAAAATTGAATCAAGATCAGATAAACAAATTAAGTAGCCCTATTTTGCCTATAGAAACAGAAACAATCATTGATAGTCTCCTAACTAAAAAATGCCCAGGGCCAGATGGTTTCAGTGCAGAATTCTACCAGACCTTCAAAGAGGAGCTAATACCAATACTCTTTAAGCTACTCCAAAAGATAGAAATGGATGGAACATTACCAAATTCTTTCTATGAGGCCATAGTCACATTGATACCTAAACTCCATAAAGACCCAACAAAAAAAGAGAATTTCAGACCAATTTCTCTTATTTTTTTTATTAATTTATTCTTATTACATCTCAATGGTTATCCCATCCCTTGAATCCTCCCATTCTTCCCTCCCTCCCATTATCCCCTTATTCCCCTCCCCTATGACTGTTCCTGAGGAGGATTACCTCCCCCTGTATATGCTCATAGTGGGAATGCAAACTAGTACAACCACTTTGGAAATCTATCTGGTGCTAGCTCAGAAAACTGGGAATAGGGCTTCCTCAAGACCCAGCTATTCCACTCCTTGGAATATACCCAGAAAATGCACCAGCACACAACAAGAAAATTTGTTCAACCATGTTCATAGCAGCCTTATTCATTAATAGCCAGATCATGGAAACAGCCTAAATGTCCCTCAGTAGAAGAATGGATAAAGAAACTGTGGTATACATACACTATGGAATACTACTCAGCTATTAAAAACAAGGAATTCCCAATTTCTCTTATGAACATTAATGCAAAAATACTCAATAAAATACTCGCAAAACAAATACAACAACATATCAAAGACATCATTCACCATGACCAGGTAGGCTTCATTCCAAGCATGCAGGGATGGTTTAACATACAGAAATCCCTCAATGTAATCCACCATATAAACAAACTGAAGGGGAAAAAACACATGATCTCCTTAGATACAGAAATGCATTTGACAAAATCCAACACCCATTCATGTTTAAAGTTCTGGAGAGATTGGGAATGCAAGACACATACCTAAACATAATAAAGGCTATATACAGCAAACCAATAGCCAACATCAAATTAAAGGAGATACTCAAGGAAATTCCTCTAAAATCGGGGACCAGACAAAGCTGCCCACTATCTACATATTTCTTCAATAAAGTTCTTGAAGTTCTAGCCAGAGCAATAAGACAGCAAAAGGAAGTTGAGTGAAGAACAGATAAACAAGCTAAATAGTCCCATTTCCCCTACAGAAATAGAAGCAATCATTGATAGTCTCCCAACCAAAAAAAGCCCAGGGCCAGATGGTTTCAGTGCAGAATTCTACCAGACCTTCAAAGACGAGCTAATACCGATACTCTTCAAGCTACTCCAAAACATAGAATTGGATGGAACATTACCAAATTCATTCTATGAGGTCATAGTCACGTTGATACCTAAACCTCACAAAGATTCAACAAAGAAAGAGAATTTCAGACCAATTTCTCTTATGAACATCGATGCAAAAATACTAAATAAAATTCTTGCAAAACGAATACAAGAACACATAAAGGATATCATTCATCATGACCAAGTAGGCTTCATTCCATGCTTGCAGGGATGGTTTAATATACGGAAATCCATCAATGTAATTTACCATATAAACAAACTGAAAATAAAAAACCACATGATCATCTCTTTAGATGCAGAGAAAGCATTTGATAAAATCCAACACCCATTCATATTTAAAGTTTTAGAGAGATCGGGGATACAAGGCACTTTCCTCAATATAATAAAGGCTCTATACAGCAAGCCAATAGCCAAAATCAAAGTAAATGGTGAGATACTCAAGGAAATTCCTCTAAAATCAGGAACAAGGCAAGGCTGCCCACTCTCTCCATATCTCTTTAATATAGTACTCGAAGTTCTAGCCAGAGCAATAAGACAACAAAAGGAGATCAAGGGTATCCAAATGGCAAAGGAGGAAGTCAAACTATCCCTATTTGCAGATGATATGATAGTGTACATAAGTGACCCTCAAAATTCCACCAGAGAACTCCTACAGCTGATAAACACTTTCAGCAATTTGGCTGGATACAAAATGAACTCAAAAAAGTCTGTAGTCTTCCTATACACAAATGACAAGCTCGCAGAGGAAGAAATTAGGAAGGCCATACCCTTCACATTAGCCACAAGCAATATAAAATATCTAGGAGCTACTCTAACTAAGCAAGTGAAGGACTTGTTTGAAAAGAATTTCAAAACTCTGAAGAAGGAGATTGAAGATGACATGAGAAGATGGAAGGATCTTCCTTGCTCATAGATAGGGAGAATTAACATAGTAAAAATGACCATCCTACCAAAAGCAATCTACAATTCGATGCAATCCCTATCAAAATACCTACATAATTTTTTAAAGACATTGAAAGTTCAATTCTGAACTTCATGTGGAAAAACAAAAAACCCAGAATAGCAAAAACGATCTTGTACAATAAAAGGTGCTGCGGAGGAATCTCCATACCTGATCTCAAATTGTACTATAAAGCAATAGTAATTAAAACAGCATGGTACTGGCACAGCAACAGGCTGGTTGATCAGTGGAATTGAATCGAAGACCCAGATATGAATCCACACACATATGGTCACTTGATTTTTGACAAAGAAGCCAAATCCATTCAATGGAAAAAGGATAGCATCTTCAACAAATGGTGCTGGTCTAACTGGAGGTCTATGTGTGAAAAAATGCAACTGGACCCATATTTGTCACCTTGCACAAAACTCAAATCCAAGTGGATTAAAGACCTCAACATAAAACCAGAGACACTAAGTCACTTAGAAGAAAAAGTGAGGAAGAGCCTGGAACATATTGGCACAGGAGACAACTTCCCGAACAGAACACCAACAGCCAAGGCCTTAATGTCAACAATTAATAAATGGGACCTCATGAGGCTGAGAAGCTTCTGTAAGGCTAGAGACACGGTCAAGAGAACAAAGCGACAGCCTACAGACTGGGAAAAGATCTTCACCAACCCTACATCTGACAAAGGTCTAATATCCAAAATATTTAAAGAACTCAAGAAATTAAACACCACCAAACCAAATAACCCAATTGAGAAATGGGGCTTGGAACTAAACAGAGAATTCTCAACAGAAGAATATCAAATGGCTGAGAAACACTTAAAGAAATGCTCAACCTCCTTAGTCATCAGGGAAATGCAAATCAAAACAACTCTGAGATTCCATCTTAAACCCATCAGAGTGGCTAAGATCAAAAACTCAAGCGACACCTCATGCTAGAGAGGATGTGGGGAGAGAGGAACACTTCTTCATTGCTGGTGGGAATGCAAACTAGTACAACCACTTTGGAAATCTATCTGGTGCTATCTCAGAAAACTGGGAATAGGGCTTCCTCAAGACCCAGCTATTCCACTCCTTGGAATATACCCAGAAGATGCACCAGAACACAACAAGAAAATTTGCTCAACCATGTTCATAGCAGCCTTATTCATAATAGCCAGATCATGGAAACAGCCTAAATGTCCCTCAGTAGAAGAATGGTTAAAGAAACTGTGGTACATATACACTATGGAATACTACTCAGCTATTAAAAACAAGGAATTCCCGAAATTTGTGGATAAATGGATTGAGCTGGAAATGATCATAATGAGTGAGTTAACCCAGAAGCAGAAAGACTCAAATGGTATATACTCACTTATATCTGCATACTAGCCCAATGGGCATGTCCCACAAAAGCCTTCACTTACCAGGAAACTGGGACCGAGGGGAGGCCATCCTATTGGGACTCTAGATGAGAGAACCATGTGAGAATAGCAATGTGGAAGGATCCAGTGGGTCCTAGAAACCTATAAGTAGAACATTATGATAGGCAGATTGGGGCCAAGGGGTCCCGCTCAAACTAAGGAACTAGCCAAGGACAATACAGGCGGTAAAATTTAAACCCCTACCCAGATCTAGCCCATGGACAGGACAGTCTCCACACTTGAATGGAGAGAGGGATATGACTTTCTCATGTACTCTGGTGCCTCACATTCGACTATGTCCCCTGGAGGGGGAGACCTAGTGGCACTCAGTTGAAGGACGGCAGGTCACCGAGAAGAGACTTGATACCCTATGAGCATATACAGGGGGAGGTAATCCCTCTCAGGAACAGTCATAGGGGAGGGGAATAAGGGGAAAATGGGAGGGAGGGGAGAATGGGAGGATACAAGGGATGGGATAACCATAGAGATGTAACAAGAATAAATTAATAAAAAAAAAATCCAAAAAAAAAAAAAAAACAGACATCAAAAGGAGATCAAGGGGATCCAAATGGGAAAGGAAGAAATCAAATTATCCCTATTTGCAGATGATATGATATTGTACATAAGTGACCCCAAAATTCCACCAGAGAATTTCTACAGCTGATAAACACCTTCAGCAAATTGGCTGGATACAAAATTAACTCGAAAAAAGTCAGTATCTCTCCTATATACAAATGACAAAATACAGAGGAAGAATTTTGTAAATCTACACCTTCTTTCACTGTAGCCACAAGCAATATAAAATATTTAGGAGTAACTCTAACCACGCAAGTAGAGGACTTGCTTGAAAAAAACTTTAAATCTCTGAAGAAAGAGATTGAAGATGACATCAGAAGATGGAGGGATCTCCCTTGCTCATGGATCATGAGAATTAACATAGTAAAAATGGCCATCTTACCAAAAACAATTTACACATTCAATGCAATCCCTAACAAAATACCTACAACATATTTTGAAGACATTGAAAGATCAATTCTCAACTTCATATGGCGGAAAAAAAAAGCCCAGAATAGCAAAAAACAATCTGATACAATAAAAGATTCTCCAGAGAAATCTCCATACCTGATCTCAAGCTGTACTACAGAGCAACAGTAATTAAAACATCATGGTACTAGCACAGCAATAGGCTAGTGGATCAATGGAATCGAATTGAAGACCCAGAGATGAATCCACAGACATTTGGTCACTTGATTTTTGAAAAAGAAGCCAAATCTATTCAATGGAAAAAGGATAGCATCTTCATCAAATGGTGCTGGTCTACCTGGATGTCTACTTGTAGAAAAATGCAATTAGATCCATATTTGTCACCATGCACAAAACTCAGGTCCAAGTGGATTAAAGACCTCAACATAAAACCAGAGACATTAAATTAGTTAGCGGAAAAAGTGGGGAGCCTGGAACATATTGGCACAGGAGACAACTTCCTGAACAGAACTCCAACAGCCCAGGCCTTAAGGTCAACAATTAACAAATGGAACCTCATGAGGCTGAGAAGCTTCTCTAAGGCAGGAGACACTGTCAAGAGAACAAAGCAACAGCCTACAGACTGGGAAAAGATCTTCACCAACCCTACATCTGACAAAGGTCTAATATCTAAAATATATAAAGAGCTCAAGAAATTAACCACCACCAAACCAAATAACCCAATTAAGAAATGGGTCTCAGAACTAAACAGAGAATTCTCAACAGAGAAATATCAAATGCTTGAGAAACACTTAAAGAAATGCTCAATGTCTTAGTCATCAGGGAAATGCAAATCAAAATGACACTGAGATTCCATCTTACACCCATAAGAATGACTAAAATCAAAATTCAAGGGCCAACACATGCTGGCAAGGATGTGGAGAACGAGGAACACTCCATTGCTGGTAGGAATGCTAACTAGTACAGTCACTTTGGAAATCTACCTGGTGCTATATCAGAAAACTGGGAATAGGGCTTTTTAAAGACCCAGCTATTCCACTCCTTGGAATATACCCAGAAGATGCACCATCACACAACAAGAAAATTTGCTCAACCATGTTCATAGCAGCCTTATTCATAATAGCTAGAACCTGGAAACAGCCTAAGTGTCCCTCAGAAGAAGAATGGATAAAGAAACTGTGGTACATATGCACTATAGAATACTACTCAGCTATTAAAAACAAGGAATTCCTGAAATTTGTGGACAAATGGATTGAACTAGAAATGATCATAATGAGTGAGTTAACCTAAAAGCAGAAAGAGTCAAATGGTATATACTCACTTATATCTGGACACTAGCCCAAGGGATATATGTCCCATGAAAGTCTACACTTACAAGGGAAGTGGGACAGAGGGGAGGACATGCTATTGGGACTCTAGGTGGGAAAATGGGAAAATAGAAGGATCCAGAAGGTCCTAGAAATCTATAAGAAGAACATTATGATGGACAGATCTGGGCCCAGGGGTCCTGCTCAAACTATGGCACCAGCCAAGGACAATACATGCAGTAAACTTCGAACCCCTACCCAGATCTACCCAATGGACAGGACATTCTCCACAGTTGAGTGGAGAGTGGGGTCTGACTTTCACACAAACTCTGGTGCCCCATATTTGACCATGTCCCTTGGATGAGGAGGCCTGATGGCACTCAGAGGAAGGATAGCAGACTACCCAGAAGAGACATGATACCCTATGAGCATATACAGGGGAAGGATGTCCCTCTCATTCATAGTCATAGAGGAGGGGAGTAGGGGGAAAGCAGGAGGGAGGGAGCAATGGGAGGATACAAGGGACAGGCTAACAATTTAGATGTAATATGAATAAATTAATAAAATATTAAAATTAAAAAAAAAGAAATGCACCTTGTGATGAAAAGAAGAAAAAAGAAATCCAAACAAAGGCAGCAAAAAACAATCAAGGTTTGCTGTTCTAATATCTGACAAAATACCTTCCAAACCAATTCTTATTAGAAGAGATAAATAGTATTACTCCATATTCATTGAAAAGAACTGAACCATCAGAAAAATTATAATTCTAAATATATATGTGTGTGTATGTGTGTGTGTGTGTGTGTGTGTGTGTGTGCCAAATAGAGAACCATTCAACTTCTTAAAGCAAATACCACAAGATTAAAAATAAAAAATTAACTCAAAAAAAGTAATAGTGCATCACTTCAATATCTCACTCTCAGTATTTGACAGAATAACTGTACAAAAGATGAATGAAGAAATGCTGGAATTAAATAATATTATATATCAAATGGGCCTAAGAAATATCTACAGACAATTCAACCAAAATGCCAATGGATGCACATTTTTCTCAGTACCCCCATAGATCCTTCCTTAAAATAGATCACACACTAAGATAAAAAACAAATCACAACAAACAGGAAATATGAAACTCTCATATGTATTCTGATCACAATGGACTGATAAAACTAGGTATGAATGGCAAGAAAAACCAGATAAATAAAAAATTCCTCGAGATTAAAAACTCACTACTGAGTGCTGATGGGTTATTTGGAAATTGAGGAGGAAACTTAAAAGTTCCTAGAATTAAATGATAATGAAAACAGAACATACCCAAATCTGGGGGATAAAATGAAGGTTATCTTAAGGAATTTTATAGTTGTAAATTATTACATTAAAAAATCAGACATCTTAAATAAACAACTTCAAAATGAGTTATAAAATGTGGAAGAAGAAGAACAAACCAATCCTAAAAGGAGTAAGTGGAGAAAGCTAGGAAAGATTGGGGATGAAATTAAGGAGATATAAAATTTAAAAATAAAACATATCAGTGAAACAGAACTGGCTATTTAAGATGGAAAAAAAGAATGATAAACTATTAGCCAGTATTAGCCAGTTTAAGCAAAAGAAAGAGAGGATCCAAATTAATAAAAGTAGAGAAAAAGACAACATTACAGTAGACATGAAGACATTCAGATAATCATGGGAACATACTTCAAAAAGTTATATTCCACTAAAGTGGAAAAATCTAAAAGAAGTAAATTGACTTCTAGATATATAATACCTACTCAAATTAAGCCAATGTTAAGTAAATAAATTGGATCTATAATAATCAGTGAGATAGAAGCAATAATTAACAATCTTCCAACTAAAAAAAGGACTCGGATTCTGTGTAAGATTCTACCAGATGTTCAAAGCAAAGCTAACACCAATAATCCTGAAAGAATTTCATGAGTTAGAAATGGAAGGAATAATCATAATCTCTTCTAGAAAGCCAGTATCAGCCTGATATCCATAATAAATCCAACGCTGGCACCAAGGAAGAAATTTATCACCTAATCTCCTCACTGAACATAGTCTTAAAACTCCATAAAGTACCTGAAACACGTAGCTACATATACATTCAAAGGATTATTGGTCATGACCAAATTGGCTTCATTCCAGGAATTCAGGAATGGTTCAATATACATAAATCAAGAAATCCAATCAACCACATAAATGGACTCAAGGACAGAAATCATATAATCATTTCAATTGAAGCCTTTGGCAAAATCTAAAATCCTTTCATGATGAAAACCCTAGAGAGACTAAGTGTGGAAGGAATACATATAAACACAGCAAATGCTACCTAAGACAAACAGATGGTCACCATTTCATTAAACAGATAAAAACTCAAAGCATTCCTTAAGATCAGGCACAGGGAAAGAGTGTGCACGTCTATAATTCTTCTTCTTGTTCTTCTTCTTGTTCTTCTTGTTCTTATTCTTGTTCTTCTTGTTCTTCTTGTTCTTGTTCTTGTTCTTCTTCTTCTTCTTCTTCTTCTTCTTCTTCTTGTTCTTCTTCTTCTTCTTGTTCTTCTTCTTGTTCTTGTTCTTCTTGTTCTTGTTCTTGTTCTTGTTCTTGTTCTTGTTCTTGTTCTTCTTCTTGTTCTTGTTCTTGTTCTTGTTCTTGTTCTTCTTCTTCTTCTTCTTCTCCTCCTCCTCCTCCTCCTCCTCCTCTTTTTTCCTCCTCCTCTCCTTCTCCTCTTCCTCCTTCTTCTCTACTACTACTAGTACCACTACTTCCTCCTTTGATTTTTCAAGACAGGATTTCTCTGTGTAGCGATCACTGTCCTGGAACAGACTCTGCAGACCTGGGTGGGCTCAAATATAGATCCACCTGCCTCTGCTTGCTGAACTGGGATAAAAGGTGTGTGTCATTATTGCCCAGCTCTTATTCTTCTGTTCTTATTAAATGTAGTACTTAATATTTTAGACCAGGTAATTTAACAATAAATGAAATAAAGGATATACAAGTAGGAAAGTATCAAGTCAAACCATCCTAATTTGCAAACAACATGGTTTTAATCATGGGAGATATGATTAAAACTCTACCAGAAAACTTCTGGAGTTCATAAACATATTCATCAAGGTGACAGGTATCCCCTACACACTAAGAGAACTCAAGCTAGTACCAACTAGGATGCCTTTTTTTCATGCTGTCTACCTTTCACAGTACTGGAAAAAACTCTGCAGGCTACTAGAAGTGGGAGGAGTCATTAACATTATTACCCAGCTGTGAACTCTGTGAACTGCAGTAATGACTGGCATGGTGAGATAGGCTCATTGATACAATAGTGGCAAGAATGTTATGATGACAACCATCTGTAACCTTGACCTTAAGGTCTGCTCCAAAAGAGGAAACTCATGCATTTTACTGTAAATCTTGCTAAGAGTCCATGGCTGGGGAGTTAATAGACCTATTATTATTCTGCTAAATAGACAATGTATCCTCCAAATTTTGATCTCTTTACCAATAGATTAGTGGAGAGAAGGTTCTTTGTTCACTGGATGGTAGTTAATGAGGAAACTCATAACTATTCAAAGTACAAAGAATAAATGTCAGGGGAGGGTTCAGACACAAATGGTACATCTATATGACAGCCTCTCACCCAGGCTCAGGACAATTGAGGAAGAAGGAGTAGAACCAATGCAAGGTAAGACTAGAGCAAAACAGTGTCTTCGAGATGAGATAGGACTGCTGCACTCATGAATTCACAATAGCTATGGTTACTTGAACAAGACTTGTAGAAGATCAGGCCAGTCAAATTTCTAGCATAAAGCAGAAAAGGGTTCATGAGTAACTACCCCTAAATGAAGGATTTATGGACAATTGATTGTTTCTCAGAAACATGGTGCGGCTTCTGATAGGTTTACCATGCTCCAGTGAGTGGTCCCATACCCAGGAGTGTATGCAGAGAGAGCACAAATTGGAGTCACATCCTTCACAATGGACACAAATAATATAAAATTAACCAAGCAAGTGAAAGACCTGTACCCAGGTGGGACTCCCAGTAGAGGAATGGAGACACCAACTCACTCTTTAAAGTCTTCAAGCCAAAATTTGTCTTGTCTACAGGAAGTGTAGGTGTAAAGATGGGTCAGATACTGAGGAAATGGCAAAGCAATGACTGGCCCAACTTGAGACCCACCCATAATAGAGTGCCAGCCCCTGACACTGTTAATGCTTGTAGACAGGAGTCTAGAATAACTGTCCTCTGAGAGGCTCCACCCAGCAGCGGATAGAAACAGATGCTGAGATCCATAGCCAAAGAATAGGCTGAGCTCAAGGAGTTCTGTGGTACAGTGGGAGTAAGGAGAGAGGGAAGCAGGTGGGTCAAAGGCAGCACAAGGAGATCTACAAAGTCAATTAACATGGGATCATGGGGCTCACAAAGACTGAACCATCAACCAAAGAGCATGCATCGACTGGGCCTAGGCCCCTTACACATATGTAGCAGATTGCAGCTTGGTCAACATGAGGGACCCATAACAATGGCTAAGGGCTGTCTCTTACTCTGTTGTCTACCAGTAGATCCCTTTCCCCTAGATGAGCTGCCTACTCAGATGCCAGTGGGAAACGATGTACTTATTTCTGATGTAACTTGAGTGCGAGGGTAGGTTGATATCCCTTGAGAGCTTCCCTTCTCTGAGGAGACAGGGAAAGGGTGGAGGGTAGTTTGAAGGTGTAACTGAGGGAGGTGTTGGGATCAAGATGTAAAGTCATTAAATTAATAAACTTTTAAAAAGAGGAGAGAAAATTGTAGGAATAGGGAAGTAAGGTAGGCCTGAGAGGAGTTAGAGGTGGAAATTATCATAATATATTGTATAAAATTCTCAAAGAATTAATAAAGTATTTCTAGTTACTCATTTATTTATTTCTTGAAACTTCTATTTGTTTATATAATATAGTCTTATCCTATTCATCCACCATCCACCTATCCATCGCTCCAACTCCTCCTTAAGTTCCCTATCCCATCTTCCTCCGTCAGGTTTGAGCAAGGCACTATAGACTTTCTAACCTAGAAAACTCTCTCTATTCCATTCGAATTCATTGAATTTGTTTGGGTCTCCAACTCTAATAGCTGACATTTAAGAAGTGATATGTGTCTTTGGCATGGTGTTCACACTTGATGCTGACATCTATCAATATTACAGTCTCCTGGAATGGGGAGCAGATGTTTGAAATATTATACAATATTTTGACCAAGAATAAATGCCCAAAACACTCCACAACCAAGGACCATAAATCTCATGTAATAGATAACTCTGACATTCAGGTGTGTTTTTAAAATGGAGTTAACTAATGCTTTCCTGAAGGCCCTTAAAGCTAATACTAGCAATTGATGAGCTGGATTCTCCTTTAGTTCACTCATCTCCAGCATTCAGAAATTGTGATGCAAACAAAAATTATGTACTTGTTTACTAGAGGAATACGTTTTGTATACAAGTTTTAATGGTAGCTGTTGAATTTTGTATTTCTTCTTTATATCATTTGTTACAATATTTTTTACTTAACATTTATGGTACATAAACAATAAATTTAAAAAACACTGTTTGATGGAAAAACAGCTCCTATAATAAGTAAACTAAATCTACTATTTGTAAAACAATAAACTACAAATCCGATACAAATAAATAAATAAGGGCAAGGTGAAAATGAAAAAGAAGAAGAAGGAGAAGGAGGAGGAGAAGGAGGAGGAGGAGGAGGAGGAGGAGGAGGAGGAGGAGGAAGTCATTTTGCAGGACACAATCTAGAGCAATAGATTCCAGACATCTAATATTACTTTCTTGGGGATATAGTAACAATAATACTTTTGTTACAAAAGGACAATCTACTCATTTCAATAATGGGAG
Source organism: Acomys percivali (assembly GCA_907169655.1). NCBI lineage: Eukaryota > Metazoa > Chordata > Mammalia > Rodentia > Muridae > Acomys > Acomys percivali. Next base: position 137,417,259 of record OU015744.1, read on the forward strand.
TAAACTATAATAAAATATATTTCCTAGTTTGTAGTTGAGGGTACTCTAACCTGGTTACAAGCAAGGAAGAAGTAAAACATATCTTGTAAGTAAAACAAAAGGCCCATTCATTTAACTTCTATGATAAAAGGCCAGGTAGTTGCACACCGCTCAGCGGGAGTGTGAAGGTCTCTAGATACAGAAGAACTATACTGTGGTTCCCTAGATCCCCACCAGCACAGAATAGCCCTTTGTGCTTCTCAACAGATCTGCCATAACACCTGATTTTAATTGTCAGAGGCCTTCAGTTTGGAGGCAATGTGGGCACAGTCTAGGATGAATTCTTAATTTCCACATCTAATTGTAGAGGTAGTTTCCAAAATAGTCACACTAATACTACATTGTTTGATAAATTAATGTTTCTTCTTTGTCTTCCACAAAAAGAATTGAAATAAAATGTTGAGACCTTTAATATTTAATATGATCAAGTTTCTGTGGTATAACTTCACTTTAAATATTAGCTTTATAGCATGAATATAGTTATAGTGTAAGCAGTTGAGTTGATGAAACTGCTTTGTATACAGTAAACTTGCAAAGCAATATTTTAATGTATTGCCTATATAAAGTTCTTAACATTAGGAAAAGGCTGCTTACTTCCAATGTTCTTCAAGTTTCAAATAGCAGAGCATTTTGTAAGTTAGAACGAAGGCGTTTTCATGTTCTGTCTTTCTGATGTCAAGTTCAGCTTATAAATCTACCTTGAGATATGACAACAATAAAAATTACAGCTTGTCTGATTCAATATCGTTCCATTACAGTACTCCGAGATAATGCCAATGGTGACAAAAATTTAGTGACTTCAGTGCAGCAAAGAGAACACAAATAGCTTATCATGGGGTCATAGGCTGCCTTAGAAACCACTACAGGCAGTAATGTCTTTTGTAAATGACCTTTTTAAAAATGTTAACATGAGCTTGGAGTATGAACAGTAGAAGTGCTATGCTCTACAGATATAAGCCCCTGATAGAAATAAAGTAGATTGTTATATAAGCTGGGGGAAATTATATATATATATGTGTGTGTGTGTGTGTGTGTGTGTGTGTGTGTGTGTGTGTGTGTGTGTGTGTATGTGTGTGTGTGTATTTCATAGTCACTGTACCAAAATACAAAGTAGTATCAGCCTCATCCAATTTAAATTTCCTGTGTCTAGGGGTCTGTTCTACCACCTCCTCTCCTCCCCTGTTTTTCCTTGGGCTCTGTAGTCAGTGTTTCCGAGGGCACAGAAAGAAAAGTGAAACAGTATTTCAGAGTAATCTGAGATTCTACTTTCCTCCATAAAATCCACATGCACACACAAAACTGTTTTGTGTTTCCTTTGTTGATATTAAGTCCAAAGCCCCTTCTTCTCATATGCTAATTCTTTCTTTCTTTTTTTAATTTTTAAAAGTTATACTTTTATTTATTCACTTTACATTCTGATCACAGCCCCTCCCTCTTCTCCTCCCAGTCGCACCCTCTTTCTCTCTCCCCGCTGCTCCTCCTTTATTCCTAAGAAAAGGGGAGCCCACCCTACTCACCCACCCCAGCTTATCAAGTCCTGTCCTCTTCCCTGTGACCTGGCAAGGCAGTCCTGCCAGGGGAAGTGATCAAAAAGCAGGCAGCAGAGTCCATGTCAGAGATAGGCCTCGCTCCCCTTTCTAGGGGACCCCCATGAAGCCTGAGCTACCCATTGGCTACATTTATGTAGGAGACCTAGGTCCAGTCCTTGGTTGGCACTTCAGTCTCCACAAAGGCTCTCTGGGCCCTGGATGGTTGGCTCTGTTGGTTTTCTTGTGAATCTCCTGTTACCTCCAGGTTCTTTTATCCTCCCCTGCCCACATTTCCTTAAGACTCCCTACACTTCTCCCAATATTTGTCTGTGTGTACCAGTATCTGTTTTTGTCTGCTGCTGGTTGCAGCATCTCAGAGGCCAGCTATGTTAGGTTCCTGTATGCAAGCATAGCAGGATATTGTTAATAGTGTCACGGGTTGGCTCTCTGCCATGTGGTAGGTCTCAGGTTGGGCCCTGCATTGTTTGGACATTCCCTTAATCTCTGCTCTATCTTTATCCTTGTACAACTTCTAGGAGACTTAAAGTGGTGGCTTAAAAAAAAAAGACAGAAAGAGGGAGGGGTCAGGGGAGGAGAGGAAGAAGGAAGGAAAGAAGAAGAAAGGAAGGAAAAGGGAAGGAAAATGGTTTATGTGAATGGCTAAACAGGGAGCCTGCATAAGGTAAACGAACATTTCCACACATATGTTACAGCTTTGCAGCTTGCTCTTCTTGTGGGATTCCTAAGAGTAGGAGCAGGAGCTGTCTCTAACTCTGTTGCCTGCCTTTGGGACCCTTTTCCACTACTGGGTGGCCTTGTCTAGCCTTAATAGAAGAGGAGGTGCCTAGTGTTACCACAACTGGGTATGTCATGGCTGATTGATATCCATGAAGGCTGGCTTTTTTCTGATGAGAAACAGGAAAAGTGGATAGTGGGGAAGGTGATTGGGAAGTGGGGCAACGTAGGACTGGAAAGAGAGAAGGGAGGGGAAACTGTAGATGGGGTGTAAAATAAACACAATTTTAAAAGTGGTTTGGGTAATAATTAGTCTATTCCCAGCAGCTCACCATGATTCTTTTTGTTCCCTCATTCAATTATCATTAATATCAAGCAAAGATAGGTACGATAAGGTTATTTAACATGTATGTTAAATATATGCAAGAACTATGTAATCTAGGGCAATTCTGTGAAAATAAAACAATAATTTTAGTGGATCTAGGATAATTAAAATTCCTTCCATGAGGAGGAAGAACAATGAAAACCCCTCAAACATTTAAAATTCATTCTGATACGTGCAATAGCTCGCTATCAGAAATAACTGAGAAAAACTGCTGTGACGTTGGTAGAAGTTTAAACAGAAATGTTGCCTTGGGTTTGCAGGCTGCCAGATGCCCATGGGACTCAGTTTCCTACTGGATAAAGCAAAGGACCACAGCTGTCTCTTGAGTGATGACACAGTACTTGCCTCACTGTCCAAGATGGCTATTGCTCTTGTCAGAAGAGAAGACGATGCTACTCTTCTTTACCATGCCCCATTTTATAATGTCTAAGGAATTTCTGTCTATAGATTGTCCCTAGCATAGACAAGCTGGCCCCAGCATATTTCAGAGTCTGGATAGAAAGAGATAATATCTGATCCCCCACTCCCTAAATTCATTGTTGTATGAATTTGGGAGAGTGAACACTCTTTAATGTCTCCACAGAAAACTCTAACAAAGTCTTTTGACTTGATGATAATGAAAAAAAAAAGTTACAATAAATTAATTACCAAATGGTAACATTTCAAAAAATCCATTAAATATTTACTTAAAACTTAATTCTCAGTTGGTTTGCAGTGAGTTTTTATGTCCATTTCACACAATTTCCTTTAAAGCATAGTTGCTCCCTACATAAACATTTCCAGTAACTTCCATAGACCTTCATGCCAGCTCCATCTTCTTTTTGAATAAAAAAAAGAAGACTGTTTGTGTGGAATACTTGCAAAGAAATGACAGGTAGGAGCTGCCAGCTTGACTTTGGGGAATTGTAAGTCTAATCTCATTTTGTATGGAATGGAATAAGTCAACCCATGTTACTACATCAGAAGGGATTTTTCTTCAGGGCATGGAAAGAAATGAAACATGCCTAAAAGGATTAGAACCAGATACTTTAGGCAAAGGGCTGGCAGTGGGAAAGGACAAATATGGTCTATGATATACATCCCCCAGTACAGCACAGGCCTCCCTGCCCACTTGCTCCCGGTTTCCTCTTCTGATTTCATAGCAATTAGAAACGTTCACCAGTGACCCATAAAAATCTGCCCAGTGTAGTGCCAACCACTGTCCATTGGCTGCAGCAGCCAAGAGATATAATGCACAGAGCTCAGAAGTCATTCCAGCATATAAAGTGACTAAAATTTTAAAATGAAAAGGCTGGTAGAAATGGATTATTCAGACTCAAGAAGCAAGTGAAAATGTTGCACACTAGGATTACAGTACTAAGGTTTGAGAAGTAAAAATGAAGAAGTGAGACCAAATAGGTTACACTGAAAGGTATTGCATGGGTCTTGTATTGGTCAGCCTCTTAAGTTTGCAAAGCATGGGCTTGAAGACGTAACATTTTAATTTGTGTTTTAATCAGTGAACTAATTATTTAAACTTTGATGAATTGTCATTTCTTTCCCTATTAACCATGGGCAGATGATAATACTTCTGTATGATTGGAAGTTTGAATAAGATACTGTATATAAGAAGTGGCTCTAAGTGATTAGCGCCTCAGTGCTCAGTTATGAGGTATAGACATCAACTAGTTTAATTCCATTATGATTGTGTTGCTCCCTCTTACACATATTCTGTAATTACCATCTCCTCATTTTCTTAACAATTAGATGTTCTCTGCCAATTGCTCTTTCTTCCTTGTAGCTGGTCTGTCTATGTTGCTCCTTCCTCTATACAGTTACTAAGTTCTGTAGCTTGGACCACGTAAATCTTGCAATCTGTCACCAGCTTTGTCTTTTGCTTTCCAATTGTCTTTCCTTTTTTGCCTACACAATTATTTCTAAATCTTTTGCCCATCTCCACTTTAACCCATAGGTAGAATGTTCTTCATATGAATAGTATATACACTGAGTTCATAGTGTAGCACATTTCCACTGTGGCATTAATTTGTATTTTCTGTGTGTTCCTATATTCTTAGAAAAATCATCGAAACATTTTAGCTTTCAAGAGCTATCCAAAATTTTTGGACTTTTTCCTGTCATAAACAACTTGTTGCCTCATCTATATTCACAATGTAAGTGAACACTGCATCCTTCATGGCTCCATTTACCCCATCTTTGGAGGTATTTTTCATTAAGCTGCTTTGTCATAACTGGTGGTATCTTTCCCCTTGAGTCACATAGCACCGTTTCCTCACTGTTCCTCTAACACTGGGTGACATTCAAATTTGGGGAACATTTTATGAAATATTACCTCTTTAACTATCTTATAAAATACACATGTCTGTTTATTTTTCACATTTCTGCTTATGAAGTTTTTGAATTTTCTATTTGGATTTCTGTACTCAGCTGTGTGTCTGGAACAACAGGCAGCAATGAACCAGGCTCATTGTTTTCATCTACTCTTCCTAAAACCTTATTTTCATTTAGGAAAGCCAGTATTCCTATTAAAGTTATGCTGAAAAGAAATCAGACGTTCACTATATATTATGAGCTACTCAATGGGTACAGTTTACACAGTTGCAGAGCCTTTTTGGTGAGAGAGTTTTGGGGAATTTCTCCTGTAACAAAATTAGCTGGGAAGTGTCAGAATGCCTCCAGTGAGTTACTTGCCAAAACATTCTGCCTGGTATGTGAAATAAATTCAGATGCCAGTAAAATAAAAAAGGAAATCCAAACAAACAAGGCTAAGGAAAGCATTTGGGGAAGCTCAGGGCATAGTCCCTGATGTTGGCAGCCATGGGGCCTGGAATGGAGGAGAGTTGCTGCTTGGAAAAGAGCAGCCATGTAGAGGAGAGGAGCCTGTGTGCTGAGTGATTGCTAGATGAGATATCAGAAACAAGAGGAAACAGGAAACCTTTCTACTCACTCCGCTACATGAAATAGTTGGATCATCTATAAAGGGCAGATGGTTTGAATAAGTAAAAGAGAGATTAAATTAACAAGAATATGGAAAGAACTATTGATGATCGTTACAGATAGTTCAACTTCAGTATTTGTTTGTTTTCTCCTGGTGAATATTTGGATCATTAGGAGGTATCATGGAATGAGTACCTTCTAAGGATTTCTTCCTTCCTGTTAATAGTATAGCCAATGGCTATCTTCTCTAGGGAATCCCATTGCTCATTTTAATAGCTCCTCATCAGAAAAATTCTCCATCTCCTCAGAAACATGTTCGTCAAAGGATGTGGAAAGTAAACGGCAGAATGAAAAGTTTTCTTCATGCCAGAAAACAAATGTGGGGTCCAGAGTCTGGTTTGTATTTCATTACAATTGCCCCAGTTGCATGCTCAGCCTTGTAACAGTTTTCCCACTTGTGCCTCTCCTTCCACTACCTGCACTGTCTGTGGACTCCAGAGAAGCTTGCTGCAGACTCAGCTTCCTCCTTCCTGTGTAGACTTTCTGACTCCTCCCTGCTAACCTATTCCCATTCTTTTGTTTCAGCCACAGATACCTAGAAACACTTTACTGGGAACTTCAGTAGCCACACCTGGCAATGACTCTGGCAGGTGACTCACACTATCCTTTCAGTCCTCCGTTACAGTCTCTCCGTCCGCCAATCATCCTGGTGCCAACCTCCTTATAGAAGCCCCCTTTCCACCTCAACTCTATTTTCCGGAGGCTTTAACTCTTGATTCTGACTACTCAGGTTCTCCCTAGCCATATCATCCTTGTCACTCTAGATGGATCTTGCCTCTGTGCAATGTACTTGCAAGATGCCCTCTTCCCACAACACCTCCAAACCCTTGGGGACCCTCACATCTTGGTATGAACTAGATCCCCTTAGCTCTTTCCTAGATCCCCTCTTAATCTTTCCCCCTTTCCTACTTCTGTTCTTTTTCTCCACCTACCCAAGGTGCAGAAGCACCAGAAAAAAAACCTTAACTACCATCCTTTCATATGATCCAGGGAGGGACACAGAAACAAGAATGGAGCATCCGCCCAACAAAGACTGGACATCAGCATCTAGAATCACCTCAATCATCCTAACCCCAAAGTTCTGGACACCAGTGCAAAAACACAATCAGGAACAGCCAAGAAAACTTATCTCTACCAGAACCCAGGAACCATACTACAGTGGGCCCTGACAAATGCAATGTAGCTGGAGCACAAGGCAAGTTCTTCAAGGTAGCAATTGTGAATATAGTCAAAGATTTTAAACATCCTTTAGTGAAGTCTGTAAAAACGCAAGCCAACCAGAAAGAAATGATGAAAACACCTTAAGACATGAAAGTAGAAATAAAATCATCAAAGAAAACCAAAACTGAGACAAAACTGAAAATAAAACATGTAAGAAGTCAAACACAATCATCAGAAGTAAATCTCACCAATTGAGAATAAGACATGAAAAAGAAAATTTCAAAAGTCTTTAATATTGAATAAACAAAAACACAACATACCCAAACCCATGGGACACAATGATGTCAGTTTTAAGAGGTAAATTAATAGCACTGTGTCTACAAAAAAACCAACAAACCAAACCAACAAAACCAAAACCAAAAAACCAACCAACCAAACAAACAAACAAAAAACAAACAAACCAGCATCAACTTCATAGTTGGTGAAAATCTCTAGAACAAAATGGGAAAGAAATAAATACACTCCCAAAAGAGTAGATGGCAAGAAATAATCAAACTGGAGGTTGAAACCAGTAAAGCAGAACAAACAAAAATACAATACAGAGAATCAATAAGATGAAAAAGTAGTTCTTTCAGGAAAATTAGTAACATTGATAAACCCATCACAAAATTAACTAAAAGATAAAGAAAATATCAGAATTAATAAAATTAGAGACAAAAGGGTAACATCACAATAGACACAAGAAATACAGACAACCATAAGGACATAGTTAAAAACAGACAAACAACCTATACTCCACCAATCTGTAAAATCTAAAAGAAATGGATAAATTTCCTAAGTAAAATCAAGATCAGATAAGACATTTAATCAGACCCACAATGCTTAGTGAAGTAGAAGCAGTAATTAAAAGCCTCCCAAGAACAAAGCCTAGAGCCAGATGGATTCAGTGCAGAATTCTACTAGACCTTCAAAGAGGAGTTAACACCAATTTATCTCTGATTATTCCACAAAATAGAAACTGAAGGAACATTAACTAATTCTTTTTATGAAGCCATTCTTACAGGCACACCTCGATCACTCAAAGATCCATCAAAAAAGAAAATTACAAACCAGTATCCTTTGTGAACAATATGCAAATATTCTCAATAAAATACTACCAAACAAAAGCAAGAACTCATCAAAAGGATGATAATCAAGTAGGCTTCATCCCAGAGACACAGTGATGGTTCTACATATGTCAATAAACATAAGCCACCACATAAACTGAAAAGCAAAAACTGTGTGGTCATTTCATTAGATACAGAAAAGGGTTTTTGACAAAATCCAATACTCTTCATTGTGAAAGTCCTAAGGAGACTAGGGACACAAGCCATATTCCTCAACATAATGAAGGCAATGCAGAGCAAGTTCACAGCCAACCTTAATCTAAATGGAGAGGTAACTGAAAATGTGTCCACTAAAATTAGGAAAAATTACAATAATGTCCACTCCCTCTATACCTATTCTTTAAAGTACTTGAAGCTTTATCTAGAGCAACAAGGCAACTAAAAGGCATCAAGGGGATGCAAATTGGAAAGAAAACATTTACATATCTTTATATGCAGATGATAAGCTTTATACATAAAAGAGCATATAAACTCCACCAGGAAACTTCTGTAGCTAATTAACACTTTCAGTAAAGTAGCAGGGTACAAAATCAGTACACAAAAATCAGTACCCTTCCTGTATAGAAATGGCAAACAAACTAAGAAAGAAATTAGGGAAACAAAACCTTTTATATTAGCCTCACAATATTATCTTGGGATAACTCTAATCAAGCAAGTGAAAGACTTGTAAATAAAAGCTTTACAACATTGAAGAAGTTGAAGAAGATAATAGAATATGGAGAAAAATCTCCTGCATTCATGTATTAGTTAGTTTAATATAGTGAATATGGCCATCCTATTAAAAACAATCTATAGATTCATTTCAATTCCCTTCAAAATTTCGACACAATTCTTCACAGAAATTGAAAAGACAATGCTCACAATGTTAAACTTCATATGGAAACACACACACACACACACACACACACACACACACACACACACACACACACACACACAAAACCAAGGATAGCTAGATCAATCCTAAATTATAAAATAACTATTGGAAGTATCACCATGTATGTCCTCAAATTGTACTACAAAGCTATAGTAGTAAAAACAGCATGGTATTGGAATAAAAACAGACTGCTGGTCAATGATTAAGGGTGGAAAGGGGTCTACAGCTAAATGGTGAAGTCCTCCAGCCTTTCCTTCACTGTACCTAGCTTATCTTCCCTCTACCTGTATCTTGAAACCCTCATCTTAACCCCAATCTGACCCTATGTGTTACTACAGAGGATACTAGACAGAACTAGTTTCTACTTATTGGGCTCTGAACTCTTGTAGAATGCTTTTTATCTTTCTTTTATTTTACTCTGTGAGACCAATTTTCATGTAGCCCAAGCTATGTAGTGAAGGCTGACCTTAAACGTCTAATCCTCTGCCTGCCTCTATCTTCTAAGCACTGGGATTATAGGCATGTGCTACCACTGACAGCTGGATACTTGCTTATTTATTGCTTATGTGTATTTTTTGAAAATAGATTATTTTTTCATACACCACACCTTCCTCTACTCTCTACTTTTTCTCACCTCCCATCCCCTCCGGATCAATTCCCTTTCTGTCTCATTAGAAAAGAACAGGCTGAAAAGTAGGGAATGTTTCACAGATTTTCATGTCATCCTTGCCTGATGGCCATGCTAATGTTCTCTGGGTCCTTCTAATTTTAATATATGTACTGACCAAGTGAGCATTTGACATATATTTTTAAGAATTGCTTACTTATGAGCTAGAGTTCCAAGTGATCTTGGTCTAGAAAAACGATGCTTTCCACACATAAGGAAAACATTTCTGCCTTCTAGATTGCCTTCCATGTGCTGGACTATGGGTTTAGGAAATAGTTGCCCAGCAAATGGCTCTGAAGACATTCCTAAAAGACTTAGGGATGTCCTGCCACTCTCCTCAACAAAGTTGTTAGGGGTACCCCTTTTCTTCCAAGGGTTTAACTCGACTAGCCACAGGTAAGTTGGAAGTCTGTGGGAAACAGATCCATTTGAGATCAAGCCGGCTATCTGAGACCGCTTAAGAGAGCAAACACCTGCTGATGGGAATTTCTCTATTTCCCTTACAAATGGAAAGGCTGAGTCAAACAAGCGACTAGGGTGGGCAATGTTATGCAGACAGAGGAAAACAGAAATGTTTGCTATTTTTCATTACTGTTGAGCACACATAATAAAAATTCTTGTGTCTCCTATCTGGCACACATCTGAAATCCAACCATTTAGGAAGATGCAGCAAGAATATCCTTGAATATGAGTGAGTCAGCCTGATCTACAGAGAAAGAACCTATTTAAAAACAAAAGAGACAACACAGAAACTGACTAGGTGTTATGGCATATGCCTCAATCTCAATACTCAGGGAAGGCAGAAGCAGGGGTTTCTCTGTGAGTTCAAGGCCAGCCCAGTCTACATAGTGAGTTCCAGACCAGTCAGAAGTAAAGTCCCTAAAGAAATGCTATGGACTTCTGTCAAATTAATCATCCTCAGTTCTCCCATTTTTCTATATAATATATCATGAAAAAAAAAATATTTAGCCGAGCACATTAAGAGTGACCATGAGGCTGGGCGTGGTGACACACGCCTTTAATCCCAGCACTCAGGAGGCAGAGGCAGGTGGATTGCTGTGAGTTCAAGGCCAGCCTCGTCTACAAAGCAAGTCCAGGACATCCAAGGCTAACACAGACAGACCCTGCCTCGAAAAACAAAAACAAAAACAAAAACAAAAACAAACAAAAAAAGAATGACCATGAAACGTTCCTAGATCTGTATGGCCAGCATTTCACTGTTACCATTGACAGTTAGCTGATTATCATCTTTACCCTAAAATTCTATCTTCAAATAATCCATCAGATTACAAAAATAGAACAATGGAGCTTTAAATTTCTGTTTCTTGAAAATACAAGCAGCATTTCATTAGTTCCTGTGCATTCCCAGGTGATGACTGTTTCAAACCCCTGTTAAGAAGGAGTCCCCCAGAGTCACATCAGAGGTCAGTGAGGAGCTACCACCGGCAAAGAGTGACTGGCTTATCAGAGTCTCATGATGCAAACACCTGCCAGAAAAACTGACTTGAATACCCTCAAACTATTTCAGAGAAGCTTGTCAGTATGCTCTTAGCTGCTTACCCACACCATGCTATTTGTTTAGAGAATAAATATTTTGTTCCTTTTCATCCTTTAAGTTTCCTCATTGTTGAATTAAAGACTAAATTCCTTTAGTTCTTATCCGCAGAATCTATGATCATTTTTTGTAGCTATTAGCTGCTCATTGTTTTTCAACTACTAAAGAGGTCACAGTAATCTTTAAAAGGCTTAAAGAATGACACTAGGAAACTTCTCATTTTCTTGAAAAACACTAATGTCATGTTTTAAATTTGTGATTATCAGATGGTTCATTCTGGAACTGTTTTCATCACATAAATTTGAGATATTACACACACACACACACACACACACACACACACACACACACACGTACATACAAGGTAAATCATCACTTATTTGCCCTCATTAAACTTCATCTTACTTATAATCACCTTGCTTAATTTGTCAAGGTCCTCATAAATTCTTAAAGTGTGGTTCAAGTCAATAATTACCCCTACTCAATGAAGAGTAATCTGCATATTTAATAAGATCACTCCCTATTTCATATTTCAAATCAACACTGAAATGTTAATTAGTATCCAGACCAATGCTGACTTGTGAAAACTACTTTATTCAATATACCCTTTAAGGCTGACATTGAACCATTGATCATTACCTTGCATATGGCCTATTAACAAGCTGTGGTGCAAAAATATATACTAATTCTACATGAAACAATGACCCCAATAAAATGCTCTATACATTCAAATGCACAATCAACAGTAATTTGAAATTTTTTCATAGATATTTTAAGAAGTCTAAAACATTAATTATATCATCAAAATCTTTATGAATGGGGGGTGTCAGTGGAGGCTGAGGAGAATGAAGTTAAAGAAATAACTGTAAGCTAACTTAGTAGCCAATAAAAAAGATCTAATGAAACATCCTTTCACAGTAATATAACAAGTCAGGGTGTTTATGAATCTCAGCAAAAGCAGAGATAGTGGCTCTTCACAACAGAACAGGGGGCCAAGTTTAAAAGTCCCCAATGCCAAATGATGTACTTCTTCTTCAAAGTGCAGTGAGCCTGGGGATTTTCCCAAAACACTCATCTGTATTTTCAACAACAATTCAGATAAATTATATTCCATCTAAGTGATCCTTGTTTTTAATCAACTGCAACTGAGGTTGGTACGGCAGATCTATTTGGCTACTGAGAAGCGTTACTGGAAGCTGAGGTTCAAATTCTGGAACTGCAAATGTGCCTCCAAACTAAGTTCAAGAGCAAATCTAAAGAACTGGCAGCATTTTCTCATGAAAACCTGTAGACTTTTTGGAAAAGAGTCCAAGCCAGCTGCTCCTGACCCTGCTCCTCATCTTTCCTGTCCCATGTCCTTTCTTGAACACCTGGCTCTCCTCCAACTTCATCCTTAGCACCAGGGTTTGAGAATGAAGACTCTACAAGGGGTATTATATGTGTGTAGGAGAGGAGGATAAAGCCATCAGAATAAATTATGTTTAGATGGTAAGACAAGGAGAAACTAACAGCATCCAAACTAATGGGGTTTAACGCCGCCTCAGTGTAGGAAGGAGGCAAACAAAGGTCACTGGCAAGGTGGAGGAGCCAGGAAAGGAAGTAGGACTTGAAAAACAGCAGCAGACCTAAAAACATCTTAACTCCTAAACAACTAAGTTCATTGTAAAACTAAGCTACCTTAAGTTGATAATGACAAGATGTGATGGAGATTGATTTACATTTAGAATTTAAGATGCACCAAGATAGGAAAGATGCTTTCTTCAAGGCTGTCAAATAAAATAACCAAAACCCTAAGAATGTAACATTTATATAATGCCTGATTGTGCCATGTTTCTTCTTGCTACAGGTAGTTTACTGTATATATGTGTAATAATATCAATGTTTATGTAGAAAATAAAAAATGTTTAATTAATAAAAAAAGAAAAAGAAAACCAGAAGCAGAAAAAGAAGACAGAGGTGTGAGTTTTGATACACATCTTAGACTATTTCCTTCCCTTCCCCCCTTTTTTTTCTTTTCTTTCTTGTATTAGCATATATTCATTGTACATAGTCCTGTTTCAGGCATCATGTACTTTGACCACCTCCATCCAGATTACAACTAATAACTATCTGGCTGATTGTATAACTTGTATATTGTGAATTGAATTGCAATAAATGCAAAAAACAAACAAACCAACAACCTGTGTAATACGTTTGTCTTAGAATCCTTTTGTTATAGATTACAGCATGGTAGTTTTATTTTTAGTGATTTCCCTTTTTTCTTTCTATTTAATTAATTATGTGTTTGTTGTTGTTGTTGTTTTTTTTTTCCTGAGAGAGGGTTTCTCTGTGCAGCCTTGGCCATTCTGGAACTTGCTCAGTAGAAAAGGCTAGCCTCAAACTCTAGAATTCCCCTGCCTCTGCTCTCTATGTGCTGGAATTAAAGGTGTGCACTATATGACTACCCAGTGTATTTTTAGTTTTTATGAGGAAATTCTATACTGCTGTCCATAGTGGATAGACTACTTCATATCAACAATGTCTGGCTGGAAGAATCTGTTTTGAACTGCTGCTGGGTGGAGCCTTTCAAAAGACAACTTAGACAGGCTCCTGTCTGTAAGCATAGGAGAGTATTGTTAATAGCTTATAAATGATATAAAACCCTATTTGTCAATTTTTAGGATTATTTGCTGAGCTCTTGAAATTCTTCTCAGCAAGACTTAACTTATGCTTTTATCTTGAAGAGTTTCCTATAATTGTTTCAGAATTCAACTCATAATAAACCATATGGTATAATTTTAATTGATTTAAGTAAGGGTAAACAATAGGTTGTTCATGCTATGTGTGGAAATCTGACTATTCTAGTACTATTATAAAAAGGGCCATCTTTCTAAAAAAAACAAAAACAAAACACAGCAGCAGCAGCAGAAACAACAACAACAACAAAAAAACTAAACAAAACAACAACAAAACCACCCAAAATTTGCTAAAAAAATCACATGGATGTAGTTGTGTGTAATTAATTCTGACTTGCTCTCTTCTACACTATTTTATTGACCTAGGGTCTGTTTTGTGTTCGTGTGAAGGAAAGATAATCATACTTTTTGTTTAGATCACAAGTGAGGGATGAGAAAAAGACTTGTGAGGGAGCAGGTGATGTTTATCCCCTTAGAAGTTGAACTACCATGTGAGGGAGATTGGTTGTTAACCAGCTGAAAAATATCCTTGAACAAACTCTGAGAGAAGATATAAATGTGAGCCAAAAACAGGAAGCGGAGACTTTGGAGACTTGGGATATTTTTGTCTGTTCATCGCCCACTTCTAGATGTTCCTTAAGCTTTGGCGCTCCAGGCTCCGGCAGAGGCTTTGGGTTCTGGTTGCTCCAGGTTCCAGCAGAAGATATCCTGCTGACTACATCAGGAGAATCATTGCTCAGAACTGATATCCTTATGGTTTCATTATTGTATTCTTTAATATCCTTTTCCTATTGTTTAGGTTAGTCGGGTTATAAGTGAGGTATTCTCAGTTAATAAGTTCGTAATAAAATACAATTGTTAAGAAAATTGAGCCTACATTGGTGTTTTGAGGTTTTCCTTACTATAGTTCCATGCTATGATTTGATGTCTGATATTGTGCATTACTGTAATATTTTCAGCACTGATCTTTCTGCTTAGTTTTATGTTAGCTATTTGGATTACTTGTGCTTCCTAGGTTCTTGTTGTTTATTATAGGCATATCATTTTTATTATTGTTTTTGCTTTGTTTTTAATCTGGGAAAGTGACTCATTTTGTATGTTGATTTTTTTTTAATGCTGCTACTGCTACTGTTAAAAGTATGTACTACTTTCAAGAGTTTTCTTGTAGAGTCTTTAGAGCATCCTTTGTATGATACTAAATCAGACACAAATAAGTATTTGATTTTTTTCCTCCTTGAATTTGTTTATGATTTTCCTGAGTAACTTTGATTACATCACATATATTCTGTAAGGCTGGCATAAGATCAAGGACTTGTTTAAATTAATTTACAACTAAAGTTTTTCTTTCTGCTTTAATTATGATGTATAGATTTGCTGATTATAATATATTGGCATGACAGTCATTGTCTTTCAGAGGTTGAAATACATCATTACATGCCCTTCTGGATTTTAGAATTTCTGATAGGGAAAGCATTATTTTCTAATAATTTGTCTGTGCTGGATTGATGCCTTTCTCTTAAATATTTCAGTGCTCTTTCTTTCTGGTCTTATTAATTTATTGGTCTAAGGCCCTCATGTATCTAGTTGGCTATTTCTTTGCTTAGATAATTAAATTTCTTGTAAGATTTTACTAAGTATAGTTCCTGTACCTTTAGATTGACCTTCTTCTCATTCTTTAATGGCCCTAATATGCAAATTTGGTCACTTAATGGTTTCTCATGGGTCTTGTATAATCTGTTGATAATTTATTATTTCATCTTTGTAATTTTTTGAATGTTTCAAAATCTACTTTGTCTTCAAGCCCTCAAATTCTATCTTTCTTTTGATCTAGTCAAGTGATGAGGCTTTCCATGGAGATTTTTTACCAATGTATTGAGACATCACTTCCAGATTTCAATTTGAATTTTCAGCATTTATGTCATTTATTAATTTCATATTTCTTTTTCTAAATTTATTTATTTTTTATTAATTTATTCTTGTTACATCTCAATGGTTATCCCACCCATTGTATCCTCCCATTCTTCCCTACCTCCCATTTTCCCCTTATTCCCCTCCCCTATGACTGTTCCTGAGGGGGACTTCCTCCCCCTTTATATGCTCATAGGGTATCAAGTCTCTTCTTGGTAACCTGCTATCCTTCCTCTGAGTGCCACCAGGTCTCCCCCTCCAGGGGACATGGTCAAATACGAGGCACCAGAGTACATGAGAAAGTCATATCCCACTCTCCACTCAACTGTGGAGAATGTTCTGACCATTTCATATTTCATAGGCCCATATTGTCTTCCTTACATATGTCAGCTGTTAGTGTTTAATTGGATACATTCTGGAATTTATTCATGACTTTTTAATTTTGTTGAACATTCTTATAATCATTTGCTTATTTCTTTGGGATACATATGACTAATCCTCAGTGGCCTTCCTTATGGAAGAACTAATAATTCTTGTAGGAACTCTGCTGCCTGTATTTTTATGTTTCCTGTGTTTCTACATTGAGAATTCTATATCTGTGATAAGGTATTTGAAATTTAAAACAAATGAAAAACTCATGTTTTCTTTCAGTAGAAACATTTGTAATATTCAAGAAAGAGCAGGATATAGTAGGATCAAGATTTTTTTCTTCACTACTTGACTGGTCATCTAAGTCAGTAGATGAACCCTCAATCCATGTACCTAGGGAACCAGGCTTTGAGTCCAACTCTATTATGAGAGTAGAATACTAAGAGCAAACTCAACCATGATACGTTGATATGCCCACCCTGAGGATACAGTAACAGTCAATTTTTCACATTTGATTTTCTCAACTTTAATAATTATCAGAAATAAAGGAATATTCATAGTATGTTGTGTACTATAGTATTAGGCAGTAAAACCAAGAGTAGAGAGTAAATAACTAGAAATGGACTAGTAATTAGTTTTAGAGAAACAGTGAGAATAGAAAAGGGAAATTAAATAGTCTGGGAAAACAACAAAGACAAAGGGAACAAATTAAGCCATTTTAGCTAAAAAGAGAAAGGAAAGAAAAAAGAAATAAATTAGAGAGATATACTAAAAAACTCACAGAACCTGAGGTAGGAAGATACCCTACTTCAAACCAATTGGGTAGTACATTGAGAGAATGTGAAGAAAAGAGACTTGTATAGGCGAGCAGAGGCTGTGTGCTTTCCCTAGTATGCCCACTGCAATGGTTCAGACTTGATTTCCACAAGGTCCCTCATAGTATAGCCATGTTACTCCAGGTTCTGAGTTTGTTCTCCCAGTTATTGAATCTAGGACCTGGTATAGCATCCACTGTGTGCTAGGCCAGAACGTACCACTAATCTTGATGATTTCTATATTTGTTCTTTCCATATTGTTTTTGCAAATGTATGCCCTCTATTTGCACTCTATTTACACTCTATTTACACAATGACACTTATCTATTTACATAGTGCTCCTCTGGTAACACCAAACCACAGGGTTTTGAACAGGTTGTAAACTTGTGGGAGGAAGGTACTCCATTAGGCTTTGCTTAGAAAGGAAAGCTTAGGTAAGGATTCATATTCTTGAATGTTTAACAATTTTCTGATGGGGAGAGACAAAATGGGAGAGGGAGAAGAGTGAGAGAGCAAGAGAGAGAGAGTGTGTAAGAGAGCAAGAGAAATAGAGAGAGAGAGAGAGAGAGAGAGAGAGAGGGAGAGAGAGAGAGAGAGAGAGAGAGAGAGAGAGAGAGAGAGAGGGAGAGAGAGAGAGAGAGAGAGAGAGAGAGAGAGAGAGGAGAGAGAGATTATTAGGGACTGCAAAGGCTCATTGGGTCTTCTGGGGGAGACAAATAAAGTGGGAGACAGCATTTAATTAAGCACTCAGTGAAGGATGCATTTGAAAGACCAATATATACTTCCTAGGGTTTTGCTTCCTTTTTTAGAAGATAAAGTTCTGCCTATGACATCTAGATAGCTCTATGCTCATAAAACATCCATCACTGTAGTACTTAAGTGCCAGGATAACTAAGCCATCTCTACTCTGAACAATGCAGCATTAGGAGATGAATGCCTTCCTGTGTCTGCAGTGCCCATGAGTTCTGGAGCTAAGCCTCCACAATTCTGTACTGCGATGAAACACAGAAGCAGAATGAATCAAGCCCAGCTTTCTTCAGCCATCCTGACAGTGGCTGTTCCTAATAAAGTGTACAATTCCCTACTGAGAGCTCTGAAATAGGCTTCCACAGAACAATTGACAAGAGAGCAGGTGAGATATTGTGTAAAGCAAAAGACTGTATCCTTTGAGGTGTTTGCTCTTATGTGAAAGAACAGCTTGAAGGAATGACTTTAATATTTCTTTTGTGTTGCATGTGGTTGAAATGCACGTCGTAGTCTTCCACAGTCTCAAGATAGATTCAAGAAATCCTTTTATGGTTATTTATTGACTGAATATTATTTGTAGCCACAATGTACTAGGTATTTAATGAGGCACTACATAAAGTCCTTCCTAGGTTGATACAAAAGTGATTAAAAACAGCCCTTGAGGAAATGCATTTTAATTAAAAAGATAAAACAGTAGAACAACATGCCAACATAAGGCCAGAGAGAGTTCATAGCGTGATGGTGGTGGATAGATCTAAGTGGCTTAAAACACAAAGACATAAATCTAATTGTGAATATAGAAAACTACATAGAAGATGTTATATCTGAGCTACTGATTATGACAAGCATAAATAAAAATGAGTTATAAAAAGAATATGTGTATAGCAAACAACTTGACTTGGAGTTATTGCCACCCAATGTCAGGAGCTTCATATGATACTGGTTAGTCAGGCATTAAAGTGAGACCATCAGTGAGTCACTTCTTTAACTAATACTTATGCTTAAATTACAGTGATACTTGGCTGACACAGTAGGATTTTTTTTTCTTTTGAGGGTATTAAAGGATCAAGTGACAAGGCCCTTACAGGGTAATGACCTTATTAGGTGGCTCACTCTATTGGCAGTGGCACTTGTGGCAGAAACAATAACATATCAACAAATACATCAGGGGTTTCCTTGGATGTGGCTAGGAAGAGGGAGGATGGAGATGGGCAGATAGAAGAGTAAGATGAGGAAAATCTTTGTGCGGATAGAGGAGTGGTGCATTTTGATTGTAGTGGTAGATGGAAAAGTCTATACATATGGCGAATGGTATCTATGTCATTACATAGTATAGTTTTCCATTCCTAAACTCATACTAATGAGGATGTAAAAATCCTATCACTGACATGATAAGATCTCTACTCATGATATAGGTTGTTGTTTTATGTCCTGAAAGAATATTTTCTCAATTAATTTGATTCAAAGGAATCAATAACTCAGCTGAACAATTATAATTCTCTGTAGCCTTGTTTATTTTCATGTTAAATGATAAATAGCTTTTGGAAAGCAACAGTACAGGAAATAAAAAAATGATGGAGGTATAACCCTGTGGAGTATGTCTCTGATTAAGCAAATGATCAACTAGTAAGCAACAGTCTCAGCCCCTACCCAATACTGATGCTGACAATACTTTTGAAAATCTACCTTCATCACTGCCGTTTTTAGCCTGAGTATCAGTAGAAAATCAAACACCTGTTTTCAAATTTTTTATGCCTACTAGTGTTTTGCCACTGTACCTGTATATGTGGCATATGTGTGCTTGGTGCCAGTGAATATCAGGAAGAAGTTACCAAGTCCACAGGAACTGAAGCTATGGATAGTGGTGAACCAGCATGTGGCTCTGGGAACTGAACCTGGTTTCTCTGCAAGAACAATGTATGTTCTCAACAACTAAGTCATGCGTATCTTCAGCCCTACATTCTCTCTCTCTCTCTCTTTTTTTTTTTAGTAAACATACAAACAACAACCACAATGAAAAACAGAGACAAAAAGTTATTAACATTTTCCCCCCTTGGAATCTGAACTGGCCATTTTGTATATGCCATTCTACCATGTCCTGTCACTAAAGGGATGAGAGGGTTAAACTTATGTGTTATCTTTTACAAAGAAAATCCATTTTCCACATTTTAGATTGCAGCTAATATCTATTCAAAAGGACCTGTGGAATCCTCTCCCACTGACATAACTCTCTTTCCCTCTTGCCACTTAGGTCTGGAGAAGAGCCTTTGCTTTGAAGGAATGAAGATATACATAGTCTACATTGGCCAATGGCACAGCAAATTTGGGATGATGAGAAGTGTTAACATTCACTGTTTAATTCAGTGAGAAGCTAATTTTGTGAACACCAGTGCTTAAGACGGTACTGCATGAGCTGGTGGAAACTATGTTCTCTAGGAAAAAATTAGAGTGGGAACTTCTCAAGAAACTGATTACTTACAGATAGAACTTTGTTTTCCTTTTTTTTTTCAAGACAGGGTCTCTCTGTGTAGCCTTGACTGACCTGGTCTCACTTTGTAGACCAGCCTGGCCTCGAACTCACAGCGACCCACCTGCCTCTGCCTCCCAAGTGTTGGGATTAAAGGTGTGCGCCACCACGCCCGGCTACAGATAGAACTTTGTATCCAAGCCGAGTTATAGGCATTTGTGTCAACCAAAAAAGGTGAAACATAAAATTTGAAGTTATCTATAAGTTTTGGGAGAGAATCAGACTACTCTAACTTATTTGGTTTTGATTCTTTTCCAAATAACACTGGTGATAGTATTGGAGGAAGTAGAAATATATTACACCCACCAATGACTTTTCATAATGCCTGTTGGCACTAGAAAGAAATAAATTTTAACGAAATGAATGCTCAGTTACTTTGGAATGTAGAACTACACTTGAGGGAAACATCATGCAAAATTACACTTTTTTCCCTACTAAATTTTCCTTTTGAAGGAACCTTGGGAGAATATAAATTTGGAAATGGTGTCTGCTTCCACTGTTGAAGTAATCTAGAAAGGAACTGGTGCTGGGAACTTTGGGAACAACTAAAGGGCAAAAATGCACATGTATAGCATAGCTTGTATCCTTAGCAAAATATTAGGTCAAGGAAACAAGTAGAATCATCACTAGATAAAAAGTAACTGCAGTGTCAACACCATGTATTGGTAATGGGTTGACATAAGTTAGACCACCAATTTCAGTGCTAACTGATGATTCTGAGCATTTAGCTTCTGAAATTCATTTTCTTCATTTACAAAATGGAAATGATGGTAATACCTTGTGACAGTTACTTTGAGGTATAAATGAGAAAATAACTGCAAAATACTTAGTGTCTGAGTCATAGTAAGAGCTCAATAAGTGCATATAGTATAAGACCATCTATTTATTGTTCATTTATTTATAAAGTCAAATTAAATCTATACAATTTGTTAAGCATAACTAAATGTGCATTTTCAGCTATACATTATTAATAGGAAGTGTATTTTCTAAAGTATATACTCATGAAATACCACCAACATGGCTGTCTAAACATGCCTGAACAAAGATGACAGCAATAGGCATGCTAACAGTCTGGTGGAATGTTCACAAGGCCTGAAAATGCTGAAAACAGAAGACACAGTCTTCTCTAGGAATTAGTACATCAGTTGGTTATTCAATAACAAATGGTCAGCCCCCACAACATGCATATAGGTAATATTATACACACTGAGTAGGGTATACTTATGTATTTATGAACACACACACACACACACACACACACACACACACACACACACACACACA
>OU015744.1:137438701-137461994 GCA_907169655.1 Acomys percivali
AAAGCAATGGAGTACCTGAGTTGGTTCAGAGGGAAGAAAAATGAAGGGAGGAACTAGATAATTGTATTATATTCTAAAAAAGATAGAAACATTATTCTAAAAAATAGGTTAATAAGGTTAACACTCCAATTTGTTCTGAAAAGCAGTTTTTCCACTTTCTATCTGATATCAAGTTGATCAGGCTAGAGGTCATTAAGCTAAGTGAAATGAGCCAAGCACAGAAATACAATTACCGTAGTACAAAGTCAAATCCATGGAAGCAAAGATGGGAACAGTGGTGAAAAGTCTGTGGAGTGGTGGAAGGAAGGAGCTGCTTGTTCAAAGGTGCAACATCAGTTACAAAATGAACACACTTGGGGAAATTTAACAAAACATTATGGGCAGTAATAGATGTGTTAGCTAATCTAATTATAGAAATTAATACATGATGCATATGCACATCAGACTATCACATTTTGCATTTTAAATATGCTCACTTTTTCTTTGATTGGATATGCCAAAATGTCTTGCTCAGAGTGACACAGAGCAATCACAGATGCAGTTAACTCATGTGGATATGTATGTCAATAAACCTGGCTAACACAAAAGTCATTGCTTCTGTTCCAGACCAACTGAGGGTTTGCATAACATTCTATAAAGTACATTCTTTGCCCTGAATTCTTAGTAAATGCTAAGGCTTTATTCTTAACTCTGATACTTCCATCTCTGAAGGGAGATGGCACATGAGTAGTTGAGTGGAGGGAATAAGAACTGTTGCAATGCCCTGGAGGACAGGCTCAGGGACCAGGCACCCCGAAGTTATGCTCTTTACCCAGACACTTGGTGCATGAATATAAATTTCTTTTGCTTCTCATCTTCAGTTTTTCATTTGTAAAAGGTGACATGAATACTATAGATTTTGGAAGATGGTAATGAGCATTATTAAATGAACCAATGTGCATAAGATAGCACAGATATTGGCATCTAATAACTAATCACTAAATGATGGTTATTATTTTTCTGTTACTAATTTCATCAATTTTCTTCCTAGGCTATTACAATAGTTTTCATTATTATTCAGTCTCCCACACTTTACTCAGGGGAGTAATACATTGAGAAACTATGAAGGGTTTGTACTAAAGCAACAATCATAAAACACTTTGAGGAGCATGATTTGATGAGAGAAATTAGAAGTATCATTTTCATGAATGCAGAAAAGAGTTGGATGTCTGTGAGTATTACTAGTTGACTTTGGGGGGTTGCACTTCAGATTGTAGATTGAAGAAAAATAATGTATATTTTATAAATAATTAATTCTTGATTTGGCATTATGTTATAATGACTTTCTGGGCACTAACAGTTCATTTGCATAAGTTTTACAGACAATAAGTTTTGTGTTTTTAGTAAAGGGAAATTT
Organism: Acomys percivali; assembly: GCA_907169655.1. NCBI lineage: Eukaryota > Metazoa > Chordata > Mammalia > Rodentia > Muridae > Acomys > Acomys percivali. Next base: position 137,440,098 of record OU015744.1, read on the forward strand.
ACTCTAGGAAAATTTTCTACATTTCTAGTTTTTCTCATTTGAATTGGCTAGTTTTGGGACATGAATGTTGATCTTTAATTAATACCATTTTTGTTTGGAGTTAAATAAGACAATTCCAGAGGAATGTTTCTTAGGACAGTGTGTAGAACACTGTGTCCATTTAGGGCAGAAACTCTATGATACTGAAGCCCTTTTAGTTTAAAACTGTTAAGAGAGAAAATGCTGCAAGGTTATAGGTCTTGTGGGAAAGGCTGTTATGATCTGAAGGATAGACTTCTGTAATGAGTATCATGGTTTATGGCCATTTCCCATCGTTGTTACTGATGCTGGAGAAAGAGCAGTGATGATGACCACATGGGTATCAATGTAGACAAGCAGAATGTGGTCACTAGGATGCAGTTTGTCTGTCTGTCTCTTCTCTCTCTCTCTCTCTCTCTCTCTCTCTCTCTCTCTCTCTCTCTCTCTCTCTTCCTCCTCCCAGCTTCCCCTTCTCATTGTATGTCCTCACCCGCAGAGTAATTTAGCTATTTACTCTGATTGGGCAAAATGAGACAAACTCATGGGAAAGATGCTTTATTTCATAAAGTTCTTTATTCTTTTTTTCCATAATTTTCTCTGATATAGTTGCATCCTAGAAGGTTTGCTATCTTTATTTTATGAATATGTCTGCAGATATGTCTGTACACTATGTGCATGCAATGATGGCCGAGTCCAGTAGAGAGTATTGGATCCCTGGGAACTAAAGCTATTGATGGTTTTAAGAAATTTCTCCTGACCTGGCATAGTTACCCTCTGTGAAGGTTAAAGTAAAAATTTCATGGTATCTAGTCCTTTCAGGAAAATGTGTAAAACAATATTTGTGTTGCAATCCACACTTTATAAAATAAAATATTAAGGATTGATATTCTGAGGTATCATAGAATCAAGCCTTTGGCAAAAAGGAGAGTGACAATTTATTATCAGATAGTGGACATTCATGTACAGAGGGCTTTCCCTATGGCATGCCCAATGTTTGATTACTGCTGGAATCTATGCCTACTTACTGGATGGAGCTCTCAATGCGCGTGATGGTGAGGAAAGCAGCAAGGTTTGCTGTGTAAGACGAGATGACAATCAGAGCAAATAACCACCATGCCCCCATCATCATTCGGGTTGCCAGGGTTGTGTATGGGACTTCCCCACCTGTGGGAAGAGGAGAAATGACAACATCAACAAGCTTTAATTGAGAAACCGAGGTCATACATGTTCAGTGCCAAAACGGGCCACAAAGCATTTCCCTTCACATCAGTGCAGACCTCCATATTTTATTACTCTGTTTTTATTATCGTCTATGGAATCATGTGAGACTTTGTTAAAAAGAAGCATGATGAATATTCCACAAAATATGGTAAAATGATAATTCCTTCTTATTCTTATTACCATCACAAATTAATATACCATTTCATCCTTTAAATGAATATTAGATGATTTTTAGTTAACTTCCCTGGGAGTGCAGGCTGCTGAGAATCTTGGTATCATACATATTGGCATTGACTTCAGTATCCTTACATTTGGTTCTTCCTGCCCCTATCTTAACAGGCCACTCATAACATTGTTTAAAATGCCTGTACATTGTCTGTACACTGTTATGTCCTGTGTCCTTGTGTGAAGTCTTCAGAATGCTTACATTCTGTCTACACCTGCATCCTGTGTAACTTTAGCAAGACCTTGAGTGTCATCAACATTTGATGAAATAACATTATTTCTTCGGGTCATGGAATGATAATCACCTTGCATAGATTGCTGTGGCAGCCATGGCCAGTGGCCATGACAATTGTCTTGGATGGTTTTATGTCAACTTGATAACAAGCTAGAATCACCAGAAAGGAGGAAACCTCAATTGAGAAAATGCCTCCATCAGATAAGGCTGTAGTCAAGCCGGTACAGCATTTTCTTAGTTAGTGGTTGATAGCAGAGTGTCCAGCAATTGTGGATGATACCATCCCAGGGCTGGTGGTCTTGGGCTGGAGAACAAGCCAGTAAGGAGCAATCCCCCATTGCCTCTGCATTGGCTCCTTCCTCCAAGCTCCTGTTCATGTTCTAGATTCCTTTAGTGATGGACTACAGTGTGAAAATATAAATGGAAACTACCTTTTCCTCTCCAGCTGACTTTTGGTCATGGTGTTTCATCACAGCAATAGAAACCCTAACCAAGTCAACAGCGAAGTCAATGTGATACAATGATAAGTAAGCCTATGATGACAATGAACTGCTAATATTGCATAGATAGAAGTGCAGGGATCACTAGGCTCCTTCCTGAGATTACAGCCACTAATACTTTTTCACTTTAGATGCTCAAGATCTTTGAGAGGTATTGGAGAATATAGGAAAAGGAACATTGGTTAGGAGAGAAGCAATTTCAATGGTGCAGCTTTTCGGAATTACCACTCACTTTGAGGTGGGATTCTTCACCAACTTTTGAGCTACCCATGTGGTGCTTCTAAACATTTTTGTTTTAGTTTTTAATCTTTTTTTGAAATTTAAATATAGTTACATGAATTTCTCCTTCCGATTTCTCTCTTAAGCCTTTCATGAATCCCCTTGCTCTCTTTCAAATTCATGTGCTCTATTTCTTTAATTTAGTATATGTATATATATATATATATTATACAATGTATTATATACTATATATTAATAAATATATGAGTAGAACTTGCTCAGTCTATATAATTACCTTTATGCATATGACTTCAGCATCAACCACATATAGTTTATATACTTTTTTCTCTTCCTTTATAATAATGCCTGGTATAAAAATAGTCCCCATCCTATGTTATATGGTTAAATACATGTGACAAATGAATTCATGCTATGTTATTGTCTGAATTTGTGTCATAATTTAACACATAATTCATGTGTTAAAACACTAACTTTCTTTTTAAAATACATTTATTTTATTACACATGTATAAAACATATTACATACACCAGGGAGAACATGTGATGTGACAATTATGAGAATCGTGAGTTCTGTACATGTTACATTCATAGTGGTTTGGCTACTTGTATTTGTCCAGCTTGAAGTAAATGTCTTTCCTGTCTTGTTGGGTCTAAATTTCTGAATGAAATTCAATATCTATCCTATCTCAACTCTAATAACTTAACTTCTTTATCTTGATATAAAATGATCTTATCCCCTAACCAGCTAAACTTGATTGTAAAACTATACTATCTGGCCTTCAATGCCCCTCAGAGAGTTGAGAAGGAATGAAACTTAAATTCCTGAGTGAACCAGCAGTGCGGGTTAGCAGTTTCCAAAATTTACAAATTGACCTAGACCCTTTACTACCTGAACAGTCACCCAACACTCTCTATAACGTTGGAGTCTCATCTTCGGCTTTCTGGCCCAATATCTCTGCCAGACTTATTCTCAGGGCAAGAACTATTGAGGATGTGCTTATCCTGTCTTGGCAGAGTGCGGCTGTTGACTCTGGCTGCATCTAAGCTGCCCATTTTTAGGTAGATTCTAAAACACTAACTTTGAACGTGACAATTTAAGTAAGCAATCTTTAAGGAATTAAAGTAAAACAAGGTCATAGAAGGTCATGGTAATATGGCTGCCATTCTGGTGAGATAGCTAATCTAGAGTGTTTATGCAGAGAACACAGGCAGAAAGAAGCTACGGGAGAGAGGCTCTGGAGAAGTGAAGTCTATTCACACTGTAATCTTGGTCTTCTCCCCTTCATATCTCTTAGTATTTTGCTTTGATAGCCCTCTCAAAGTATATATATATATATATATATATATATATATATATATATATATATATATATACTGAATATTCAACATTAATAGGCCTTATAAAAAGAATGTTTATATTCACTGTGAAAATAAATAAGACGAACATTAATACTTCCTGCTAGATCTATAATATGTGAGTATATTAACAGGATTAAATTAATTATGCCAAGCATAGTTTTACTCTGGCCATTAGTTCTCATTTATAATATCTCTGCCTCTAAAATATAGTATAAACACATTCTCTGGCTATTTTCTGAACTGTCAATTGAGGCTAAATTTTTTATATATGGAAAATATTTTTCAAAGGCAGTTATGATACTTTTTAGATATTTCTCAAAAGCAACAGACATTTGCTTTTAAAAACACTTAGCTTTTAAAAGATGAAAGCTAAGGAACATTCAGATTTAAATCTACATGAGGATTCTTTCTGAGCAAAACAGATAATTGTAATCTAATAGAAAAATGCAATAATCAAAGTCTGAGTGACGTATGCAAAAAAGTAGAGCAATAAATGTAGGACTGAAAAGGCTAATTGTAGGTTTGTCTCCACAAACATCTTACCCTTGAGAAGACTTGTTTTCAACCACCTGGAAGACTAATTGCTGAGTTTCTTCTTTTGTTATATATAATTTACAACTTTAGTAGCTCAAATATTTGTGTAATTGAAATACAATGCCATTATATTTGACATCTGCACTTTGAAATACGATAATAAAAATAATGAAAATCATGTCTTCCTGTTTGGGTAATATTGGTCTAGATATGTCATAACAACCTTCACATCTTGATTTCTTTTTATATAGTTATAATAAAAATACTTAGAATAAAAGGAGCTTAAGGAAGAAAGAATTAATTTTGGTTCCTGGCTCAAGGCTACAGTTTGTTATGTTAGAAAGTCACAGCAGTAGGAGATTGAAGGAGCTGGTATCAATGTACTCACAATCAGGAAGCAGAGACTAATGAAAGCATGCTGCTGCCAGCTCACTTTCTCTGCACACACAAGCCAACATCTCAGCCAACGAATGGGACAAACCACAGTAAGAGGGTCTTACCCATCTTTATTAATGCAATCTAGATAAGCATTTACAGACATACCCAGAGGCCTATTTTCCAGGTGATTATAAATTTTGTCAGGTTGACAATTAACACTAACCATCAAACTCTACCCACTATCAACATCACACCCCAAAATGTTGCTTTAAAGTTATAACCTTCTGTATCTTATTTCGACTGGCTTTGATCACGTTATAATGTAAATTCATTCAGCACAATTTTAAATTACCATAGACTTTAATTCTAATATTTTAAATGTTCTAAGTCTCTTAACTGTGAATGTCTATAGAACAAAACAAAAAAAAACAACAACAAAAACCAAATTAATTATGTCCAACATATAATGGAACAAACAAAAGAGAAGAATCAGGTGATATCAATGAATGATCAGACAGAAGCAAGACCAAAATCCACCAGTAAAAACATCAAATTCTGTCACTCCATGTCTGGCATCTGGGACTTACACTAAAGTAGGCTGTGCTCCAAAGGGCTTAGATAGCTTTAGGCTTCCAGCACTACCACCTGCAATACACAAAACCTTCTTGTGGGTTTTATTCCCAAGTTCCCATGCCAACAGCTATCCTTGATAGACTTTCTATAATCTAAGCATCTTCAACATACTGAAGTATCTATTGCAACCTAAACTGCATGTAAATGTAATAGAATAGAAATTCTGATCTTGTCACATACTGCCTGGTATCAACTGGTCTCTAAATTTGAAGAACAGGATTTAAAAAAGTATATATATACACATTTATATAATTAATTTATTCACATTACATCTCAATTGTTATCCCATCCCTTGTATCCTCCTATTCCTCCCTCCCTCCCACTTTTCCCTTAATCTCTTCCCCTATGACTGTGACTGAGGGGGACTTCCTCCCCCTTTATATGCTCATAGGGTATCAAGTCTCTTCTTGGTAGTCTGCTATCCTTCCTCTGAGTGCCACCAGGCTTCCCCATCCAAGGGGACGTGGTCAAATATGGGGCACCAGAGTTCATGTGAAAGTCAGTCCCCACTCTCCACTCAACTGTGAAGAATGTCCTGTCCATTGGCTAGATCTGGGTAGGGGTCCAAAGTTTACTGCACGTATTGTCCTTGGCTGGTGCCATAGTTTGAGCAGGACCCCTGGGCTAGAACAGGATTTAATGACCCCCTCAACCTTGCACTGTTCTTTCATGTCTACAAAACCAGGAACATGATCCATATGGCATCCACCAGGAGTTCAGATGCCATATGGATAGAGCCTGTCCCCCTGGGACCAGAGTTGCATCATTTCTGTGTGCTGATACTGGGTAAACACTATCCCAGGCAATTGTTTTTGAGGAGTAGGGAACTCAGCTGCACTCTCCCTTGATGAGTGATTTCTTGTCCTGAAGGCAACCATCCTGTTGTCCTTGAGAGCCAGTTCCCTGTAACAATTAGAGCAGCTTTGCTGCTGTACTCTCCTTATCTAAAACTCTAAGCTTCCTTATATACCCTACCTCTTCCAAACAATATTATTAGTCCATTGTCTTTAATTTAAATTCACTTGATACACTCAGATCATGGGCAGAATGGAATGAGATTCTTGGTTTAACTATCACATCCCAACTCCTGAGCGAAGCTGTTGGTCCCTTGTGAAGCCTCATGAGCCTCATTCTTTGTTTCTCTCAGCATCTTTGTCTTCTCAGCATCCACCAGATTTGGCCCATTAATCTCTGTTTACCATCATGATAGGGAGTTTCTAATTCAAAATTTCGAAGTTTTTTTTTATATTCCTTCTATGAAACAGCTCAAAATGCCTAAGTGCTATATGATTAGTTAAGTTTATCACAGCAATGGCTGTACTTCGAAGTACCAATTTCTGTATTAGTTTCTCTTCATGTTGGTGTGATAATATACTCTGACAAAAGCAATTAGCACTACCTAGTACATCTTTCATTGATGGAAACTGGGAAAACTTAACATAGCAAGAGTTTGTAGAGCTAAAGAAATAGAAAATTAGAACACCAAACTTTTGAATAGATTATAGAAAAGCGACCTGGTGTTTGTGACTGTTTTTTCCCCCTGAGACAGAAATAACCACATTAAAAAAATGGCATTAAAAAAGAGTTCTTGCCAGCCTGGTCTACAAAGTGAGTGCAGGATAGCCAAGGCTACACAGAAAACCGTGTCTCAAAAAAAAAAAAAAAAAAAAAAAAAAAAAAAAAAAAAAAAAGCAGGGATGTGGGGTGGGGCAGGCAGGGGAGGGAAATAACAAGAAGATACAGGCGAGGAGATAACAATCAAGATGTAATCTGAATAAATTTTTAAAAATTCTCAAGGAAAGAGAAAAGAGTTGTTAAAGTAGGGAAGATGGGAGAACTTGGAATATGAAAGTAGAGGAAAGGAATATGGAGATTAGAAAAGTGTAAGCTAAACCAAGAACAAACATTTAAATAGAAAATTAAATATAAGCATAACTGCATAGTGATCAATATGAAATATCTCTGCTAAACCGATGGAATACATATGAGACCTCTACAGAGGACTTTAAGGAAAAGAAGACAGACTACATGGATAGGTGTGATCATTGATCAGATTAATAGCATCTAAGAGAGTCTCTTCACATTGCGTTATCAGGATTTATCAGGTGAAATCCCTGGTGCCTCTCTCCCCTACTCTTTGCCTATCCCTCTCTTTTTCTCTCTGAATAATTTGGAAGACTCTGAAAAAGCTTCTGAATAGCTAAGCCATTCCTCAAGGAGAAGAAGCCCAGATCTGGTATCTGCATCCACAAATAAAGTAGCTATGTGTATGTACAAGGGTTAACCTGGTAGATGCATGACCATCACCCACACATACATATGCAACTAATTCACAGCACTGACATGACAGTGCCGGGCAGAAACTAGGGCCTTTCATTAACCAGAACTGGGTCAAGTAGATATACCCCAAAAAATATGAAACATGTCTCCTTACATGTAGAAAAATTGATACCAAGTAGCTTGTCACAAATAGAAATAACATAGCCATAAAATAATATAATTGACTATATCTATAACTTTGAATAAAAAAGTATTTCTTACGGCCCAAAAAGAATTGGAATGAATAAAAAATTGTTTATATTTGAGAAGATATAACAAAGTTAACATTAATAATAAAAGATATTTACCACACAAGAATGTCCTCTATATTAATAATTTATAAGTCAATAAGAATGCAACAAGAAAAAGCATAGATTTAAAAAATAATGAAGAGCCTTCACAAAAGACAGAACATGTATGCAACAAAAGATGCAGCATGTATGAAATGTAAAAACATCATTACTTGTGGGAAATACATAAAATAAAGTAAAATGCTGCTTCAGCACCACTAGAATGGTCATCTGAAGACAACTGTATCCAGTGTTGGAAAGATAAGAAATTTGCAGAATTCTCATAGTATTTTAGTGGGACTGAAAATTCATCCATTTAGAGTGGGGACTGACTCTCACATGAACTCTGGTGCCACATATTTGACCACATCCCCTTGATGGGGATGCCTGGTGGCACTCAAGGGAAGGATGTCAGGCCACCAAGAAGAGACTTGATACCCTATGTTCATATACAGGGGGAGGAGGTCCCTCTCAGTCACAGTCATAAGGGAGGGGAATAGGGTGAAAGTGGGAGGGAGGGAGGAATGGGAGGATAGAAGGGATGGGATAACAATTGAGATGTAATGTGAATGAATTAATAAATAAATAAATTTAAAAAACAAACACACAAAAAATAAATAAATAAAATTCATTCATTTACCTTGATAATTTTCCTGTCTCCTTAGAAACCAATTCCTGCACATCTAGCAGATACATAGAAGACTATATAAAGTAGTATTATCCCTAACTTTCTTTTTTTTATTAATTTATTCTTGTTACATCTCAATGGTTATCCCATCCCCTGTATCCTCCCATTCCTCCCTCCCTCCCATTTTCCCCTTACTCCCCTCCCCTATGACTGTGACTGAGGGGGACTTCCTCCACCTTTATATTATCCCTAACTTCCACAAGTAGAAACACCGCAGATGTTCTTTGAGAATAGAATGGGTAGATAATGCTACATCTGTACAATCAAATATTACTCAGCAATGAAAATGAGCAGGTCTCATGATACATTAGACTATAGGTAGACTGTAGAAGTCAAGGAATGCTACTTGAAGATATCAAATAGAGTTTGAGAGAAAACTGTGGGGATTTTATCCTTGGTGGTATTTTACCTTTTGATAGGTGACAACTTTGAGCATCTCAGTGCTCCTAGTTTACTGGGGTGCACAGTTAAAATCTAAATAAAAGAGGAAAGTAAAGAGAATCCCTTTCTCTCTAAATTCTTGTCTTTATCTACAAATTTGAGAAAATGTCTTTTTATATGTCCGGATTACTAGATCTGCATCAGGCATCAGGCAGATGGTGTCTGTTCCCCTACCTGCTCACTCAGTGGGTCTGCACACCTACCTGCTCACTCAATGGGTCTGCACCCCTACCTGTTCACTCAATGGGTCTGCATCCCTACCTATTTACTCAGTGGGTCTGCATCCCTGCCTGTTCACTCGGTGGGTCTGCATCCCTACCTCTTCACTCAGTGGGTCTGCATCCCTGCTTGTTCACTCAGTGGGTGCACCCACCCCTACCTGTTCGCTCAGTGGGTCTGCATCCCTGCCTGCTCACTCAGTGGGTCTGCATCCCTGCCTGCTCACTCAGTGAGTCTGCATCACTGCCTGTTTGCTCAATGGGTTTGCACCCCTACCTGTTCACTCAGTGGGTCTGCATCCCTGCCTGCTCACTCAGTGAATCTGCATCCCTGTCTGATCATCAAGTGGGTCTGCAGCCCTGCCTGCTCACTCAGTGTGTCTGCAGCCCTATAGCCCCACTGAGTCATGAAGAAATTGGACATGCAGAGTAAGTCTGTGGAGTCAGCAGTCTTATGGACACTAATCATTTTGATGTGGCTGGCTTGTCACATCAAAAATATCAAGCCCATTCTGTATCTACTGTGTTCCTTCTAAAAGTTGTTAAAGAACCAAAATAGTGTTTTGTCCTCAGGCGAAATAGTAAAGTTGATAATTCTACCCGATTCAGGCACAAAGTTGTTATTCTAAGTTTTCTGTGCAAACACAACATTTTCCTGTTTGCCTAAAATACAGAGGAGTGCCTAATTATATAAATGATACAGTCATTAAGTTAGCTTTTGATAGGCTTAAAGACTCACAGAATCTATATTTCATAGCCTACTGCTATGGAGCTAATGAATTAGAGTTAACTAAAAAGATAGTATACTCTACATTTTCCTTGTGGCTGAGTATGTTGTGGTAGACTGACCAACTGAAGTATCAATAGAAGTTGGAGTGTTTTACATTTAATGAACCATATTTTACAAAATAAAAATAATACAATGGAAAACATTACAGTGCTCACATGCTCTCTGGACATCTGATGTATGTTCAACTCTGTACCTTCCTGGAAGTTTGTTTTTACTCACATTGAGATATTGGGAGGCTGACACCTCTCTCTCTCTCTCTCTCTCTCTCTCTCTCTCTCTCTCTCTCTCTCTCTCTCTCTCTCTCTTTCTCTCTCTCCTCCTGAATGTAATAAGGAGAGTGTTTTTCTTTGCATTTCAGGGGAATAGTTTCACCATACTAAACCCAAAACCCATTATCAGGCTACAACAGGATCCTCTCATCTGCTGTGTCAGTCCTCAGGACCAGAAATGGCTTTACATGTTAGGGGGAGAGCATGAAAATCACAGTGTCACTGCAAGAAAGTAGTTGTGTTTATAGTTAGAATTCAACATGTATATACTGATAAGAAGAGGACTCAGCTATTATTAACATGAAGAATAATGTGATAATTCTCCTAAAAAATGTAAACCTATTTTTAGAAAAGGATTACAACACTCATAGTTAATCTGTCAGGCAATAGAAAGCCATCATCATTTACTAATGTAATTTTATGGATACTCAAATTCTACCATGTTTCATACTCAATGACATTGCAGGAAGTACAACCTCACCAACAGCAGGGTCAACGTCTGATAGCTCAGTTCCAAGCCTTCCACTGTCCTGGTCCATCTGTAATCATCTGAGACTCCTCGCTGAATCAAGGCTACACCAGGCCTCTCCTCCCTGACTTCTTTCTGCACTTTCCCTTCATCCATTACCATTTGCCTAGACTGACCTCTCTCTCCATCAGCTTATTTCTAGAGATTTGCATGCAATCCACTGCATCCTCCCTCAACTTCCTTTCTATCCTCATGCTGAGCTTCCAAATTTAGATAAATCCAGCATGTTTCCTATTCTATATGTGACTGTGTGAGCAGCCCACTGTAACTGAGAAATAGCACAGAAGCAAACGTGCCATTTTATACCCTTGTCCACAGACTTCAAATGAGTTTATAATTGCAGAATCACAGTACATCTCCTTATCGATGCATCCTTCCTCTCTCTGAGACATGTGTTTATTCTAGACCTGCCACTCCCCTCTCAGTTAATAACCTATCCACTAAAAAAATTAAACAGAGGGAACTTCCTTAGAAACAAGGCATGGACAGGTTACAGTGAACATGAGACATAAGAAAAAAGAGGCTCCGTGCTCACAAGTTCAAACAAAAGCAATAGAAAAATGAAAGCAAAGCAAATTCAGATATCAGGTGGGAGCAGAAGGGATGGCAAAATTAGGGTCCTTGTAATTTGGCATTCAGTTTTAAATTTGAATTCGGAATATGTAAATAATTTTTTTTTAAAAAAAGAAAACTGAAAACAACCTGTCTGAAATAAGCCTAGTTAAACATGAAGCTAGTGACATCATCAAACAGAGGAAAGCACATCACATTACTTTAAACATGATTACTGAATATTAAATGGCACAGCCTTTGTGGCTCAGGATCTAGTCAGTAGCGGTCTGGGTCGGGTCCCTTCTGAGAGCAGCTGTTCTTTAGAATGAATGGGAGTAGAATAGGCCCTCCTTACTTCCCCCAACACCCTACATGGCTGGAAATACCCTGTCAGTAAAGTTGCTTAAGTTTCCAGAGAGAGAGAGAGAGAGAGAGACACAGAGAGAGAGAGAGAGAGAGAGAGAGAGAGAGAGAGAGAGAGAGAGAGAGAGAGAAAGAGAGAGAGAGGGAGAGAGAGAGAGACAGAGACAGAGACAGAGACAGAGACAGAGACAGAGAGTGTATGCCATTGCCTGTCTGGAGACACTGCACAGTCACAGTCAGCAAATGCACTTTGGCTGCTGGATCACTCCTGTGTCTGTGTGCTACCCATTGGTAGAAAAGAGAACACTGGCACTCAGTTTGTGTTGCCTTGCAGCTGTTGAGATAACAGTAGCCCTGGCATGGGGTGACGTACAAGGCACAGGCAGGTGCCAACGGGCTGTGTTACAACAGTCATGTTGAAATCTGTGCTTCTAGCTAACTGTCCTGGGTAAACAAAATGGGTAAAGGAGAAACCGAAGGCAACGAATGTCCAATGAAAAAGGTAAAATTTATATTTCGTGATGACAGCTTTGAAGTCTTTTAGGCCGATACTGTTCGTGTGGCTATCACCAAGAATAAGACTAAGGCCAGGCAATACCAGCCACACGGTCTTCTGTCTCTAAGGTCTCTGTGCTGAGGGAAGTGTGTGAGTAAGAAAGTTTAAATTCTAGATCCCTTTAGAATTGTCTTGTGGCACAAGTACACTGTTATGTTTCCCATGAAGTGGAAATCAGCCTTCCTCTGCATAAATTCCTTTTATGATTGGACGAGGGAAGTCCTGCCATTCTCTTTTGGTTTTATTCATAATTCTTTTTATTGTCTCTTGGTTATAAGCTAGGCACTCAAGTAACTGGATGCAGAGAAATGTGAAGCCCACTTCTAACAGTTTTATACTGAACAGACGAAACGTAAGCTTTGCGTAAGGTATTTGTGTTATCATGAATGGTAATGACCTGAGTGTTGAGATCTGGTGTGCTAATGTGTTCATACTTTGGCTGGTGACAGTTGTTGCACTGGCTCACTAAAGGATGTGTGATAAAAAAAGAAACCCTCGCACAATCAAGCATGTATACTGCATGGATTTGTGGAGGTGGGAATGCTGGCGTGTATTTGTGCTGGAAAAATCTTTGCATCTATCTTAGATTAGGAGTGCACTTCCTAGACAGAGACATTAAAGTTGTGTGGAGATGGTTTGGACACACCCATATCTGAGACTGCAATACTGTAAAAAAAATTGGATCTACTGCTGAAATAATGAAGAGAGTACCCTAGGCTAGAAAAGGCTAGGAGATGCCAAACTATCAGAAATGTGGTAAAATTGTCTTGCTAAGTTATGACTGTTTAGGAAAGAATGGTAATTTTATGTACTTTGCCCTTCAGAGATCGATGGAATATCATACTGATTAGAGAAAAAAATGAATGTCTCCATTTCCATAAAGGCTCCATTTGTAACCAACAAACGCATAAAATTGGAGACCTGCTAAGCTGCTTCCTGACCACTATGGACAGAAAAATTCCAAATCTGAGGACAAAAACATAGCTTCAGTTGCTGAGTAGTTGTGTGGGGTTCCTGTCTAAATCACCTACTTTGTGAGTCTAGAAACCAGTATTAGGAATGGCAGAGCTAGCATTTTTGTGTATCTTCTTTCTATTTTTCTTAAGTACTTATAATATTAATAATTACATGTCATTTATATTTTTTATTTATTACATTTTACTCAGTAAATAATATTTTCTCAACCTGAGGCATTTAAAAAAGATTCTTAAGGTATTTTTATTTTTAGAACTTCAGAAAGTTTCACTACCATATATTGTAGTGCTATATGCACCACTAGATATGTAATATTTTAAGTATTTTTTAAAGTGTATACCCCGTGAAGAAAAGTTATGTTGTTAAAAGTGGATTTTATGTCTTATATCAATGATGAGTTTTCTAGTGCTATACGGCATCACTCTGTCACACTAACATATGTTTATCTGAAGTGTTGGCGTTTCAGTTGATTGTAAATGTCAAAATATTGCTCTGGACTTGGTGACATTCTATTTACAAATGTGTACTTAGAATTAGGGCAAGTCACTGAAGTGGCGATTTCTCCATAGGAACATTTCTTACCATCACATCAGCTGGGATGCCAAGCTGCTCACAGTAGCTGTGACGTTTCTCCAGGGCTTCAACAACAGCAGCTAGATGCTACTATTTTGAAGGTGCCTATATTGTGGGACTAGTGAGTTTGTCATGTTTCACTTTATACGACTCTCCTACATGCAAATGGAAATTGGTGTATTCTGCATATCCATATGTAATAATCTGAAATAAGATTACTGATCTGAGCAGATAAAAAGGAATGTTATTTCATTTATCCCATCTGTGAGCTGCTGGAGAGCATGTAGGGGACTGGCAAAACCAAAGCTGCAGAATCTCCATGACACAGGGAAACAAGAGGATATCTGAGACAGTCCCGGGGAGGATTCAGTATTCATAGTGTGGCAGAGACAAGAGGCCTCAAACCAGAGCAATGACTTACTGCAAGGAAGGAACATTTACAAGTGAACCTGTTTGGTCAAAGAGTATACTGTGGGACATGCCATGACACATTGCAGATTCCATACATATTTTCCATTTTCTTTTGGTTGGAGAGGGAGGTTGCTAGGGTAGAGGGCAGAGTGCATGATGTGAAATTCCCAAAGAACCAAGCAAAAGTTTAAAAAGATGTTATTTCAACATTAGGGTTTCTTACTAAAAGGTATAATTTATATTCTTATAACTTTAGAGTTAATGAAAGCATTTAATTTTATTTTATTGAACCTATTACCATGGGATATATTTGATGAAAAGATTTGAAAATTGTTAAGTTAATAATTAATTATAATCAGATTTAACAGGTGCTGGCTACACCACATCAACCTTATCTGATGGTTTTAATGTAACTTTAAAGTGTCAATTGCTATAAATTATATTAAAACTAAATTGAATTTTATTACATTACTAGTAATATTTGGGAAGTTTTACTTTCTAGATGTTCTTATTACTCTGGCCCTAAAATATTCACACTGTCTATTGGTCTAAAGAGTAAAAAAGCATAATGTAGTTGGGGTACATTCGAGTTTTATGCACTTGACCTTCATTTAAGTGTTGAAAAATCTCTCAACATCAATGATTCATTGTCATATAAATGCAGCATTAAGGACACGAGAGGATCCGGCTTTGTATACAGAGTTTACTAATACCTAGCCACACCCCCTAGTTGTCCCATGCCCCACAGTGATGACAGCTATACTATATATAGACTTTTCTCAGGGTCTCACTTAATAAAGTCTTTCTCCCCTCATGCACTAACTGTTTTCCATCAGCTCTAGTACATAAATTGATCTCAACATGAATGAATTGAATTCAACCTATTGAGCACTGGGTTACACATAAACTTTACTGAGATAGACAAGTCTACCAGGACATGAAGCAGCAAAGTACTTTTTATGAATCCCACTAATCAGTCACGAATTGTTACTTTGCTCACTGTACAGTACTTCAATTATTCTGAAATCTGAAATTCTTTTCTACCTTTTCAGAATAATTAGGTGTGTGGTTTGAATAAGAATGGCCTTTACACGTGCTCATATATATGAGTGCTAGGACATCAGGGACCAGTGCTACCAGGGAGGGCTAGAGGGTATGGCTTTTTGGAGGAAGTGTGTCACTGGGGGTGGGCTGTGAGATTTCAAGGGCCCAGAACAGGCCTAATGGCTTCTTCTTCCTGCTGCCAGCAGATCCAGATGTAGAAGTGTCAGCTACCTCTCCAGACAATGTTTGCAGTGTGCTCTAATGTTCCCTACCATGATGATAATGGAGTAAACCTCTGAAACTGTAAGCCAGCCCCAACTAAATGCTTTCTTTTGGAAGAGTTGCCATGGTCATGGCATCTCTTCACAATTATTCTACTATTATAGAACACTGACTAAGATACTAGGTCGTTCTTGTTCTGAAACTGAGAGGTAGTTTGGAAGGCTTGGTGGCATGAAAAATGTTTATTGAGATTTCCACTACTACAGAGACCTGGACTTCATGATATTAATAGATAACAAAGGCAGTTTCAATGGCAAACTTAGTGTCAGTGTGCTGCAGACTCTTCCATGAATCTCTTGAAATTTTTATATGTAACACACTTACTTATTTATTTAACTCTTTCTGTTCCTTTCCCAGCATGTAGCAAATGTACCTCAGGAAATGCCAATGAAGAAAATAATAAAAGTGTGCTTTCAGGAAACTGGCACAACAAGTGAATTTCAAAGACCATTGGTAACATATATTCCAGACTCTGAGTGACAGAACAGTTCTCATTATACATATGCCTTCTATTAGTTAGTATTTTGCCAAAAATTTGCACACTTATTTTTTCTTTTCATGTATAGTCCATTTCCATTTTATGTCTTATTTTAAAAATTCATAAAGAAAAGAGTAAAGTTGTGCCAAACTTCCTTTCCTTGAGTACATACATTCGTACTTGAAATGACTACCTTTTTAAACATTTAGGTCCAGGATTTGGAAAAAAAAATTAAATGCATGCACAATAGGCAGAAATTTCCTATAGGATATTGCATAACTGAAATATCTGAGATTTTAGTAATTCTGTTGAAATGGAGAAGATGAAAGACAAGCCAAAGTCTTCACAATGTAGAAAACACTTTCAGGTTGCTTAGTTCAAGGATACGATGCAATTTTAAATGTCAATTTATACATCACTCTGCTTTGCTCGCAGTATTACTTGATCTGAACGTATGTATTTCTTACTTTTATTTACAATATTATTTGGTTAATAATGTAGGTGTTTCAGTTCTGTTATTAATTCATCAATGTATATTAACTGCCTATTCACTCATGGTAAAGAAGGGGAGAAAGGATACAAGGAAGGCCTAATTTAAAGAGTGTGTCACTATTCTTCAAATGTGTATAAGTACTACATGTCAGCAGCTCTTAAATAGCTCTTCTCTTTAATGCTATTTGTCTTGATACCCACCGATTTCACAGCAGACCCAGCATTTGAATGGGTCTGGGAAAGGTGCAAAGAGAGGAAATATTGTTGGCATGACTAGCCCTTTATCATGCAGCCTGAAGCCAGACTGCAGTAGAGTCAGAACCTGTCACTCATTGGTGATACACTGATTTTTAATGTTTTAAAATAATTACAGTGAGACCTAAGCCACTACATAAAACTACTATATAAATTCTGGAGCCATTAGTAGCCTCATTTTTCAGAGATTCAATCAATCAGGGTTAGGAAGAGTATTGCACCCGTCCTGCCAAGTCCTGAAGCATGAAGTTCAATGAGTAAGCAGAGGTTGTCAACAGAAATGAAAGCAGACTGAAACTCATAGCTGAGTTATTAATTTTGAGTTCTTAAGAGTGCTTCCTGACCCATGCCTATAGAAAGGCATCATTAGTTCTCAAGGTCAGAGAACCTTACCACGTGTCCACTCAGTCCTAGTGATGAAAGGTCCAGGAGCTAGCCAAAAGGATATTTGTAAAGCTCCAGGTGTCATTCGAATTCCCAAAACTGTTACCCACCACAGAAGACTAGTTTGAACTTAGTAGAAATTGACTGAGCATGCATTAGGTTTATAATGCGATAGAGAAGGACGTAATCTGACTTCATGAATCCAGCTTTTCAAAAACAGTGTCAACCTTTTTAGCCTTGGAAATTCTCCTCTTCCATAGTTGCTTGTTTCCCAGAACCATTTAGGGGACATTCTAAAGAACAGAAGAGAAAAATAACTCTACTCTTGTTTCTTTTATATAGTTTTCTTGAATAATATGTTGTAAAACGTCTAAAGTAGAAGATTTCCTATGATAGTTCTATAGGACATTGGCTGGGATCAAATGTAGACATGTTATTCACTATATGGTTATAGGGAGTTACACACATTTTAGTGTGATTGAAGCATGCAGAATAACTCATGGTAAGCAGTGATTTCCACAAGCATTGCTGATTGTGTATGCAAATGTGAGCATACAACTCAAAGCCTTGGTGTGCATTGTGTTCTTGAATGCAAATATGTAAAGCTGGGTGTGTTTTGGAATTTCATGTCATTAAAAAGCTTGCTGAAAGAATGCCTGCTTCCTTTTATACATATTTTGGGGCTGGTTTCTAGACTCTGCTGGGAAGTTCTACAGATATTTTAAACTTAGTGTCTGTGGAGACACAGAGTCAGGGACTTGAAGTTGAATTTTCAAGAGATAAATCAAGAATCAGGGTCATAATCCTATGCTAATTGGTCAATAATCATGCAGGAAGCATGGGCAGATCATAGAAAAAAGTCTCATGATAAAACTGAAAAAACAGTAACAAAAGTCTTGGACTCCAGCCAACATTAAGAAAAAAATTATACAGCAATGATCAGGAGCCAAAAATAAAAAGGCATCTATTATTATTTCCCATTATACCAGGTGTAGTATTATGTGGTTGAAAATGTGTTTCTCAGTTCCTTTTCACAACAGCTTATATAGTAGTATCAGGAGAGCATGGTGAGGCTTTCTATACCAAGGGCAAGATTAAGACGAGAGGAATATCTATGAGGTTTATCTACGATAGAAAAAGGAGGAGCTCAGGCAGGAAGAGGAAACATGTCAGAGAATCCCATGAGTTACCTAGTGTCTTCTCCCCAAAACACATGCACCATTAGTTTTTCCAGGATAATGAATTTATCAACACATTTTATGTTCCTCATCTGTTCTCTATAATCACAAGAATAAGCAGATTTAGATCAAGGCAATTAGGCTAAAACTTTAGGATGGAATCAAGGTGATAAAATTGACTTAAGTAGAGTAAGAACTCATCTCAGAGACTTAGAAAAAATCTTCAATAAGTTGAAAATAATTTACTGAAAACAGGATACTGATATGCAAGTATGAAACAATGAAGTGAAGGCAAAATATGACCAATATAATCAGCTGAATATCTGGATGTGACCGGCCAAGATGATAGAAGGTGATGTTAAAAGAGTAAGGCACAAAACAGATTCTAGTGATATTATAAAATAAAACCAATTAGGGAGGTCTTGCCTCAGAATTCTGGGTGTCCAGCTAGTGGTATTCTGAAACCTGACATCATACTTTTGAAATATTATGTGAATAATCACTGTATCTCTGTGTCTTTCTGTCTCCCCTCCCCCCATATTTCATTATAGCCCATTAGCCTAGGCTGGTCTTGACCTTCCTGTCTTCTCCAAGCTGCTGGGATTAGAGGCACACCTATTTTATTTTCTTTGTTTTAGCAGTGACATGTGTAGTATAAACAACCAGAAACAGTCAGTGCCAGAAGTTGGAATAGTGAAGTTATCATAGTTTCTTTTAAAATTATATTGACAAATAATATTTTTATGTAACCTAAAACATAATGTATTAGATCTCAGTGAACCAAACTTTCAATGTATCAGTCACACATTAAAACAAAGGATTGACTTTTTTTTTTGCCTTTTGAGAGACACTGATTCATTGGGGGGCTGCACATTTCTGTTTCTTCCAAACTCTACAGAATTACATATTTCTTCTACACATACATAACAAGACATATGAGACACTGATAATATATGAGAATCCCTGGTGTTCTTTTAAGCAGCTTTCAAGTGTGAATATTATCTTAGGAAAAGTATTCAATTTAATTGTGGTCTCATAAGCAGATTCTTGGCCAGGCCTAAGGAACTTTTTCCTTTTATTTTTTACACCAATCTATTCATGGTAAAAATCATTCTAAACCTGCTAGGGGATAAAAATTCTGAAAGATTCTTTAGAAAGTAGATGGAGGAAAACAATGAAAAGCATGCTAATTTTTGCATGAAGATGGTTTTGTGTGTGTGTGATTTAACTTAATTCTTACAGAACTTCCAAAGTTCTTTTCTGCCTAAGACTCATTAGTTGCTCAGGAAGCAGTTGCTTGCAGTATTTGATGATGGTGGACCTTTTATCAGTGAAACAGAAACAGAAGCTCAGGTATCTGGGTGAGTGACCCTGGGGAAGTCTTGTTTCTCTATGCCTTGTCATTTTTCATTAATTTATTCATATTACATCTCAATTGTTATCCCATCCACTGTATCTTCCCATTCCTCCCTCCCTCCCATTTTCCCCTTACTCCCCTCCCCTATGACTGTGACTGATGGGGACTTCCTTCCCCTGTATATGCTCATAGGGTATCAAGTCTCTTATTGGTAGCCTGCTATCCTTCCTCTGAGTGCCACCAGGCTTCCTCATCAAGGGGACATGGTCAAATAAGGGGCACCAGAGTTCCTGTGAAAGTCAGACCCTACTCTCCACTCAACGGTGGAGAACGTCCTGTCCATTGATTAGATCTGGGTAGGGGTTCAAAGTTTACTGCACGTATTGTCCTTGGCCCTCACCTCCTCAATTGCTTTCTGGCCTTCAGGAAGTGAACACCTTCTGCCACATGGTCCTGCAACCATGATAATCTCCTTTGTTTCAAGCTATAGACATGGGTCCAGGAGACCTAGGAATGAAACCTGTGGAACTAGGAGGCAAAACAAAGCTTTCCTCCTTCACAACAGTTTCTCCTCAAGCATTCGTGGCAGCAGTAAAAGACAGATGAGCTCACCAATGCACATACACAGGATCACCTTGCCCAACTGATGTATGAGTACTAGGAATTTCAGTAATTAAGCTAAATATTATTCTGTTTTTCCAGCTATGTCCTGTGTATATCCTATGCACTTGGTTCTCAGTCTTCATACTTCTGTACCATTTAATATAGTTCCTCATGTTGTGGTGACCCGCTACCATAAAATTATTTTCATTGTTACTTCATAAGTGTAATTTTGCTATCGTTATGTATTGTAACATAATATTTTTCATAAAGAGGCTTTCCAAAGGGGTCACAACCCGCAGGCTGAAAACCGCTCATGTAAGCTATTAATAACAAATTTCAAACTTTTTTCTACATGAGCCAGATATTTTAAAGTAATACAGAGCTGTCACATTTCATATCCAATTTTTATGAATGTATAAATGTCTTCTAAAAAGTCATTTAAAAATCAAAGTAGTTATGCTATTAAATTACTATTATTTAAATTTATATAGTTGTATTTATTAAAATATACAACTATGAAGTCCACTGAAATATTTGCTTGAAAGAACCAAGTCTAAGAAGTATATATGTCATCAATTCAAAAGATGCTTATCTAGAATTTCTTAATAAAATAACCATGGTTCTTCTTCAAAATACAATCACTGAGGGTTTTTTAATAGTTTTATAAACATATAATAATAGGGACATTTGAAGTATAAATTATTACTGCACATATATATATAAGTAATATTCCATTTTAAATACATAATAAATGATGCTATAGATAATAGCTTAAAAGGCAAAACCTCATTCAGATGTCTTACTAATTTAAAAAACATCTGTATGCCATGATTATTGCTATATATGTATCAATGAATACCTTGATTGACATCCACTCCAGATCGGACTGCCATGTACCTGTGGTCTCAACTCCACTCCTGTGTCAGGGTTAGTGTTAACTGATGTTTTTCAGGTCGAAGCTACTTTAACTGGTCTGCTTCAACAGCACAGCAGTTGTAAAACACAAATTTAATTGTTTTAATTGTATAATAAAAGCTCTTTGGTATGTGTGTATTGGAGTCTTCAGACTCCAGAACAGCTTCAGTTTCAGAATATCTGGGAAACTTTTCTGATTTTACCTGATGAGCTTACTTTTAAGCTAAAGAAAATTACCTGACCACTTCCAACAAAGTTGATCATTGTTTTTGCAAGTGAAATGCTCTTGTAGTTGCTGAGATAAGTAAGAGAAATATCTACTCCATAGTATCTCGTACTTTTGCTGATATCAGTATAAAGTCTAACTTAGTTAGACCTTGTCAGTTGGTTTGTTGATAAACCTTACCTCATATTAGCACAAATGGAGCACATATTAGCACAATTTAGTACAAGTTTAATTTTGGAGAATAAATATATAATTAAAAATATTTTGTTTCTGAAATTTGTTTCAAGATAAATTTTCACACTTTCCTTTTTCTTTTACTCTCTCTCTCTCTCTCTCTCTCTCTCTCTCTCTCTCTCTCTCTCTCTCT
>OU015744.1:137487021-137498550 GCA_907169655.1 Acomys percivali
AAGAAAGAAAGAAAGAAAGAAAGAAAGAAAGAAAGAAAGAAAGAAAGAAAGAAAGAAAGAAAGAAAGAAAAAGAAAGAAATTAAAGCCCAGGCAAGGTGCTGTGCAGGTGTAATGCCAGCTCTGGATGTTGAACATGCAGAGCCTGTGAGTTGCTGGCCAGCCATCCTGGCCTAGCTTGTGAGCTCCAGGCCAGTGAACAATAGTCTCATAAAAACAAGGATATGGTTCCTTAAAAGTTATGCCTTAAGTTGACTTCTAGCCTCTCAACACACACAAGTATATGCGTTTACATGCGAGCACCCGCAAGGATATACATCTGCACATGCATGTACATAAATATGCACATAAATTAATCTGGAGTCCAGATAACTTTTTGAGTAGAGATAATTTTATTTGGTAAGATATTATTCTAAATATCAAATACAATTTGCAAGTAATTTTAAATGAGGCCCTAGAAAAATAAAAGTCTTTTTAGAATCATATTATTGCCTTTGAGGAAAATGCTGGGTTTGTATTGTCTCATCCTGTCATTGTTTCCTTCCTATCTATCTTAAATGTTTTGACTATTTATCTGTCATTCATTACATCGCCTTTTGGGAGTTTCAGAAGCAGGATTTTCATTCCTTTTCCCAGCATGAGGGAAGTAGATCTCAGTTGTGCCATCACTACAACCACATACTTCAATTCCCTGCACTCTGACATCTCACTACCCAAAAGTGTAGATATGCTTTTTGATCCACTATCAGTGTTCTTTACTACATCCAACCAGGCTTCTCACACAGTTTTTAAGTGTCTGGAACAGCTTTAGTGAACCCTAAATAAATTAGTAATCAGATGTTTATTCTATCATGAATAGTTCAATGGAATAAAAAAGATAATTAACTGCTTAATTTTACCATCTACAGCACATCTGTAATTTTATCTGAGAACAAAATCATATTCATTTCTCTATAAAAAGATCATATGTACACTAAAGTTTAGAATATGCCAAATTGAAATCATAGAACATTCTCCTTTTAATTTTTGCAAATAAAACTTTATTTCCCCAAGACATCATTCATCTTGATCAGGGATTTGGAATTTTCCAAACAGCCAATTGAAAGTTTCCCTTGGCAGTCCTATGTTATTATTATTGCCATTACACACACACACACACACACACACATACACACACACACACACACACACACACACACACACACACACACACATGAATAAATAGAAGTGTTTCCATAAAGGGTTTTGCACAACTTCAGCCCACTGAGTTTCAGAAAGTTTGTGTTTTCATCTCTTTTTCACAAGAATGAGCTTTTACATTTTAATTTTATTCTTGACTATGCCTATGAACATTATTTAACATTTGTTGTTTTGCAACTAATGCTACAGTGTATAAAAAGAAAATGAGGCCCCTAGAAGGGAAGAAGAGGGGATAAAATGGAGGTGAAGTAGAGGAAGAAAGGAAAAAGACAGGAGAGAAGAACCTCAGCTCTCTCATCTGCTTTGCGATGTGTGGCTGAGGATGTGACTACAGTTGGACGGTTTCAGGTCAGCCATTTTGAAACCAATGGCACTACAAGAGCAGTCTTTATTTTGAATTTAAAAAATCATTTATTATGATATTATTACACGATTGTTTGATCCTTAGTAATATACACATGTAACAACAGTGTAAATTCAGACTTCAACTTCCAATATACTTTTACAAAGATGTGAATTATTACCTATATGAACATGGAAAAGCACACAATGAAGAAAATGGACCAAAATGTGAAATAAATCCCATTATTAATTTCCTCAAAGTCAAGATTTCATGTAGTTATGTGAAAGACAAATAGACATGTTTTAATATCACATTGTTACAGATTAATTTTAAATTAAAATGCTTAACACACTTAGCACTAATTTTCAAATATACTTATGGAAATGAATAAATCTCTAGGCTGAACTAATGGAAGTGTTGTTAAAGTAATTTTTATTCTGACATTAAGTCGCACTTAGTAATATTAAAATATATTCCCTTTACATTTATATTCAAGGCATTTGTGAACTCATTGAAATGACAGAATTAATATGGTTACAGTTAGTACATGGAAGGGCAATTAACCTAATTTTCAAGTGCTGTGGATAAATAGGTCCTATCTTGTTAATGCAGCTATTAGTATCATTTAACTCTTATATAGTACTCACTACCAGATTTCAACTATCATTTCAATTTACTGACACAAACACCATATGAGTGAAGCTATTAATATCTTAAACTTGCAAGTAAGGAAAGTGAGTCAGATTAAGTCACTTATCTAGTGTTACAAAGACGAGTCCAGGAGCTGCCTATTCACGCAGGCCATCTCCAAAGCAGTATAATGCCATCTAGCCTTCCTATGTCTCCCCAAATATTAGCTCAAGGCTTCAGAACTGCTGTTGAACTGTTCTCCTTAAGCATATAGCTTCTAACTTACACTGTAAATTCTTGCAAGAGATCCAGCCATTTACTGACAATCCAGACAGAATAAAAGAGGGCAATCAAAATGAGAAATACCCTTTCTGGGAATGAAACTTCCTGGAAGTTTTATGAGACATTTTAACTATGGTCTGATTAGGTGGGCTTAAGTTACATAGCAGCCACAGGCCAGCGGGAATTCAAGTTGTGGGCAGGCCATCTAGAAATCATTCAAACAAAGATAGGTCTCACACTGAAGAACAACCCATAATCTTTCACTGTATTTCTTCATGTGGAATTACTGCTTTAAGAGCAATACAAATCCATTTAGACTTCTATTTTTACATATACACAGGTATGTATATATATATTTTTTTTTCTTTATTCCATAACCATGGTCTTATGTGAGCAATGAGCTACAGAAATACCCAACTCTGACCTTTGTAAAGATGGCCGAGTTTTAAGCTCCTCTTGTTTTGTCATCTTCATCTTTCAGCATATAGAAAGGTAGCACATATATATTCAAAATATATCTGTTGATTAATCATTTTCTTCTTGAAGCATTTTTAGAATATTTCATTTTCCATGTGCTTATTACTGTCAATAGACATTTGGTAGAGTGTAGCATACCTATATATCTAAAATATCAGGTTTCATTATTTTAATACATGTTGTGTCTATGATACAATGATAGTAACGAGAACATTAATCCTAGTTGGTTTTTCTGTTCGTCATCTATCTGTAATTATCCACTCTCAACAGCACGCCTTCCTGGCTTCTAGCTTTCTTTAGCAGGCTTCATGCTTGCTCTCACAAACTACCTAACCTAAAGTTTTAGGAAGCATTTGATTTTCACTGGTTTTCATATCAGTTTTTCCCCTCTAGCCTAAATTCACATACTGTTTTCCAAATTTTTTGAGATGTTATTTCTCTGTACAGCCTTGCCTGTCCTGGACTCACTTTGTAGACCACGCTGGCCTTGAACTCACAGGCCTCTACAGGCCTGCACCACTGTGCTGTGCCTGACTACATGTTTCCAATTTCTAAATGTATTTTCACTTGGTTAAGATGCCCATCCCCCAGCTGACAGCAAGTCCTTCCTTCCTCTGTTTTTCTCTACCTCTCATTCAATGCTTATCTCATAATGTGTGTTTTATCTTCTCAATGATAATAATAACTTTTAGAGACATATACTATATTGTTATAATCATACATTTTACACTATTGTGCACAGTAGACGTCTAAAGAGAAGCTCGTCAACTTCTTACTCTTTGCAGTTTATTAAAAATCATTGTTTTGGTAAAATATTAAAGTTCAGCAGGAAGGGAATAAAGCCTTTCCCCTTAACAAGAAATCACCGGCTTCATGATTTTTCCTGACCAAAGTGGCAGACAGCTCTTGACTTTAGTACGCTCAGATATAATATACTCAGCCCACCTATCGGGGCTGTATCTCAACATAAGTGAGCCACCCGTAACTCTGAGCTCAAGGCCAAATCTGAATTTCTAAGAAGGCAGATTATCTGCCTGAGGGGAGAGGTGAACAACACATGAGGCTGGCCATGCTGAGGAGCTTGGTGAGCCTGGTCCTTTTGATTGCACCTGTACCTTCGCTATTATTTCTTTATAGGAACTACTTCCCCAATATTTATCCATCACTCTACTTCTTCTTTTGTATTTGTGTTCATTTGAATTATTGCTATTGGTTTTCTGGACTTGATTTTTCTCTGATGAGTACTGAGACTGAGAAAGTAGAAAACATTTGCAGACACTTTGGGAGTGTATACATGAACAAGTGAGTATATGTAGTATTAGGGGCAGTATAAGAATTCAAATCAATGCCAGTTATCACGGAGTTAGAACATGAAATGATACTTTAAATGAATCTATTTGATTGTTCTGGTTAAAGTAGTCACTGAAAGAAAAGGCAATATTACTGTCAGGGATATCAGGCTATGGAATAAATTCTCCAAGAGAATAATGACGGATTGTACCAGTAGCCAACAGTGGAGTACTAACAAGTGATTGTATTTATGGTCCATTCCAGGTTTGCAGCCAAATGCTGATTGTTGCTATATCATGTGTGAAGTATGACAGAAAGGAAGGGTCCCAAAGAAATCAGGAGTTTTGGATTGAGCAACTTGAAGACTAAAGTTGTCATTTGCTGTAATGGGGAAGTATGAGGGCAGACCAGATTAGAGAAAAAGCCTGGATATTCACTTTGAAACATGCAGGGTATGAGATTCCCATTAGACAGAGAAGTAGAGTGAGTTATGTGATGCGGACAATAGGCTAGAGTGAGGAAACATATTTGCAAGTGGTCTACTCATGAGTGAAAATGGAATCCATTTGACCAGTTGAATCTACCACAAATGGGAAGAATAAAAGGAAAGTGCTAGGGTACCGCTGGAGCCTCTTCTCCTCACTTTCTCTTGCCTGTTTCTATTTAACTATATCATTCTTGGGGAAGAGGAACTCTGTCTTACATTATCAACATTTACTCAGAGTTCCAATAACAACTTAGGCCCCCATAAATGCATAACAAATTGCAGAATACTTCATGTTCTCTATACACTGCTATATTTAAGGCATTATCCTATAGCATTAGAAGCAACTTAAAAATAACGCCACTTCTGTAATCCTCAGAGATTCTGCCCTAACTTGAAGAAACAGATTATCAGACATAGCTCCTTTATTGTGTAGATACTTTCTGTTTTCTGTGGGGTTATCTCAAAGCTACTTGCAGAGTGTGCAAAACAATTTCTGCCTGATGTGCTTGCATTGAAAGCCTGCATTTCGACAAAACTCAAACCAAGAGCAAAGAATGAAATTTGAGTGGATTTTTGTTTTAATTACAGTGAAAACTCCAACAACTCTAGAATTTCCTTTGGGATTAATCTATATATTTAGTGGTCTGTAAACAGCAAAGGGGTGTAATTTCTCACAAGTGAGATGAGAACAAGCTCCCAGAGACTACGTCTATAAGAAAGCGATTTGGGACACACCACAGGCATCACATCCAATGAAGTAGAAAATGTCTGAGCAATCCATTCAAATGACCCCACTGTGCATTGGGGGCCCCTGTAGTCATCTGTGGGTCGCTGTCTACCTTGACACAATTTAGTCTTGGTCTTTTTTTTAATCAGGGAAACAAACTTAATTTAAAGGCTACCATCATGGTATTAGCAAATCTTAAGTAAACCTCAAAACCCCTGAGGCTCAGAACCGCAGCTCTCTGAAGTGTTGTGATAGAAAGGGAGAGTTAATCTCAACTGTCAATCAAAAAAATGGCTTTATGTCCAACCATCTATTCTGAAAGTTAGTATGCAAAACCTACAAAAATGTCCTCAGAAGGGGTCCCCACACCAACTGCTGTTTGGTGAGGGAATAGTTCAAAGTTTCCCATGTGGGTATTTGTATCTCTCACCATTCCCAAGAGCCAAAGACCCAAAGGAAGGTCTGAATCCCCTATTACACTAGTGACAGTCCTAAAAGCAATGTGCTGTGCACAGCAGGCACGCTTTTTTCTGTTTGTAATTTCCAGAGTAACATCAGCTCTGATTTTCATGGAGTATACATCCTGAAGAAAAATGGCCAAGCAATCTAAACACTGTACCTGACAATTATGCCCCCAGAATCACAGAAAAACTTATGGTTGGATTGTCTTTTAAATGTTATGTTGAATAGCTTCACTAATATAACGCATATACTCTTTATGTGCTTGAAGTCATTTTATTCATTCAGTTTTCCTGGCTCCCTGGCCTTAGACAGATTAAAGCTGAGGTCATGGATGGCATTTCAATAGCCAACAGTAGATGTCAGGATTTTTACATCCCCAGTTACAGGGTTTTCTCATCAGAGCTTTGTTCCATATACCACCTTGGCTCTGACTGAGGCAATAGTCTTTTAATTTATAACCTCTGCCCTATCGAATAGTTTTAATTCCACACATATCTTCTAGAGGTTTTGCTCATCCTTGCCTGTAATCTGTCTTTAAACCAACAGCCATTCCTGGACAGCATCCTCCTCTTTGGCAAATATCCAGCTCTTGGTCTTTAGCTTGATTCAAGTCTTATTACTGCCACTTACCTTTGCTTGCCATCTATTACACCACGTGCTTAATGATTCAAGTCCTTTATCTGATTGAATTGCTCCTTGATGTTTGTAATGGGTGCCAATTAACTATCACCTGCAAATTCAGAAAATTGCTCCCACAACAATTCCCTAAGGAATTTGCATCTTTGTAATTTATTCTTTCAGAGATATCTCCTCACTCATCCTTTGTGTTCATTAGTGCTAAAAGCTCCTTGTCAACAAATATTTAGGGAGGTGTGTTGTCTTCCCCCTCCACAGATATTGAACATTTATCCTTCATATTTGCAAAACCTCTTACCACATCCAGCATTTGGACTTCTTTCAGCCCTACATCTAGTACATGCTGGGAGACTCATTATCCCATTAATATGTGTTTAGTCTAATTTAAAAATTAACAACTTAGTCACTGTTTGATTTATGATATCTATAAGGAATCCTTTTTTTAAAAATATCCTGATACTAGTCCTCTCCTGTAAAACACCTCCTTTGCAAAAAACAAAAAAACAAAACAAAACAAAAAAACACCACACCTCACTGGGAAGGTTCATTAGCATCCATTGCTGGGCAGCCAAGGGCCAGTGAGGAACTGGGGAGAGATTCCAATTTGGTGACTGACAAAAATTTGGTGAATACAGATATTTTCCATGGATACTGTGCAGTCCTGAAAAGATGTGGAAGCATGTAAAGATGTGTGTGGTCATTTTCTACACAGAAACCTCTGACCTCCTTCCAGCTGCTAATTTTTTCTAACACACGAGGACTATGGGCATTCTGCCACCACAGACTGGACTTCCTAGGAGACAGTGTGAGAATGGTGGTTCTCTGTTGTGTCTCCCTGCAGATGGGACTGACTGTGAGGCCTCATCTTTGCCAAGAGCTATTGCAGCCCCCTCTTCCTGTGTAAATGAGGCATGAAGTGTTGGTGGCACACAACAGCACACTGAAGTTCTCTGAGCTATCCGTCAAAGGCAGCTTTCTTTTTCCTTTACTCTTGATATTACCTATAAACAGAAAGAATGGCACTAGTTTTCCTTGCTCAGATGCAATAAATTGGGGGCTCAAATAATAACTTGGTGCACGATCTCCCATCAATCCAACACTTCTAATTGTGTTTTCATATGCTCCTTCTATTCTTCAACACTACTTGCTTGCATTCTGGATCAATAACTCACCACTCCTAGACAGTTCCACTGGGAGCTCACCAGGTCCCACAGTGTCGTCACAGTGTCCATAGCCAAAGGTCTGCGTCTCAACTGTTCTTTCACCATTGTGTTTTTATTCTGTAGCATGCACTGATGTGCTGTTATGTGGCCACTGGCACACTTCCTTTACTTTTCAGCAGGTTTCATTCCATTATCTCCTCTGAGTTTTCAAGCCCTATTAGTTACATCTTAGTATATTAACTAATTTCCCCAAATCAGTTTTTCTGTTAATCTATTACAGTCATTTTATTATAGACATCACTTTATTTCCAAAACAGTTTATTTTTTAGAAGTATTCTTTATTCCAGTGCCTCCTCAGGTCTATCTAGGCTTTCTTTTTGAATTGTGAATTAAGTCACATTTTTCTTCTATGTACAAAACCTTCTGTGAGTTTTAACAGCTAAATAATAAACTCTGAATTCCTGAACATGGAAAATTCATTTTCATAACTATCCCTGTTGTTGCCTTTTACATTCCTATTCATCTTGAAGACTCAGCTCAAGTGTTCCTGTTCCATGAAGTCCTTTCCTCTCCCCAGGCAGGAGTTGCTCCTTGGCCTATGAATTGCCATGGCATTCTATGTCATTTGTTGCCTTGTGTTTTTGTTGTTTAAATACTTCATCTATATGTATTCTTTGGAATATTTAAAACTAAGAATAATTATCCTACATTTATTTATATGATGGTAACCCCTATGCCCAGAATATAACATTCATTGAGAACTGTGTGCAAATGAATATACTTGGCAAGAAAGAAAACATAGTCTCTCAGCCTTCTGCCTTGCACAGGAAAGACTATGGAAATTATATCTATGTGTGTATATATATATATATATATATAATGTTATGCATGCATATACATATCTCATAAACCAGCATTTTTCTTTCCTCTTTAAAACTCAAACGCTTGTGCCCATTTTAGATTTTACCACACTTCCTATAGATCCCATTCAGCTTCAGCTTGCCCACACCACCCTTATTTTGCTTCCCACATTTTCAGTTCCAGCGAAAAATCACACATTGTCTTCTACAGTTGTCAGCACTGCCATCACAGACTCTGTCTTATGAGCATACCTAATCTATATCTTTTAAAACTACCCTGGGAAACTCTATAGATAAGCACATACATACATACACACATTTTTTTCAATATTTATTATCCTTTTATCTTATGCAAATGGGTGTCTGTTTACCATGTATATGCCTGATGCCTGAGGGGGTGAGAAGAGAGTGTTGGAGCCTCTGGGACTAGAGTTACGGTTAGTAGAGAGCTTTTGTATGTGTGCTGGAAATCAAAACCAGGTCCTCCGCAAGAGCAGCTGATGCTCCCAAGTGTTGAGCTATCTCTTTTGGGTCCCCCACAAATATGTATTTACATCACTACATGGTTTCTGATAGTAAGATTAAATTAACACCTGGATTCTGAAACCAGACTGCCTGGATTTAAAACATGGATCCCAATGTAACTATATGGCCACTTAAAGCTCCTTTATTTTGTCACCTGCAGCACTGAAGTGGCAATTATCCCTTCTGTTGTGAGTGCTTTGTGTTAATAAATACAAAGTGCAAAGGACTGTGTTAGTGAGAGTCCAGTCTGTACATGTGCTCGTAATTACGATATAATTATTTCCTAACTGTATTTTTGAATTTTGATGTGTGTTAATTGCCAGCATTGTCACACATGTGAACTGAATGTGTGTTTTTAAATCAAGTGATGTTTTATATAATGATATGTGCAACAGAGAATAACTCTAACTAAAAGTGCACTACATGTTTCATCTTTTCTTTATAAAATTAACCTTATTCCATCTCCTATTGTGCTGTTGCACTATTAAATGCCATACTCTATTGTAATAGATTCCTTTTAGTGTATCCTGCCCATCACATATTTTTTTCCTTGAAGATTGTAATATCCTGTTTATTTTCTTCAGTGATCATTTAACTTTATTTTGATCTTACCACTTTTTCATACACTTGTAAAGTGACTTTGATAGTTCTTATTCATGGACTTGTAACATTTTTCAGCCTACTGTTTATAACTTAATTAATATGCTTGTTATAACTTTGGGTCTGCTGCTGGTTTATTTGTTTGTGTATAACTATTGATAATTTCTTTATAATTTTGATAGTTTTCTTTTTTAATATTTTATTAATGTATTCATATTACATCTCAATGGTTATCCCACCCTTTGTATCCGCCCATTCCTCCCTCTCTCACATTTTCCCCTTACTCCTCTCTCCTATGACTGTGACTGAGGGGGACTTCCTCCCCCTGTATATGCTCATAGGGTATCAAGTCTCTTCTTGGTAGCCTGCTATCCTTCCTCTGAGTGACACCATGTCTCCCCATCCAGGGGACGTGGTCAAATATGGGGCACCAGAGTTTGTGTGAAAGTCAGACCTATTGGGACTCTAGATGAGAGAAGCATGGGAGAATAGCAAAGTAGAAGGATCCAGAGGTTCTTAGAAACCTACAAGAAGAACATTATGATAGGCAGATTTGGGCCCAGGGGTCCTGCTCAAACTATGGCACCAGCCAAGGACAATACGTACAGTAAACTTCAAATCCCTACCCAGATCTAGCCATTGATAGTTTTCTTTGCACATAGAAAGGATTGTATTGAATTTGCTTCTTAACCATTCCCCCTTCCTCCAATTGGGCAATCTTTTCCTTGATCAGCACTGCATATGTTTACTCCACGTGTTTTATATGGAGCCACTAAGTCCTCTCTACGTTGGTGGTGGACAGGTATGCTCTGCTTGTTTGACACTGGGAACACTGCCTCCTTTTGGACACAGTATTTCATGGTCAAAGCCAATGTGTATTCAGGCTGAGGTTCTGAGTCAGAACTATTGGCAAAGGGATGGTACTGTTTGTATTGGGATAGATGAGGGCTGAAACCTAACCCTGGAGCTGCTGAAAGTCATCTTGCTGCCAAGATAGGAGAGGTTCCCTGAGAGTTGGGACTATACCAAGGAAGCAGAGCTATAAGAGAGAAAGTAACTCCAAGGCTTGATGAAATGTGCCTGGATCTTGTCCCTGGCAGCTTAGCTTTGTGAGCCATTAAATTATCTTTTCACTTCAATTGGATTGTCATTTGAAACCAAAGACACCTAATTAACTTAACTTAGAAAATACAGAAAGGTTATATTTGAGATGAGAATGCCTTTTCAAGCAGTGGGAAGGAGCAAAGTTGTGGAGGAGATTGAAGATAGAAGAGAAATGGGGCAAAGAAAGGCAGAGGGGCAATTTAAATTCCATCTATATGCTGATGAGCCTCAAATGTATGTCCATTCCAGAATCCATGTCTGAACTCTGGACTCTTATATCAAATTACCTATTTCACTGTCTGTTTGGATGGCTCCAGAGGAGGCTAATCCACAGCTCTAGAGTCATGCACTGGTTCAGACCCTACTTCTCCCTTTATTAGCACTTTGACTTCCACCAGGCATCTTAAACTATCATTGCTTTGTTGGTTTTTTTAATCCATAACAGAAAAAAAATGGTGTTTCCATTTTATGGAATAATTATCAGGACTTCAGGAATCAATACCCATAAAAGTTTGAGTAATACTGGCTCCTCTTCCTCATCTCTAAAACAATAGTTTTTATTCAATATTCACAATGCTCTTCTCACTGTTTCTTTCCTTATTTTCCCCTATCCTACTCAGGGTTATCACTTGCAGGTCCGTTTCAGGGAGGTAGAAGTGTTAGAAAAGAACATGTGAAGTGCCTAAAATACCAGGAGAGGAAGATAAAAACATGTAGTCTTGCCATGAAGATGGGCATTTTTTTT
>OU015744.1:137498560-137563909 GCA_907169655.1 Acomys percivali
CACACACACACACACACACACACACACACACATCAAGAAAGCAGAAATAGACTATTTGAAGAAAAAAAGAGAAGCAGCAAGATATACATGTATGTATATATATATAAAGAAGCAAGTGATGAATGAGAAAAAGGAAAATGATTGAACATCTAAGTACAGCATAGAGGATGGCAGCTAGAGCAAAATCAAAAGTAAAGCTAGGAAGAAAACGGTAGGAAAGGCTGCCTTTTTCTACTCCTGTGGTTGGATAGATAAAATGAAAGGCTTTGCCTTTGATCTTTCTTCCACCTCCCCATCTGACCCTGTCAATCAACTTGCAAAATGTATGTTGAATTTATTAAAGTTTTAAGCACAATACCTGGGAAAGAGTTACCAATCTATCAGCATGGGCTGATGAGACCACATTTAGTTTCCTTCCTTGTTCATTCCTGGATTGATCAATCTGGCTAATCCTGATAGTGACTGTTTCCAAAATAAGTGGACACTATGATCTAGAGGGGCCTTATAGATTTTATCTTAAGCTAAAATTCTCTTAAGTAAATGTATCAATGGGAACTATGGCTAATATCTGTTTCAAGTCAAAGCTGTTGGCTTTCCAGTAGGATAAAAGAATAAATGAAAGAATTTTGAGAGCAAAGAGTAAGAAAAGAAGGGATTGATATTTTTCTGATTGTCTTAGTATTTTCAAGACACAATGAGCTTTAATATCTGCACCCATCACAGACGGAGAATGGGCCACTGTTTAAGATCTGGGAAATATGGAAAACTCCAGTTGCATCCTCAGCACCAATGACCTCTCACCTGCTTTGATAACCAGTTCATTCTTTCAAGATTCTCCAGGACTAGTTTATTTTATTTTATTTATGACATAGGGCTTCTTTTTATAGCCTTAGTTGATATAGAACTCACTATGAAGGCTGGACGTAGACTCACGGAGATCTTACTGCTGTTGCCTCTTGAGTGCTGGGATTAAAGGTGTGTCCCACCTCAGCCTCCTATAGACTCTTATATAACACCTGTTACCACCACTGTCAGTACACTGCACGGCTTATTTCCGACAAGATATTTCAAGAAATATTGTCTTATTTAAACTCCAAACATCTTAATTGTATATTTAAAAGATACAATTTTCTCTTATCAAAACCATTTCTCAAACTAACTTCTAATGACTCTGGAATGTTTAGGTTTTGTACATTCACATATTTTTCTATATTCAATTGTTTTCTTTTTCCCTCTTGGCTAATTATCATGGTCTACTCTCTGTACATCTAAAAGCAAAGAAAATATACAAAAGCAATTATCCTTTTCTCTCTCTCCTTCTCCAAAATTTGTATTTATGTATGT
This sequence comes from Acomys percivali, assembly GCA_907169655.1. Classification (NCBI taxonomy): domain Eukaryota; kingdom Metazoa; phylum Chordata; class Mammalia; order Rodentia; family Muridae; genus Acomys; species Acomys percivali. The sequence goes on from OU015744.1 coordinate 137,499,905, forward strand.
ATGTATGTATGTATGTATGTATGTATGTATGTATACATTTATGTGTGTATATGTGTGTGTATTAGCAAACACATGTATCTGTGTGTCTAAAATTTTATGGCCATATCTCTGCATACGCCCACAATCTTGTACAGTCTACTTCTCACTCAATGCTACTTCTTTAAAAAGTCCTTAAAAAGCTGGGACATGATCACCTGTTAGTAATTAGTACTTCAGCATGTTAGGACTGCTCTTATATGAAATAGTTGCTAAGGATCCACCACAACTCACAATATTGGATGTTAATAGCTAATGTGTCAAAGTAAAGAGTTTGAAGTAGAAGAGGTGACCAGATGAGGCAAAAATATATTTATCCACTTCCTGTCTGACCTCAAGAACTACCTATATTACAAAACCCTAAGAAAGTTAATAGAAGGTAACAGGTAGAAAGCCAAAAGAAAGAAAGAATAATGCAATTGTCCTTTTCTGTCATAGGAAATATTTAAATGAAAATTGTATTTTACTATCCAGTTTTGCCTTCATAAAGTTCATTAAATAGGACTGTGTGAGTCTCTTGCATTTAAATATCACAATCAAATATTTTCCATTAAACTACTTCATATAAAACCAGCTTTCATATTGTGTGTGGTGGTTCATGACTTTAATCCCAGTACTTGGGAGGCAGAGGCAGGTGGATCTCTGTGAGTTTGAGGCCAGCCTGGTTTACAAAGTGAGTCCAGCACAGCCACAGCTGTTACACGGAGAAACTTTGTCTCAAAAAATCCAAACCAACAAACCAACCAAACAACAACAACAAAAACAAAACCCAAAAAACCAAAAAGCAAAAAAAAAGCAGCTTTAATTAATTATAGCTGAAGATTTTGGTATGAGATAAATGAATTCTTACCTTAAAAACAAGTTCTCCTACCAATCCATTCCATGTCCCATCTTCTTGTGGGCTTCCATATTTGTGGTCTGGTGCAACATAAATTTCATAATTAAAACCCAGGTAGTTAGATAGGGCGTCCAAAACGTCAATGGAGAAGCCTTGATATTTCTTCGGTTTTCCCAAGACATTTTCTGAGACCATTACGAAAGGTTCCTCCTACATTGACAAAAAATCTTAATGTCAATAAACATTGCTCCTTAAAAACAACAGTTCATTCTTTAAAGAGTCTAGCTGTCAAAGTCTAAATACTATTTCATGCTTTGAAAAAATTAACTTGGGAATAGGGCTTATACATTATTGATGCATCATGTTATTGAAATGTGCTTAATCATCCAGTTTTATGTCATCTCTTATTCCATCACTGTCAGATTAAAACTGAGATGAATGTAACTAATCTTTTCAAGAGCATGATTTCCTGTTTCTTGCTATATGGGGACAACTTAAGATTCATCAGCAATGCAATTGATTTTAAGAAGCTGTGGTTTTACTGCCTCCATTAGACATTTTGTCTACCTATGTAAAAATAGATAAAAGCATTAACATATGTGAAACTCTGAAAATAGCAAATACTCAAAAGACATATAATTTGAATAACATTTAGAATACCACACATACTAGAAGCTATTTGTCAAGAAGCTATGACTTTGATATAAACATATTTCATTACAAAAACCAGCTCCTTTACTATATCTACTATAAAAAGTCACTTTCATGTGAATGAACTTAGCAAATTTGACAAGCTGGCTTCATATCTCTTATCTTTTCATATGCTTTTCTTTTTAATTTTATTTAATTTGGTACAGTTCTCATGTATCCCCGGGTGACTTTGATGTTAACATCCTCCTTGTTCACCCCCAGTTTGTTGGCATTACAGGTATGAGCCCCTCCTCCCAGTCTAGTGGTGCTGGGAACCAGACCTAGGGTTTCTGGCCAAACCCTCTCCTAAGTCTCACTTTGCTTGGGCAAACCTGACACATAGGCTACTATCACTTTAAAATAGTTGTTTTGACCACAGTTCTTTTGAAACATGACTGAAGATGACAAAATTTCAATAGTTTATCTCTTAATTTCCTAAATTATTGGAGAAATGATTCTGATATGTTAATATTTGCAAATAACCATTGTTAGTGTAAATAGTCCACGGAGCACTTGTGGCAGACCAAAATCTTTTCTTGGGTGGAAGCCAAAATACACAAAGATTTCTTCTTTGAATCATTTTTTTTCCATAGAGGCAAACAAAGTAGCTACCTTTGATATGAACAATAATATTTGGTTTTTGACCTTTTTTTGTGAAGGCACAAGTGAACACATGTGGTAGAAGGTGGAGGTGATTGTCATGGGTTTCCTGTGAATTCCTCAATAGTGTTGTTAAGTGTACACTGCCTTTCCCACTTCAAAATAAATAATATATAAAAGTAACAAAAATAAAATACAACTTTTGAACAATTGTTAAAGGCTTATCCATTTCGTCTGAGTTTGAGGCAGAACAAAGGACTATCCAGTGACTACATTTGGCAAATATTCTAAAGTAGCCAGTGAGGTCATTAGAAAAAAGAGGCTAGAACAGATGCCCATGCCAAACAATATAAAAAATTACAGAACTACTGAAGCCAAGACCACAGCACAAAAACACAAACATCAGGAATAATTGAGACAATGTCTCTTCGTGAAACTAGCACTACAATACTGATTTTCCCCTAAAAAGCAGCCTAGCTGCTTCACGAGTCAATGATTTTAAGATAGCAATTACAAATATACTCCAGAAGTTCAACAAGGATATGATCAAATGTCTGAATTCACAAAGATAAACCACAGTTGAATGAAATAATAAAAACACTTCAATATACAAAAACTGAATTTAAAAGAAAGCAAAAGAATCTCTATAAAAAAGCTAGACTGGAATAAAATTTGAAATGAATGAGAAGCTCAAGACTTAAAAAAAAAAAAAAGAAAAGAAAAGAAAAGAAAAGAAAAACAAAGAGGAAAGCCTCAGCAGCAGATTGAATTATATGGGAGAAAGAATGCCAGGTTGCAGAAGAAATGGATCAATCCATCAGTGGAAATATTAAATATAGGAGAGATCCAAGATGGCGGAGCCTATTACACACTGCTTCTGATTAGCAGGACAACCAGGACTGCACAGCGACTTAAAGACTAAACTGAGAGCCACAAAACAACAGAGATTCTGATTCCCACATGAGGAGGATCCACCTTGTGTGGAGTACGGGTGGGTTTGACCCCTGGCCAATGAGCTAACCCACACAAAAGTCCCAGTGGATAACCCACATTAGCCACCATCTTGAGAAAGACTCTAGGACATCTATGTAGCTTTGGGCTCTCACTGTCCATCTGCTGCTTACCTGATCTGAGACAAAGAGCAGGCAGGCAGAGCTGAGTCCAGGCATCAGCCATGCTCCATTTTATCTGCCATCCTGCCACAGCTGCGGGTTCAAATCGCTCTCTGCCCACTAGGTGCTTACCAGCCTAGCCTAGCTGGATCACAGAGCAGTTAAGCAGAGCCCTGCCACCTGAAAAAGGCCTATGAAGTACCAGAGCAGCTTTGGGCGCTTATCTCTCTCAGTACCCCTGCCACTTACCATCCTGGCCTATTTGTGACACAAAACATACAGGCAGACCTAAGTCCAGGTGCTAGCCACAGTCCACATTAGCTGCCATCCTACGAGCAGCTTCTGTATCAGATTTCTCCCTGCCGAGCTGAAGCTTACTATCTTGATGCATCTGGGACACAGCAGACAGGCTGACCTGTCTGGGCTAGACAGGTAGACCTGTGTGGGCTACACTCCGCATTAGATGTCATTCTGCGAGCAGCTTTGGGCTCAGACCCACCTCAGGCAACCAGCTGCCTACCACCAGCCTGGCCCATCTGGGGCACAGAGCAGATAGGCAGAGCACTGCCATCTCAAAAACGACTGTAGGGCACCTTAGCAGCTTTGGGCTGGGAACTCTATCAGCTTAATCTTCTCTAGCCTCACCCAACTGGGATACTGACAGGGAACCTAGCTGAGCTGAGCTGGGAGCAGGTTCCAACACCCACAGTCCACCATCCTGAGGAGATCTCTGAGTAGTTCTAGCAAACAACCTTTGGCTTGGAGATTTCCTTGCTTGCTCTCAACCTGCCTGGCCCACATGGGACACAGATAGTCATGCCATTGAAGGAACCTCTAGGCCTGCTAAAACGAGCGACAACCAGATGCCTAGAGGCCAGTGCAAGAAGACTAGCAACAAAACTCAGAGCCATATACCACCACCAGAAACCAGTGATCCTAACACAGCAAGCCCTGGAGATTTTAACACCCATGAAGCACAGAAAGAAGACTTTAAGTCTGAGGTGATGAAAATGATAGAAGCCTTGAAAGAGGAAAATAAATAACTCAAAGAAATCCAGGAATATGCAATCAAATGGATGAAGGTATTGAATAAATCCTGTAAAGAATTACAGGAACATATATCCAAACAGATGAAGGAACTGAGTAAATCCTATAAGGAATTACAGGAAAATATGACCAAACAGATGAAGGAATTGAATAAATCCTATAAAGAATTACAGGAAAATCGAATCAAACAGGAAAAAGGAATTAATAAAACTGTTGAATACCTAAAAAGAGAGAATTAGAAGCAACAAAGAAAACACAAGCTAAGGCAATCTTAGAGTTGGAAATCATAGGAAGAGAAGAGGACATCAGCAACACCAACCAAATACAAGAGATAGAAGATAGAATCTCAAATGCGGAAGATAAGATAGACGTTATCAATACATCAGTCAAAGAAAACGTTAAAGCTAAAATATTCCTGACACAAAACACCCAGGAAATATGGGACACTATAAAAAGATCAAATCTAAGGATAATAGGAATAGAAGAAGAAGACTCCAAGCTGCAAAGGCCCAGAAAACATTTTCAACAAAGTCATAGAAGAAAACTTCCCCAACCAAAAGGAAGAAATACCCATAAACGTACAAGAAGCCTACAGAACTCCAAATAGATTGGACCAGAAAAGAAATTTCTCCCACAACATAATAATCAAAACATTAAATGTACGGAACAAAGAAAGAATATTAAAAGGTGCAAGAGAAAAAAGCCAAGTCACATATAAAGGCAAACCCATCAGAATTACACCCGACTTCTCAACAGAGACTATGAAAGTTCAGAGGGCCTGGACAGAAATCATGCAAACATTAAGAGGCCACAGATGACAACCCAGACTACTATATCCAGCAAAAGTTTCAATCACCATGGATCAAGAAAACAAGATAGTCCATGACAAAACCAAGTTTAATAAGTACCTAGCCACAAATCCAGCGTGACATAAGTTACTAAAATGAAAACTCCAACTGAAAGAGGCTAATTATAAGGAAATAAATAATTCCACATCCACAAATCCAAAAGAAAGGAAACAGCCTAAGTGTCCCTCACTCTCTACTCAACTGTGGAGAATGTTTTGTTCATTGACTAGATCTGGGTAGGGGTTTAACGTTTACTGCCTGTATTGTCCTTGACTGGTGCCTTAGTTTGAGCAGGACCCCTGGGCCCAAATCTGTCTTTCATAATGTTCTAATTGTAGGTTTCTAGGACCCTCTGGATCCTTCTACTTTGCTATTCGCAGCCTAAGTGTCCCTCAGTAGAAGAATGGATAAAGAAACTGTGGTACATTTACACTATGGAATACTACTCAGCTATTAAAAACAAGGGATTCCCAAAATTTGTGGATAAATGGACTGAGCTAGAAATGATCATAATGAGTGAGTTAACCCAGAAGCAGAAAGACTCAAATGGTATATACTCACTTATATCTGCATACTAGCCCAAGGGGCACGTCCCACGAAAGCCTTCACTTACCAGGAAACTGGGACAGAGGGGAGGACATCCTATTGGGACTCTAGATGAGAGAAGCATGGGAGAATAGCAAGGTAGAAGGATCCAGAGGGTCCTAGAAACCTACAAGTAGAACATTATGATAGGCAGATTTGGGCCCAGGGGTCCCGCTCAAACTAAGGCACTAGCCAAGGACAGTACAGGTGGTAAACTTTAAACACCTACCCAGGTCTAGCCAATGGACAGAACATTCTCCACAGTTGAGTAGAGAGTGGGGTATGACTTTCACACGTACTCTGGTGCCTCATATTTGACCATGTCTCCTGGAGCGGGAGACCTGGTGGCACTCAGAAGAAGGATAGCAGGCTACCAAGAAGAGACTTGATACTCTATGAGCATATACAGGGGGAGGTAATCCCTCTCAGGAACAGTCATAGGGGAGGGGAGTAAGGGGAAAATGGGAGGGAGGGAGGAATGGGAGGATACAAGGGATGGGATAACCATTTAGATGTAACAAGATTTAATTAATTTTAAAAATGAGAAAAAAATATCTGTCAGATATATTGGGCCAGAAGGCTGAAGATGATTCTCCAATGGTATAGAGAGTTTTGGGTGACTGTTCAGGCAGCAAACTGTCTTTGTCACCTTTTCATTTGGGAAGCTGCTAACCTGTACTCTCGGTCTACTCAGGTAATTAATTTTATTCCGTCTCAAGTCTCTGATGGCGTTGAGGACCAGATAGTTTAGTTTTACAATGAAGCTTAGATGTTTAGGAGTCAAGATGTTTTTAGGTCTAGACAGATCTTTTAAGTTGATAATGACAAATAATTATTTACATTGAGAATTTTAGACTCACCAGGATAGAAAAGATATTTTCTTCAAGGCTGCTAAATACAAATAGCCAAAACACTAGGAATGTAACATTTATATAATTCCTGATTGTGTCATGGTTCTTCTTGCTGTAAGTAGTTTATTGTATATATATGTAATAATTTAAAAGGATATATAAAATATTTAATAAAAATACAGATAACCTACAAGTAGAACATTATGATAGGCAGATTTGGGTCATGGGGTCCCGCTCAAACTAAGGCCCTAGCCAAGGACAATACAGGCGGTAAAATTTAAACCCCTACCCTGATCTAGCCCATGGACAGGACAGTCTCCACACTTGAGTGGAGAGAGGGATTTGACTTTCTCATGTACTCTGGTGCCTCACATTTGACTATGTCCTCTGGCGGGGGAGACCTAGTGGCACTCAGAGGAAGGACAGCAGGTCACCAAGAAGAGGCTTGATACCCTATGAGCATATACAGAGGGAGGTAATCCCTCTGAGGAACAGTCATAGGGGAGGGGAATAAGGGGAAAATGGGAGGGAGGGGAGAATGGGAGAATACAAGGGATGGGATAACCATAGAGATGTAACAAGAATAAATTAATAATAAATAAATAAATAAATAAATAAATAAATAAATAAAAATAAAAAAAAATAAAAAAAATACAGATAAAAACGTTAAGTCTAAAACAATAACAACAACATATGCAGGGACAAAGCATCTAGGAACTCTGAAAACTACAAAAAAAAAAAAAATTCCTGAGCCTAGAAATAATAGATTTAGATTGAAGAGACACCTAAATCAAAAGTGAAGAAAATATTTTCAAGAAACCATGTAAGAAAATTTCATAAATCTAAAGAAAGAAATGCAGGAAGCATATAGAACCCCAAAATCACAGGGCCAAAAACAACCCCAACAGAACAAATAATAATAAAAATAACAGTACAGAAGAAAGACAAGATACTGAAATCCGCAACAGAGGAAAATCAAGTGACATACAAAGAGAATTCATTCAGAATAACACCTGACTTTTCTTTTTTTTTTTTAATATGTTTTTTTGTGTGTATTTCTTTTTTTTATTAATATATTCTTGTTACATCTCAATGGTTATCCCATCCCTTGTATCCTCCCATTCTTCCCTCCCTCCCATTTTCCCCTTATTCCCCTCCCCTATGACTGTTCCTGAGGGGGATTTCCTCCCCCTGTATATGCTCATAGAGTATCAAGTCTCTTCTTGGTAACCTGCTGTCCTTCCTCTGAGTGCCACCAGGTCTTCCCCTCCAGGGGAATAGTAATTAAAACAGCATGGTACTGGCACAGCAACAGGCTGGTTGATCAGTGGAATCGAATCGAAGACCCAGATATGAATCCACACACATATGGTCACTTGATTTTTGACAAAGAAGCCAAATCCATTCCATGGAAAAAGGGTAACATCTTCAACAAATGGTGCTGGTCTAACTGGAGGTCTATATGTAAAAAAATGCAACTGGACTCATATTTGTCACCTTGCACAAAACTCAAATCCAAGTGGATTAAAGACCTCAACATAAAACCAGAGACACTAAGTCACTTAGAAGAAAAAGTGGGGAAGAGCCTGGAACATATTGGCACAGGAGACAACTTCCTGAACAGACCACCACCTGACTTTTCACTGGAGACTTTACTAGACAGAAGAGCCTGGACTGATATTCTGCAAGTTCTGTAAGACCACTTGTGCCAGACTGTAGTACTATACTCATGGAAATTATCAATTGTTATAAGAGAAAGGAAAACCTTTTATAATAAAAACAAATTTAAGAAATGTATAATGTCCAAGCAAGGTCCACAGGAAATTAGAAAGTACTTCAGATTGAAAGATCAAGCACACCCAAGTGGGCACAGGGAGTAACTGATCTAGTCAAAAGAGATATAAGAAAACAACACCACAATAACAACCCCCCCAACAATTAATAAGCATTGCTCAATAATAACTCTCAGTATTGGTGGCCTAATATTTCAAATAAAGAGTATCACATTAAATTAATAAACAGAGTCTGCCCTTTTATCTGCATCCAAGAAGCATATATCAACTTCAAGGACAGACTTTATCTTAAGGTAAAAATGTGAAAAATGCATTCCAAGAAAATAAGACTAAGAAAGAAGTAGATGTATCTATTTTGATGGTTTAAACACAAGCTTCAGAACACACCTAGTCAGAAGAGATAAGACAGGATGTATGAAACTCAATACGGGAAAAATCCACTAAGAAGATATTACAATTCTAAACATTTTCACAACAAACTCAGGCAAAAAGATTCATAAAAGAAACCCTATTAAGTCAGTCTCAAACCACAGATTTACCTTAATACCTTCATAATGTGTGACTCCAATACCCTACCTGTACCATTTGTCATCATAGAAAAGTTAGAGAAAAATCTGAAGTTAAATGACATCTTAAGTGAAATGAACCAAGCAGACATTTACAGAACATCCCACCCAAACACTGACCAATACACTTCCTCCTCAGCAGCCTATGGACTCTACCCCAAGACTGACCATATATTAGGGTACAAATTAAATTTCAATAAATATATGAAAATTAAAATAATATCCTGCAAATTATCTACATAAGAATAAAGGTGGATAGTGATAGTTAGCAGAAAGTTTACAAACTCATGGAGACTAAACAGTAAACTACTGAGTGAAAACTGAGTCAAGGGAGAAATCAAGGAGAAAATTTAAAATTCCCCTGAAGTGGATGAAAATAAAAACATAACACAACCAAATGAGACAGAAAAAAGGCATCTTGAAGAGTAAAGTTAATAGCACTAAGAGCTCACATCAATAAATGCAGTGATTTCATATTAATAGCTTAATAATGCACTTGTGAGCTTTATAAAACTAGAAAAATAACACTGAGAACAGGTGGGAAAAATAATCAAACTCACAACTGAAGTTAATGATATAGAAATAAAAAAAATAAAAGGAATCAATGAATGAAGAGTTGGTTCATTGTAAAAATAACTAAGATTGACAAACCTTTGACCAAATGAGAGAAAGGAAAGATAAGGTATCCAAATTAATAATATTAGAAACAAAAAGAGAAACACTGCAAAGGACATTTAGGAAATTGAAATAGTCATAAAATCATACTTTTAAATTCTATATTTTGCTAACTGGAAAATCTAAAAGAAATAAACAATCTCTAGATATACATGGGCTATCAATGTTAAATGAAGATGAAGCAAATAATTTATATAGATCCATAACATCTAATGAGATAGAATCAATAACTTAAAATATCCCAACTAATAAGAGCCTAGGGCAAAATGGATTCAATGCACAATTCTACCAGACCTTCAGATAAGAACTCAAAGGAGTACTCTTCAAATAATTCCATAAAAGAAATGCTGAGGGAGTATTTCTAAGTTCTTTTTCTCAAGCCAGTATCTTACCCTAGCAACAACTCAATCAAAAATTAAATTATTAGATAAATCTCTAATGAACATAGATGGAAGGAAATATACAAAACAAAACAAAAACCTCAATATAATATTTAATAACTAAATTAAAGAATAGATATAAATGATTATCTAGCATTACCAAGTTGGCTGTATACCAGGGATGAAAGGATGATTAAACATAAATAAGTCAATAAACATAATCTCCCACATAAACTGGCTGAGATAAAAAAAAATAAATAAACAAACAGCAACAACAATCATGAGTTTCTCATTAGAGATGGGAAAAGCCTTTGATAAAATTCAATATTTTTTTCATGGTAAAATTCTTAGAGAGACTGAGCCTACAAGAGACCTATCCCAGCATACTACATTAATTTCTAATAAGTCCACAGCCAACCTAGAGTAAATAGAGAAAAAATGAGCATTTCTACTAAAATCAGGAACAACAACAACAACAACAACAAAAAAGGCTGCTGACTCTAGCCATTTGTGTGCAGCACATGAAGTCTTAGGTGGACCAAGAAGACAACTGAAGGAGATCAGTGGGACACAAGCAGGAAAGAATAAGTCAAAGTATCTTTATTTGCAAATGATGTGATTTTATGCATAAGAGAGACTAAAGACTCCACAAGGAAACTCTCTCTATACAAATGATAAACATCAAGGAAGAGATCAAGGAAACAATATCTTATACAATAGACTCAAAAAAAAACCAAACCAAAACAAATCTTGGAATAAATCTAAGTAAGGATGTGAGAGATATAAACAGCAAAATGTTATGATAACTAAACATAAATTGAAGAAGATATCAGAAAAGAGAACAATCTCTCATGCTCAGGATTAATATTGTGAAAATGGACATTCTACCAAAGTAATACAGAAATGCAATGCAATTTCTATGAACATGACAAAAAACACTCACAGAAATTGTGAAATATTCTTAAACTTCATTTGAAAAACCAAACCAAAGCAAACCAACAACAACAAAGCAGACTAGCTGAAATAATCCTGAATTTCTGGTTACTGCAGAGATAGGGTAAATAAGCTGTTACTGCAGAGCCATGTAAGTAAATTTTCTTAGTCATTTTAGAGCGTATGTTCTCAACCTTTTTAATGCCATGAACCTTTAGTACAGTTCCTCATGTTGTCGTAACCCTCAGCCATAAAATTATCTCATTGTTACTTCATAACTGTAATTTCCGACTGTTATGAACCATAGTGTAAGTATCTGATATCCAGAATGTCTGACAGGAGACCCCACAAAAGGGTCATTACACAGATTGAGAACCCACTGTTTTAGAGGACATTTTCTCCAGGTGTCCTCCATCCCCTCTGTCACTCCGACTTTTCTTTTTCCGTTTTCATGGGGTTCCCTGAGCTCTGAGGGAAAGTATTTGGTGGAGACATCTCATTTAGAGCTGTGTGTTCCAAGGACTCTCTCTGTGTGTAATATCTGTCTATGCGTCTCTGTATTTATTCCCATATGGTGCAGGAAGTAACCTCTTTGATGATGGCTAAATAAGGTACCAATGTATGAGTACAGTATATCATTAAGAAACATTTATTGTTAAATTTTTAAACTTTTTTTTTTTTTGAGACAGGATTTCTGTGTAGCCTTGACTATCCTGGACTTTCTTTGTAGACCAGGTTGGCCTCAAACTCACTGCGATCTGCTTGCTTCTGCCTCCTGAGTGCTGGGATTAAAAGCGTGCACTACCACCGCCTGGTGTTTCTTTGTTTGTTTTGTTTTTTAAGAACAGTAGTATTTGCTTTTACCTAGGTCTCTGGGCTATCTAGACACTTCTTGGTCACCCAAGCAATGTTGGTTATGGGTATCCCTCCATGGAGTGGGGTGATAAGTCAAATCAGACTTCATCTGGTTACTCCCATGAGATTTATGCCACCATTGCTCTTGCATATCTTTCACAGAGGACAGATTGTAGCTCAAATGTTTTGTGGTTCTGTTGGTGCTTAATTTTTTCTTTTGGTAGGCTGCAGAATACCCTTCTAGGTCATAAACCTAGGGCATGGGGTGAAGGTTCTCTGTAGGCACTAGCTTAATCTCTCCAAGCCCAAGCTTGGGTGTTGTCTTCATCAATGAGGTCTTGCTGTCAGTTTGTGGAGAATTAGCAATTGTCTTGGCAACAGCCTCAGTTGTTTGGGAGTTCCCAATATATTGCTATTTTTTTTTTTACTATGATAAATTTCTTCTCAAAAGTGACTTTAATTTCACTTTTAAAGTAAATACCTGTACAAAAAATATCTATTTCACAGAATGTTTTTAAAATATGTTGCTACTAGTGGCAGCAAAATTTAATTAAAGGTACTAAATAGAAGTATTTATACTAAGCTTCCTTTTAAGGACAGTTGATGAACATGCCTTTTAAATTTTATACTCTTAAATAAACCTTTATTACATCCTATCATTTCTTATCCAGATCAATGTTTTAAAAGCTTTATTCTTAAGCTCCATTATAGATTTGGATCACTATTCATAAATTCTAACTCTGGCCGGTTGGTGTCAGTGAGGACAAGGATTCAATATCTCAGAGAGGTAAACACAAACAGTGAAATTAGCTTGAGCCTCTGGGAACTATACTAAAGGAGATAATTGTGCCCTGCTGTGGCAATACCTAGCTTGATTGAATCATTTTTATATATGCACCCATTTCTAAAATGTATTCACTCATTGGCATATCCATTTAATATCATTGAGCAGCTAGTGCTTCAAATCTTGTACTTAACAGAGTGGGCGGATGTTAGAAGTCATACAACCACCTTCTCAGGACCATAGTCAGGAGAGGGACAAGTGCTAAATGCACTAAAGAGGAAAGGAGAGCACAGCGGGACTCGAGCCAAGAGAACAACAAAGAAAGATGGTGGGAACTGCCGAAAAAGAATAATTATGATTTGAGTGTTAAAAAGTTCCCCATTGTCAATAGATGAGAAATCAAAAATAAAGAGTAATTGCTCAAAGCCTTACAGCAGGTTGTAGAAAAGGAGACATCAAAACCTGTTTTCTTTAACTTTACTTGTCTGGATTTCGTATTTCCCACGATTTTGCTCAAAATTCAAGATTATCCACTTACATAAAAATTTCAGCACATTTTAATTAGTGTTACAGTAATAGTGCCTCTAGATGTCAAAGGGGAGACAGAGAAGACACATACGCTAACAACATCCAGATCTGGATGACAGTCCCTTTGGAGGAAGCATCTCCATTTTCGGCCTCACACTGTTGCTTCTAATGAGTTTCAAACACAGTGTTTAAGCAAACAACAAACAAACAAACAACAATAACAAAAACTCTGAGACCCGAGGCAAAAGGTACAGTGCTTCATACTGTAGAACTAACAGGTCTAATGAAAGACTAGAGGACATCTCTTCTGGACAGCGGTTAGAATGTGTAGATGTGAATTAAAAAGGCAGCACCACTGTATTTGAAATGAGTGGAAACCATTTTAGCTGCCAGAAGACTGGAATCTATTTGCAGTTTCATCGTAGTTTAGAATAGGACTGTTCAGAAATTTGAGAATAAGAAATGATAATGGCAAGATTTAGAACACAGTGGCCAAGTCTCTTATGAGATCAGAATCAAAGAAAGAATTAATGAATCTAAATAGGTCAGAACTAATAGAATTTTTAAAAAGGAAAAAGAAGATCTCAAAGTGAGAAAAGATAGAGGGAAAAAAAGAGAGTCTGAGGTCTTATAGTACTGTGAAGCAGGCAAAGAACCCTTCCTTCTTGCTTGCTGGGGAAACTAGCACTACCCTTTGAGAAACAGGTTCACACAGCTGGTAGAGAGATCTTACACCACACACCAGTATGTAGATACTCATACACAAGTTAAGGTCACCTGATTTTGAGAAATCCATAAGCATATGCCTCCTATGAAGATGTTTATTTCTACGGCTTGGATGCATGCTAGAAGATACTCTGACCAAATTTTATGTCTAAGAATATTAATAAAAGCATTAGAGCAGCCATATGTGGAAATAATCTAATAAATCTCAATACCCATAAACATGGGGTAGAGAAATATATTGCGGTGCACTAAATGCAATAAAATACCAAATGTCTTAAAATGTAAGGAACTGAAACTATACATTTAGTATGAATACATTTTCAGAAAATGGCACAAATCAAAACTTCCTAAAAATCAGGGCTTAATCCCATTTATAAAGCATTTCTATCCAGGTACAATTACATTATTTAAGTACCCAAGCTTTTATAGTGGACATACCATGAAGACAACCCTCTGATAGCTAAGGATAGGATGCTAGGGAAAAAGCAATCCGGAAAATGCTAAAAGGTAAGTGGTTCTTGTCCTAGTGAGATTGTCTGTCTTTTTGATCTGGGAAGACATTAATTAATAGTCCATGACTTTTTTTTTGTACATTTTTTGTACTTACTTTTTCTGCTTCTGTGGTAAAATATATGACAAAATCCAAGCTTATCCTGACTCATAGTTCACATTATAGTTCATAACTGTGGATAATGTCAAGCAACTGGTTATACTGAAGCCACAGTCAAGAAGTATAAAGCATAAAAGTTTTCACTCAGGTCATTTTATTTTTCTTTTTACACCATTTGCAGTTCCAGTGCAGGGAATGGTACTACCCAGAGTGGGCAAGTCTTCTAACCTCAATTAACTCAATGAAGAGAAACCCCTACAGGCATGCCCAGAGGCCTTTCTTCATCTCCTCCGATTGACAATTGAGGTTAAATACAACTATCCTATATTGTTCAATAAACAAAACCAGGAAATAAATGTGTGAAGAGGTGCCAGATGATGGGGTATGTATAAGCTATATCTCCTTGCTATTTTTTTTATAGTGAAAAGTTTCTGTGGAAGAAGAGGATAATGTGCAATAGTGAGGGTACAGTGTTAAGTGAGTTGGAGCAGAACAGATTAAAGGTCCCTTTGCAATTGCCCAGATGACTGGTGTTGTCACCTGTTCCTACTTAACATATGTTTTCAAGGTCTAAGCATGTAGCTCTGAGTCTTCTACTATAAGGACTGAGGGAGGAAAAAGGGAAATCACAAATTTCTGTTGTTAAGATTCATTTTCTTTGTCAAAAACCAGGTGTTTGTATATGTGTGGGCTTATTGTCTTATTCCTTTTGAGAGGCTTCATCCAGCAGTTGATGTAAACAAGTGCAGAGACCTACAGGCAAACAATAGGTAGAGCTCAGGGAGTTTTGTGGCAGAGTGGGAGGAAAAAAATAAAGGGAGCCTAAGGGGTCAAAGACACCACAAGGAGACATACAGGGTAAACTAGCCTGGGCCCACAGGGGCACAGAGACTGAACCACCAACCAAACAGCATGCGTAGGCTGGACCTAGGCCTGCTACACATATATAGCAGCTGTCCAGCTTGTTCTTCAGGTGGGTCCCCTAACAGTTAGAGTGGGGACTGTGTCTGACTTTGCTGACTGCCTTTGGCTCCCTGTCCTCTACCTGAGCTGCCTTGTCTGGCCTCAGAGGGTGAGGGTGGGCTTAGTCCTGCCCAGTCTTAATGCGCCAAGGAGCTTTGTTACCCTCAGGGAAGGGGAAGGGGCAGTTGTGGGGAGGGGGAGCGCAAGGGTGGGACTGGGTACAGAAGAGGGAGGGTGCAGCCTGTATCTGTAAAGTGATTAAATATTTAAATATAAAATAAAGAAAGAAAGAAATATCTATATAAATAAATAAATAAAGGAAAAAGGTTCATTTTGCAGCAATTACTTTCAAAGACTATTAATAGGGCTTAAGTCTAAATTGGCGCAAACTAGTCTGTGATGAAATGAAAACAAATTGCAGAGCCTAATATGCTGATCATTTTTGTGACAGCTTCTCTAGGTGTAGGGCTCTGTGACTAAAATAACAGCTTGCACAGAACGTCAGTAGTTTATGACTCTGAGGACATTAGCTTCGCGATCCGTAGATCTGCCTGTAGAAAAGGTCGTGGCGGTGCTTGAGCATTTTTATATTATCAAAGATTTAGTCACATCACTCTTAGCACCAGTTGATAATAACTTCATAATTCTGAATTTGTATTCAGCCACTTAAAAATCCCGTGCTAATTGCTTAGTTGATTCACAGCACTGCGTGTGCCTTGCAGACTTTGTAGTTAGCTCTCACTTTAATTGTTGCTGGTGACAGAGGTTTGTTTTAAGTGTGGTATTTTTGATGAGTACAATCTGCATGTTCTCCTGCCAAAGCTTTATCAAGGCCTATTAGAAGCCTTCATAACGTATGACTGCACAGAATGTCAGGATGGCCCAAACCCGGGAACTGCTCACACAACTCAAAGCTGTTACGGAGAGAATGAGAATATTTCTTAATGACTTCTTCAAAAATGTTTTGTCATAAAACACATTCTTGGCTGTAGCAAATCAAGTTGTCTTTGTGCATGGTGGGAGCTCACATGTTGCTTTGTGATGACAGTCTACTTTGATGTATGCAGCATTAATGACCACTATTCCCCTGGGGGGGGGAACTCATTTCTCTTATAGAGAATACATAAGTATTTTTTTTAAGTTCAAAAAGGCAGAGAGATGGAATTTGTTATTAAAGAGATCAGGATAAGAAAACCAATATAAGGAACAGCTGGAGAGGAAGGTGCCACCCCAGGGCTATGACACAGACACCCAGCGGCACAGGAGGAGCAGAGCAGATACAGTGAAAAGTGGAGGAAACATTGTGAAGGTAAGTTTTGAAGGAATCTCTGACAAAAAGCAACTGCTTGACAAATATGGCACTGAACTTAGTCTTTTCTTCTATTTATATATGGAGCATTCACCTACATGTATGCATGTGGATCATGAGTGCCTGTTGATTGTGGAGTCCAAATGACCAAGTTGGATACCCTGGACCAGCAATTACAAATAGTTATCAGCTGCCGTGTGGGTGCTGGAAACCAATCCCAGGTCTGGGCAAGAGCAGTTAGTGCTCCTAACCCCTAAGCCATCTCTCTGTTACATACATACATACATACATACATACATACATACATACATACTATTGCAAGATAATAACATTCAGTTATTGGTGACAACAGTAAATTAACACACATTTATATTATATTAGTATTTATATATTTATATACACATGTACATATGTATAGACCAAAATTCCAAATGTATATTTTATTTCTGATTCTTATTTTGTGTTCAGTTATTTAAATAGAGAAAAATCCTTTAGGTTGGAGATAAAACTATAAGAGCACACTCTAGTACAGCCACTTTGGAAATCAACCTGGCACTGTCTCAGGATATTGGGAATAGTTCTACCTGAAGATCCAACTATACCTCACAGGCATATATCCGAAAGATATTCCACCATACAACAAGAAAATTTGCTCAACTATGTTCATAGAAGTTTTATTTGTAATTGGCAAAAACAGGAAACAACCCAGATTTTCCTCAACCAAAAAAAAGGGATAAAGAAGCTGTGGTACATTTACATAATGAAATGCTACCCAGATATTAAAAACAAGGAAATTTGCAGGCAAGTGGATGGAACTAGAAAGGATCATCCTGAGTGAGGTAATCCAGATGCAGACACACACATGTGCTATATATTCACTTCTAAGTAGATATTAGCCATGTAGTACAGGATAACAATACTACAATCTACAGATCCAACGAAGCTAAGAAGAAGGGCCCAGGGGAGGATGCTTGAATGTCACTAAGAAGGAGAAATAGAATAGACACTAGAAATGGATGAAGAGAGAGAACTGAGTGGGAGAGGGTGTAGGGAAGGGAACTAGGGAGGGGATTGAGGGCAAGGACCAGGTGGGGGAGAGGGAGGGAGGGAGGTGAGGGGACTAGGAGGGAGAAAGGACACTGATGGGTGACATCTCTAGGACAAACTGGAGACCTGAGGCAGGCTACACTTCAGAGAGGATATGGGGTGACTCTAGCTGAGACTCTAAGTAGTACCGGACGTGGAAACTGAAGTGACTACCTCCTAGCCAGGCAGGACTTCCAATGGAGGGAGGGGAACACCAACCCATCCACAAAACCTTTGACTCCAAGTTAACCCTGCTTACAAGATGTGCAGAGATAAAGATGAACAGAGATTGAGGGAATGGCCAACCAATGACTGGCCCAATTTTAGACCCACCCCATGGGGCAGAGCCAACCTCTAACACTGTTAATGATACTCTGTTATGCTTGCAGATAGGATCCCAGCATAACTGTCTTTAGAGAGGCTTCATCCAGCAGCAGACTAAAACAGATGCAGAAACCTATTGCCAAATATTGGGTTTTGCTCTGAAAAGTGTGCGAAAGGATGGAGGGACCCTGAGGGGACAAGAACTCCACACGAAGACCAACAGAGTCAACTAATCTAGACTCATGGGGGCTTCCAGAGACCGAAGCACCAACCAAGGAACAGACATGGGCTAGATCCTGGCCCCATACACATATATAGCCAATGGGCAGCTTGGTATTTATGTGGGTTCCCTAGCAAGTGGAGTGAGTGTGAGTGATGTCTCTTATATGACTTTGTTGCTTGCTTTTGGATCACTTTCATCTAGCTGGGTGCCTTGTCTGGCCTTAGTGGAAGAGGATGTGCTTAGTCTGATGAGAGTTGATATGCTGGAATGGGTTGGCACCCATTGGGGTGGGAAGATGCCGGGCTCCAGTTCTCTGAGGAGAAGGAGAAGGGAAAATAGGGGGAGGGAGTATGAGGGTGGGACTCGGTGGAGAGGAGGCAGTTGTAATTGTCATGTAAAGAGAATAAATAAATAAAAATTTAAAATATTGTCAGCCAGATGTGGTGGCATATGTCTGCAATCCCATCACTCAGTGATGCAAAGGCAGGTGGGTCTCTGTGAGTTCAAGGCCAGCCTGATCTACAAATGAGTCCAGGACAGCCAAGGCTACACAGAGAAACCACGTCTAGAAAAAAAAAGGATTATCATCCCATAAAAATACAATCATAAAAAAATTCAATCATTAGTGGTAAAAGTAAATTGATATATACATTTTCATTTATATTACATTATAGTATAGTATATAAGCATATATATAAATAGATATAGATATAATCCCAAATGTTATACATTATTTCTGATTTTTATTTTATTCTAAGTTATTTAAATGGAAAAATCCTGAGGAGATAAAATTATCAGTGTCCAAAGTATTTCTTTTTGAAAATGAAATGCTTGATTTCAGACATTGCTTTAAAAAATAGCATGGCCACATATTGCATGGCCTTAGAATCTAAATGGAAAATGAACAAAATTCACTGTTTTTTACATAAGAATCTGAAATAAGAGTAGGAGATGAAAGGTTTCCTAGGCCCCCAACACAATTACAACAGTGTTAGCTCATTGCTGCTCCTGACTGGCTTCCAGACCTTCCATTTAGTACTGCATGGTAGGAGAGTGAGGGATTATAAGGCACATGTTCATCACATACAAAAGCTTTCTGGGGTTGCTTATTGAACTAATTGCTAAATAGCAATTTTGTATGGTTTACATTTTCTCTCAATGCAATGTCAACACTGAGTGTCCTACCACCTTCCTACACACAGAGTTGACACTGAAGAGTATCCGAAGGTTACCAGGGCAAGTAACTTTGAGGGTCCCCTTATCTGCAGGAAAATGAAGAAGAGCCCATTCTGAGAGCCAGAATCCTGCTTGTGTGCAGAAAGATGGGCTGTACCAGATGACAGAAGCTAGACACTCATCTCTGAAGACTCTGGCAACTTTTGACTTCAGAATGACAGTGGTATTTATAAACTCCAGACAGTGGGACCATGTTTTCATAAGATATTGTAAAGAAAACTTAATGATCAAATTTTATGATAAGACATTTTCTTTCAGGATATAGAAACACTTAATAAACCCAAAATATGGATAATTGATTATACCAAAAATACATACAAGTATTAAAATCAAAATCCAAATAAAAAAATTTAAAGTATCTTGGGAATAGTGACGTCTCTAGCCAAAACCATAAAAGACTTGGAAATTGCAAAAATTCTATTATTAGAGGAATATCAAATGGCTGAGAAACACTTAAAGAAGTGTTCAAGGTCTTTAGTCATCAGAGAAATGCAAATCAAAATGACTGAGATTCCTTCTTACACCCATCAGAATGGCTGAGATCAAAAATTCAAGCAACACCACATGCTGGAGAGGATGTGGAGAAAGAGGAACACTCCTTCATTGCTGGTGGGAATGCAAACTTGTACAACCACTTTGGAAATGTATGTGGCACTTTCTCAGAAAACTGGGAATAGGGCTTCCTCAAGACCCAGCTATTCTACTCCTTGGAATAGACCCAGAAAATGCTCCACCACACAACAAGGACATATGCTCAACCATGTTCATAGTGGCCTTATTCATAATAGCCAGAACCTGGAAACAGCCTAAGTGCCCCTCAGTTGAAGAATGAATAAAAAAACGGTGGTACACTTACACTATGGAATACTACTCATCCATTAAAAACAAGGAAATGTCGAAATTTGTGGACAAATGGATGGGTCTAAAAAGGATCATAATGAGTGAGTTAACCCAGAATCAGAAAGACTTACATGGGTATATACTCACTTATAATTGGGCACTAGCCCAAAAGGCACATCCCATGAAAGTCTACACTTACCAGGAGATTGGGATAGATGTGAGGACATCCTACTGAGACTCTAGGTAAAAGAAATATAGGAGATGGGGAAATAGAAGGACTTAGAGGGTCCTAGAAATCTACAAGAAGAACATCGTGATGGGTGGATTAGGGCCCAAGGGGCTCTGCTCAAACTATTGCACTAACGAAGGACAATATAAATGGCAAACATCAAACCCTTACTCTTATCTACCCAATGGACAGGACATTCTCCATAGTTATGTGGAGAGCGGGCACTGACTCTGACATGAACTCTGGGGCCCCATATTTGACCACCTCCCTTTAGTGGGGAGGCCTGATGGCACTCAAAGAAAGAATAAGCAGGCTACCAAGATGAGACTTGATGGTGTATGACCACATAGTGGGGGAGGAGATCCCCCTGGGTCTTAGACCTAGGGAAAGGGAATAGGGTGAAAGTGGGAGGGAGGGAGGAATGGGAGGATACAAGTGATGGGATAACAATTGTGTTGTAATCTGAATAAATTAATGAAACTAAAATTAAAAAATTCTGTTGTTTACTTGATTACTCGGTTGAGTGCTAATTCCACATACAAGCTAAGAGTAAAGCAGTAAACAGCAAATAATGAGGATTTCTTTCCTATAAGCCTACTCAATAGTGGAAAGGCATAAAATAATAAAAATGCATCTTACATGGAGTATATGGGACACATGCATAAAACATGTTATTTCATGCAGTGTTTTGGCATGCTTTTTATTATGGTGATAAAGACCATGATGAAAAGAAACTCAAGGAAACAGAAGGCAGTTTTAGCTGTTACATCCCAGTCACAACCTACCATGAAGAGAATTCAAGGCAAGACCTCAAGGCAGGAACCTTGAGGCTGGAATTGAAGTAGAGAAGATGGAGAAATGCTGTTTACTGGCTGGCATTTACAGTCTTACTCAGCTTGCTGTCTTCTACAACACAGGACCACGTGACTCAGAGCGGCACTATCTATAGGGGGCTGGTCTCTTTTACCTGAATCATTACTCAAGAAAATGGCCCATAGATTTGCCCAGAGGCCAATATGATGGAGGCAGTTTCTCAACTGAGATTTTTCTCCTCTCAGATTACTCCATCTTGTGTCAAAGGGGCAAGCAAGAAGAAGAAAAGAAAAACAACAAAAACAATCACTACATATGGTAATGACTTCTGAAAAGCTCATCTGAATAACCAGATCAAAGCATCCCTGAGAATGGATAAGAGCCTTTACAAACTCAGCAATCACACAGAGGATGATTGCATGTACTCTGGGGGTGAGTTTTTGAGACACTTTTGAGAAGAGACCTTGTGTGTTTGGAGCTAAAGGTATAAAAGTAATGCAGTTGTGTAGGTCACACTTTGAATGGGGTTTGGAGGCCATTGTGATAAGTTTAGCTGCTCCTTCAACAGAAACGGAAAGTCATGCAAAGGTAAAGCAGGTGGGTTCTGAGCGGAGGAGGGAGATGGTATGATGTGTTTTAAAAATTAGCTAGAGCATAGACCTGTATTATTCAGAATTGACTGGAAGAAGCAAAACTCTCCTCAAGAAATCATGACTTGCCAGGGATTTATAGGTACTTTTCTGGAGATAGAACTGGCATTTTTGGGTAGGGTTTTAAGTGCTTGGAGAGAAGCACCTAGAGATCCAAAACAAAGGCTCAGTGGAGGCAAGAGGGTGGGCTTCTGAGTCTCCATCAGTGCTCAGATTTGGAGTATGTATCGCAATAATTCTATTAAAGGAACTAAAATTTTTAATCAATAGAGGAAAGTCCTCAAGGTGAATATTCAATACGGAATCAAAGACAGTGTTTTGTAAAGACCCGAAGCACTGAATACAAAATTAATACACATTCAGAGTTAGTGGCAGCAAAGAACAAAGTGTGTACTTGTATAAAACCCTGACACAATCACCACTTAGAATCTTTTAAAAGAGAAATAACATGTGTTACAAAATAATAAGCATTAAAATTATCATACTATTTGGAGCTTAGATATTGGAAAGGCAAAGTTTAATAGCAAACATTGACAGTGAACTATTTACCTTTGTTCTCTTAAAACACCTTTGGGAAATTCAAATTAGAATGAGAAAAGGCATTTTATTTATCATTTATCAGATTGGCAGCCATGAAAGGGAATGTTAATCTTTTTTTATTATTAATTTATTGTTGTTACATCTCAATGGTTATCGCATCCCTTGTATCCTCCCATTCTTCCCTCCCTCCCATTTTCCCCTTATTCCCCTCCCCTATGACTGTTCCTGAGGGGGATTTCCTCCCGTTGTTTATGCTCATAGGGTATCAAGTCTCTTCTTGGTAACCTGCTATCCTTCCTCTGAGTGCCACCAGGTCTCCCCCTCCAGGGGACATGGTCAAATATGAGGCACCACGAAAGCCTTCACTTACTAGGAAACTGGGACAGAGGGGAGGACATCCTATTGGGACTCTAGATGAGAGAAGCATGGGAGAATAGCAAAGTAGAAGGATCCAGAGGGTCCTAGAAACCTACAAGTAGAACATTATGATAGGCAGATTTGGGCCCAGGGGTCCCACTCAAACTAAGGCACCAGCCAAGGACAATACAGGCGGCAAACTTCAAACCCTTACCAAGATCTAGCCAATGGGCAGAACATTCTCCACAGTTGAGTGGGGAATGTTAATCTTTTTGAGCAGCATGTGAGGCAGGGGCTTCCAAGACACCAATTAAGTGAATTCAAGGCAAAGCGTGTATATGGGCTCATGCCAGGAGACTGGCAAACTGAAACGGGAGGATCACCGTGAGTTTGAGGCCAGTCTCTTACAGAGTGAGACTCTGCTCCTGTCGCCACATAGTCTCAAAATACAAAGGTAAAGCTTTTCCATATCACACATTTACAATCAGAAAGTGAATATCTCCAAATGCTCTTTAGTTTGGGCTGCATTTCCACATCCCAGGGAAAACACACATAAGGAAACAGACTATGAACAAGCTTAAGAATGCAGGTGGATCTCTGTGAGTTCGAGGCCAGCCTGATCTACAAAGTGCATCCAGCACAGTCAAGGTTACACAAAGAAGCTCTGTCTTGTAAAAAAAAAAAGTGTATCTGAAAGATAACTTACTTTGAGTTTCGAGGATGGTTCAAGGGAGCATCCTACATGTTCCAGGAGTTGGATTAGAAAGTTGAAAAAAGTCTAAGAGACTTTAGGGAAGTCTTTTTCATGACTCCATTCCATGCCTCCAAAGCCCTCACATGGTCAGTTCGGAGCTGGACTACAGGTCATTTTTATTAGAAGGGAGAATCTGAGCTTAAGAACTATTTGTGTCTCTGTGTGACAAGAGATTCAACATATCACTGTAATAAAATTGCTTTTGATTGTACCTCTACAGTTTAATGAATGAAAAATAAAAATGTCAAGTTGTAGTAGTTAGAATGGTAGCAGCTCAATACAGCCCTGAATAAGCTAATGAACATTTGAAGTAGCTATAGGATCCATTCATTAAGTAGCTGAAAAAAAAACATTGCTCACATCTCCTAGGTAAAAATCCTCTCATTATTTTACAAATTTACTGTGTATACTGCTAAATGGGAAGAAAATATCCAAAGCTACCCAGAGCATTACTCATCCTTTAAAATGTAACTACTAGCAACAACAAATATCCTATAGGATATAATCTGCATGAAGTGTTTTAAAATGATTTTTGTATATTAATATCAAACAGTTCTATTAATTTGAGAATATAATCGCCTCAGTTTTTATGGATAAGGTAACATTGTTTAGCTTGTACTCATGCGCCTTCCCAGTCATGTAGGTGAGCGTGGTTGTGTATGGGGATGTTTGTGCACACAAAGGTCAGAGGTCCATATCACGTGTCTTCCTGAGGTGCTCTCCACCTTATTTCTTGAGACAGGAGCCTCTACACTAGCTATGTAATGAGCTCCTGAGAGCCACCTGCCTCTGTCTCCCCAGGACTGGAATTACTGACATTTGATGCTGCACTTGGCTTTTAAGTGGGTCTTGGAGAGTCAAACTAATATTCTCATGCTTGCCTGGCAGGGACTTTATCCACCAAACTTCCTTCCTGATCCATACACGGTCAATCTTATGTCACCCTCAGTTACAGGACTCTGCAAAGCTCATGTCCTCCAGGAAAATTATATTTGGCTGTGCCAATGCCTGTTTTCTACTTTATTTAAATTTTTGTTGTTGAAAGTGGAATCATATTTTCACTAAAAGATGGAAATAAATCAGTCTGAAACATGAAGAGGACAAAATTGAAAAAAATAACCCACAAAATCTCTTCACATTAAGTAACTCTTATTACTTCATCCCCTATTCAGTTTTCAGAATGATCTTGTGTTTTTTTTTTTTTTTTTTTTTTATTGCTGTTACAAGTGAGAGAGAGCTGGATTTGAAGAGAGAAGAGATAATGTAGCTTGAATTAAAAGATCTAGAGAGAAAATTTTACATTTGAATCCACTGTTCTGATGCCAAAATCTGAATTCTTGCCCACTCATTAATTTACACTGTCTCCATCAAGTCTTCCCATTGTCTTTATGTGAAAGCACACGCCTAATCTGGCTGAAGGGGTAGAAATGACATGGCACAGAATGGAAGAACTTGGGGCAGCCTTTTAACAAATGGTAGAATTTGATTCCCTACTCTGTATTTTTATACATCAAATTTAACACACTGCTTACATTTCTACATCTTTCAGGTCACAGTTCAAACTTAGTAGTTTGAGAATAAAGACTATTTTACTGTGAAGTCATTTGAAATCTTGCCTTAACTTTCTTTACCTGTCGAACTAGAACAGAGATCTTGAAAATACAGCTGCTGTGACTCCTTCTCTAGAAGTCCTTGCTGTTCCTGGGCAGACACAGATGACTCATCCACTGCAGCCCTAACCAAAGGTCAGTCTTTACTTTGGCATATTCTGGAAGTTTCTGGTCACTGGGAGACCTGCCTTTCCCTCCTCCTGCTCATATCTGCAGTCAATTGACTCGCGGCCCCACAACACTGGCTGAACTGGACAGAGGAAAAGTTTCTCTTGTTATAGTCATTTTCTCCTGAACAAAGATAGCCTTTTTTTTTTTCTAAAAGGAGGGTGAGTGGGATGAAGTAAATGATAATTTTGCCAGGTCCATTCGAGATACTTTGTCGGAGCTAGTCTGTCTGTGGCAGCTGCTGGACTGCCTGATCTGAAAGCTTTCAGGGAAAGGTGACAGGTTTTCTATTTCTGGTGAGCTGAATGCCCCTTCCTTTTGATTCTATTATCGAGCACAGTGGGAAACTTGAAAGAGAAGCTGTCCTGCACAGAGGACAGAAACAGCACACTGGAAGCTGGGTGTTTAAAAGCCAGAACCAAATTTGTAGGGATTTCCAGAAAGGAAAAAAAAAGGTATAGATTCCCAGACTTGAAGCTGCAAAGACACTCTCTTTCCAAAATGAAACAAACACACACACACACACACACACACACATAAAATTTAATCAAATTCAATAATAAGTTACATAAACCACAATGTCTTTGGCAGGATTATGGGGAATTATGGAGAAATAAGGTACAGTATTGAATTAGTTATGGGAGTTGCGACTAAGAAACTTAGAAGGTTCATATAACTTTACTGGACAATATAAAGATGTATGAAATCCTGCACCCATTACTGTCTTATTGCATAATCAGCTGAAATGCCTATCCTCAATCCAGTCCTAACACTTACCCTGCCTCTTATTTATTAGATAAACTCAATATTTTTAAAAATGATGAAAAAATTAGTATGGGTCCTGTCTCTCCCTGTATTTCCTAAAATATATTGTGAAAATGTGCAAAAGCCACAATACATATATTTAAAGCATCTTAGTTCCTTGAATTGATGAGCTAATGCATTATTACATTTATGAAAAGACTGATAAAAGGAAGGTGGGATATTTTTCAAACCCCCCTTTTCCTAGATAGATGATTATTTTCTATTCTCACTTAAATGGGTCAAAGACTTTGCTTTCAAATGCTAATAGGTTGCTTCTTTATCTTCCTTAGGCCTCAGACCATTCATAGTCAATATTTAATTTCCTCAAGTGCTTTATTGACCATGATCTTGGAGATTATATTTGGCTCCATACAACATATAGTTATGATTTTAATTGAACTTCAGAGTACTTTCCTCAATATAAGGATCAATAAGAAAAAAAGTTTAGTCTGAACATTTCATTGTTCCACTTCAAAATACATGCATCAGGCAGTATTTTTAAAAAGAGAGAGAGAGAGAAAGGGAAAAAAAACAATATAAAAAGAAGTAGGAAAAGGTTAGAAATGGCACTATCAGGGATGGATAGATTAATCAGGGATAGGAGCATTTATGGTTCTTGAAGATAAGCAGGGTTTGGTTCCCAGCACCCACATAACAAGTCACAACCATTTATAACTCCAGCCTCAGGAAGACTTATGCTTTTTTCTGTCCACACACATACACTCAGGGACACATGCATACACGTAAATAAAAAGAAAGAAACTATGAGGCTGTCCTCTTACAGTCGTCACCTAACAGCCCCCAGAATCTCTTGGTGAAAGGTTTGAAACATGCAAGAAACACAAACCTAATCCAGGCACCTACACTCTTTGCTACTAAGTTAAAACAACTATTCAGAAAGAAGCTTATGTGAAGAAACGGTAGGCACACATTAAATCCCTAACTTGTATGCAGGTATAAGTGAGTATATATCATTTGAGTCTTTCTGCTTCTGGGTTAACTCATTCATTATGATCATTTCTAGCTCAATCCATTTGTCCACAAATTTTGGGAATCCCTTGTTTTTAATAGCTGAGTAGTATTCCATAGTGTATTTGTACCACAGTTTCATTATCCATTCTTCTACTGAGGGACACTTAGGCTGCGAATAGCAAAGTAGAAGGATCCAGAGGGTCCTAGAAACCTACAATTAGAACATTATGAAAGACAGATTTGGGCCCCGGGGTCCTGCTCAAACTAAGGCACCAGCCAAGGACAATATAGGCGGTAAACGTTAAACCCCTACCCACATCTAGTCAATGAACAGAACATTCTCCACAGTTGAGTGGAGAGTGGGATATGACTTTCACACAAATTCTGGTGCCTCATATTTGACCATGTCCCCTGGAGGGGGAGACCTGGTGGCACTCAGAGGAAGGATAGCAGGCTACCAAGAAGAGACTTGATACCCTATGAGCATATACAGGGGGAGGAAATCCCCCTCAGGAACAGTCATAGGGGAGAGGAATAAGGGGAAAATGGGAGGGAGGGAAGAATGGGAGGATACAAGGGATGGGATAACCATTGAGATGTAACAAGAATAAGTTAATAAAAAATAAAAAATAAAAATAAATCCCTAACTTGTTTTCAAATGATAATTAAAAGGCTGAGTGGATGCTCTTCTTGCTTGCTTGCTTTGATCAACTTCTCTGTTTCTAAGATCTCAAGGCAAGTAGGTGATTCTCCTGCCTCCCGTCTCTTCAGTAAGAGCTGAATGTTAACAGCAGACACATGGGGCAACTACTCTCAGATTGTTGCATTTGGGAGGCATCTCTGTTCATTTCCCACCATCCTAGGGGACTATTTAGTGTAATGGGAAGTGATTTGACAAATGGTTCATGACTTGCTGAACTCAGGTATTGTACCTTAGAATGGAAAAAGAACCCTACCAAGGGGTAGCTTTCTCTCTGAGAAAGAAGTTTTGTCAACTAGGACACAAGCTAATGTCTTTTTGGAAGAGAGATTCCGAAGACGGGCCTGTGGACAAGCCTGTGGTACATTTTCTTGGCTGACGAATGATGCGGTGTGGCAATGCAGTGTGTAAAAATAGCTGTTACATTCTACAATGCTGAAACTTTTGCTGGACCTCACAGCAAGAGGTAATAACACACCTTCATGTCATGTGAGCCTTTAGAGAGCTAGCCTACTGTGTATTCTGCCTGATTGTTTAACCTGCCTTTAAGAGAACATTGTAACAGCCAATTTACACCTTGCCTTACATTTCCCATGTAATCAACTTTTACAACCTAAACTAAAACATAGTTATAATCTTAAATTGTGTATAATTTTGTATTTTAATCTCTTCCATGCCCCCAACCCAGAGAAATGTATGAGCATTTTCAGGAGTGTTATTATAATAATTTTCTGGAGACAGAAAATAGGCGAAAAGTGGTCTTATAAAAAGTATCTGCCATAAATGCTGAAATCAGCATTCAGACATTGTTTGTTATCTAGGTCAAACTTAATCCATTATTAAAAACTCTGCTAAAGATTTCTGTAAAGTTCCTATATTCCTTCCTCCTTCGTGTTTCCTTTGCTCAATAAAAGAGAGGGCAAAGACCTTTGTTAGTGCCAGAAACATCCAGAGAGACATACACACAGGGGGGTAGATTCAAAAACAGTCATCAGGCAGGCACAGATGCAGACTCACACAATGGTAGGAGTGATGGAAGACAGGGAAAATGAAGTAGCGAATTCAAATCTGGACTAGCCCTTGGGTAAATGACTACAAGAGGAAGAGCTTTGCCTTCTTTCTTCCGTACATTACTGGTGACTGTGAGCTTGTTATTAATAAGTATAAACTGATCACAGTGCAGAAGGCTCCAGCTTACTGTGGGTGGTGCCACACATGGTATGGTAGGTTTGGGTGCTATAAGAAAGCAAACTCAGAAAGCCACAAGGGGCAAACCAGGACTCTTCCATTGCTTCTTCTTCTTCTTCAGTTTCTGCTTCCGAGTACCTACCGCAAGTTCCCGCCCTGACTCTTCAGATGGTGGACTCTGAGTTTTAAGTACATGAACCCTTTGCTCCTCAAGGTGCTTTTCATCAGTGTGTTATCACAGCAGTAGGAACCTTAAGTAAGACAGATGTGTTCTAAGACTGTGCACAAAAGTTACTCACTTAAAGGGGAAATCCAGTTGTTACATCATCATTGTAAGGTTGATCTTGCATTACGCCTTGGGGATTTTAATACGTAAATACACCGTTAAATGGTTCCCAGTCCAAGAGTTTGAAGACTGAGGGTGACTAACAACACTCTGTTGATGAGCTGTGAAATGCTGCATATGGAAAGCTAAGAGCACCTTGGTCTACCTTAGCCCGAATAGATGTTTACTTTTAACCCTTATATCTGGCCTAATAGTCTGATGGCCACTGAATAAACCTGGAGGGATGTGTTGCAAGCTTACTGGACCATAAAACTCTACCAACCATGCTGCAGAATATTTGAAACCTGCAGCAAGATTTTCTCATTTGCTATGGCCTGTGTGAGAAAGAAGCATCATTACATCAACCGAGTACAGTAGTCTAGGCCTCTCAGATTTCTTCCATTTTAAAAATATTTTCTTTTATCCATTTAGACAAGGATTCACTATGTAGTCCTTGGTGACCTGTGAAGATGTGTAGACCAGGCTGACATCCAACTCACAGAGATCAACTTGCCTCTGCTTCCCTAGTACTGGGATTGAAGAGACGAACTACCACACTGGGCATTTCTTTTTCTTTGGACCAAACACATTAGTCAGGGTCACTCATGTTTGTGCTCCCAAACCACGGCACTTTTTAGTCAGAATTAAATATTTTTGCTTTCTGTTAAAACAGAATTGTTATTTTACACCTATATATAAAAGACAACGGTCTATAATTTTTTAAATGTGTTCTTCTATGTTTACTTATGTTGGTTATAAAAAAAAAAGCACCAAATGTTTTGAGGGCTCAGAAGTTGCAGTCAGACATGTGTGTTCCTTGTGGAAAGCTGGACACTGTGAGAAGCCAGAGCAATGTTTAAGGCCCTGAAAGGGCACCAAACATGCTAACTGATAGCTGTATAAATTTGCATGTCTATTATCTATGAATCACTACGTAACTCAAAGTCCGCCCTTTTACCCGACCCCTTTATATCTTGGTGCATTAGGACCACATTCTTCTGGTCTGTGTCCTGTCTCCAGAGTATGTACATTGGGTGGGAGACTTCTGAGAGCCAGGCTGCTGCCTCTCACTCTTTGAAGAATTCTCTCCAGAAATAGATGGCCCAGCACTCAGCTGAGATTCAAGCAGACTTCCATGTAAATTCTGAAACTATTTTCTTATGTAGTCTTGGGGCTCAGGAAATATCACCCCACAGCTTAGCTCTCTGGCATGCTGAGTGCTTTGAACTAAGGAGGCTGAGGGTAGGAAGGAATATGGCTCCTAGTGAAAGAGCTTGTTGAGCACTAGGTTTCATCCCCAGCACTTGCAAACCAAAGGCCAATAAATAAATAAAAGAATGAATAAGTAAAGCCCCTCTTCTGTTCCTTTCTCTTCAAGACTGAGGAAAATGCTATCTTTGAAGTTCCCTTTAAGATGATAAAAAACAAAAGGACTGCAGTCAGCATAGACCCTCTTCCCAGTAACTTCTTAATCAAAGAGGATTATTTCATATCTATTATGAAAACAGGACCTGAAAGTCACCCACGCAGAGAGACTGTCACAGCCCACAACCTCTTCTGAGCACGGCTCTCTAGGAGACTTTATCAGCACACCAAGGCAGGAACCTGTCCCCACCTCCTTTCAGAATCATCAGCCCCTATTTTTTTTTTAATAATTCTGAATTTTATTTAAACTGTAATCATTTTGGCTCTTACTTGCATTTCATGTATCACTTTGTATGGCTCCCATGTGTATGCAATTAATTTGCATGTCTTTCTTTTTTTAAAATATATTTTATTAATTTATTCATATTACATCTCAATTGTTATCCCAACCCTTGTATCCTCCCATTCCTCCCTCCCTCCCATTTTCCCCTATTCCTCTCCCCTATGACGTGACTGAGGGACACTCCTTCCCCCTGTATATTGCATGTCTTTCTTATTAATCTGTTTATTATAGTTTATTTCATAAATGAAAATATTAAGTGTTCAGAAGGTAAAAGGAAAACTGTCTTGCCTAAAGTTTACATTTTTCTGGGAAATTTTCTCTAAACTGCCATCCACCTGAGCATCCTTATGGAGCTGCCAGAAGTTGAAAGCTGGGAAAGTTGTTGGCTTTGTCTTTTAGCTGTCCCAGAGTCTTAAGAATCAGTCTATCACCAACTGTTGAGTCCCTGAAAGGTTTTGGTTCTGTTGTCTTTTGTGCAGTTTGCTAAGCCTTCACGCTGTTTACTGGAAGCTTTCATTAACTGTGTATAGTCCCTTCCTCAATGGCAAGACTTAGACACAGGGACACGGTGTTTATGTAACTGGATGAAATTACTCAATAGCTGTAAATCTTATCTATATTGACAAAGTGAAAAAAAATCTTGAAGCTTCGATTAAGAAATAGAGATAATTAAGTGCCAAGGACAAGAGGATTTAGTAAATTAGCTCTCAAGAAGTTATTTCTCAACTCTAACAGCTACTAATCTGTGACCTAGTCCTTTGTGATTCTACAAAGCAACACAGCAGCCTTCCAAGTTCCATTGTTTGTACCAGTGTCTTATCTGAGGCGTTTTGTGATGAGCTGTTGTGTTGTGGCCATGCTGGCACTACTCCATTACCAAATGACCACTCAGCTTCAAAGTCACCTGAACATTCAATTTCCTTTCAGACATAATGGCACATTACAGTTTCCAAAGCAACATATAATATAGTCCAAATGACTCTGGCTAGAATATCACAGAAATCACACCAACTGTTTTTACATCTTTGAATTTGCAAATGACTCTGTCACTCTCTAAACTTCCACAGACAAGTAGTACGTCTGTGTTTCAAAGGTAAATTATTATTATACATTCTCAATACAGTTTCTCATTGCTTATTTTAGGAAATCTGGTTTCATTGACCACACAGGGTCATGTACAATTACCTTATGGGCAACAGCAATACTAACACATCTGCATGACAGCTACCATCTTAAGAACTGAAGTGAATTGATGTGAATCAGAATAGGAAATTGCTGTAGCATTGTTGCATATCAATCCTCATGATGATGTTATTCAGTCAGTACCGATGTGAATGAACCCCTATTCTGGCATTGCTATAAATTACATCATCTGCATAGACCATTTTTCCTCTAATGTCTGTTTATGACAATCACATTTTCCCATTTTTCTTTCACATAATATGGGAACAATCAGTATCAGAGACAAAACAAAGCCCATAGCGCCATGACTACTGATTACATTGGTTCAGCAATAAAAAATGAGCCATGTCTGTTTGAATTCCAGGTTAGATTCAAATTGTAGCAGTGATGTGCCTAACTTGTTGGAAAATATCACTTTTATTATTATGCAATTCTGTGTTCATCTTCACAAATACATTTTATATTGAGTCATCTCTGTCAAAGTGCTTAAAAGAAAATATCCCATATACAGGTACTAAAATTTTCATTTCAGTTTCACATTTTTCAGATGATGTACCACTTTATACTGGATACGCATTAAATTCTTGGTAGATTTCTGCATACATGTAGCATTGTATGTACTTCTGACATTGCAGGATATCTTTTTCTTTTATCTGTACTTTGAAAAAAAATCCCTGCTCATCTTCAAGCTGGTTAAGGGTCCTTCTTTAAGCCTTGACCACTACCATACTGTGAATTAGATTATTCTTGTATGTTCTCTATTAATGCTGTGTGCAAAACATGAACATTATATATATCTTCTTTGAATGGACCTTTAACATTCACAGAAGTTTATTACTTCAATGATCAAGTGCTGATAGAAAGTATTATTTCCCTTTTACAGATAGAAAAATAAATCATACAGTGTAAGAGCTGGGGATAGGGTTCCATCAGTGTAGTGCTAACCTAGCATTCAGGAAGCTCTCTGTTCAATCCCCAATACTACGTAAAACCAGGCATAGTGACACATGCCTATAATCACAATACCTGGGAGGTGGAAGCCGAATGGTAAATTGTTCTAGGTTATTCTCAGTTCAGAGTCACCTTGGGATTCGTAAGACCTGATCTCAAAAAGCAAAGCAGCATAAAATGCTCAGCACTTAATCTAAATTTATAATTAAGACCCAGGGCACTTAAACATAGGCCGTATGGCAGTACAGTCTCTATCCTATGTTTCTCTTTGAGAGAGCTTTACACAGATATAGTTGATATGGCATACAGCTTACCTATACAATGGACAGTCAAGTGACACTAGTAATTTTATACATGGGTGCAATCGTCCTTCTGAACAGTTTGACCACACTGTTACTCTCCAAAAGAAATCTGTAGTTGTACAATTCCCATCCCGTCTCCCCAGCAATGGGCATATTACTCATCTTCTTTCTGTCCCTATAGCTTTGTTTCTTCTGTCCATTTTTTATAAGTGGAATATTAAATAGTCCATGTAATCTATAGTGACTGGCTTATTTCATATAGCATATGTTCAAGGTTGTTCTGTGTTATAAGTGTGGAATTTAATTGTATTGCCAAATAAAACATCGCTTTTGGGTATCACATATTCCATTTGTCCATGCATCAGTTGACAGACATTTTAAATGTTTCTGATTTAGGTTGCTATCAGTAGTACTGGCATAAAGATTTGTGTTCAAGGTTATACAAGAGAATTTATTTTAATTTTTTGTTAAAACAATATCTAGCGCAGAACTGTTAACCTATATGGAAACTGCATGCTTAGTAATTTGAGGAACTGCCAGATAGTTTTCTCAATGCCTGTGTCATTTTATTTTCTTACAGTGCTGTTTGAGGACTCCAAATTCCTTACACCCTTATCAATACTAGTTATTCTGTCTCCTGGTGGGTAATGGTACCATAGTTGCTGTATTAGTCACTCTTTTCTAAAGCAATTCTCAATCTGTGGGTTGCAACCCCTTGGGGTCCATTAGAAAACATATATTTACATTACTATTCATAACAGTGGCAAAATTATGGTTGTAAAGTAGCAACCAAAATTATTTTATAGTAGGGGTCACTACAACATGAGGAACTACACTAAATGGTCATAATATTAGGAAGGTTGAGGACTGCTGCTCAAAAGGAACAGAACTGGTAGGTGAATTTACTAGAGTGGCTTACAGGCTGTGGTTCAGATAGTCCAACAATGGCTGTCTCCTGACAAAAAGACCAAGAGTTCAGTAGTTGTTCAGTCCAGGAGGCTAGATCTCTCAGCAGTCCTAGTTTGGTGATGCAGTCCTAGAGGATTCCTGGGGAGTTGCCAGGTCTCAGTCTACATGGGAATCCTAAAGAAGTAGGTACTAATACTGCAGAAAGAGGATGGATGAACTTGTCAGCAAGAGTGTGAAGGCACACAGGCAAAAAGCAAAGGCTTCCTCCCTCCATGTGCCCAGACTTTGGATGGGTCTTCCTATCTCAAATGGTCCAAACAAGAAATCCACTCACAGGCATTCCTATCTGTGTGAGGTTTAGTTGACTCAATGCACAGTCAAGTTGACAGCCAAGATTTGTGACCTGAGTGGTCTGAAGTACTTCACTGTGGTTCTAGTTTGTATTTTTATGCTGTCAAATAATGTTGAGTATGTTTAACATGTTTATAGGCTGTATCTCTTGAGAGAGTTATCTAGTTTCTTTGGTCATATCTGACTGGTTTCTTTTTCTTTGTTGAATTGCACTTTCCTTTTATATATACTAAATATGAACCGCTTACATGTTATATGATTTGAAAATATTTTTAGGGAATTGATAGTGCTATTTTCTTTCTTCTGCTCAGTTTGGATCAGTTTATTTAATTTTTGAACTGGTTCTTAATCTGTTCAGTAATGACATCCTAAATATGGAATTCCTCCAGGAACTATCTTTTTGAAAAATGTTACTTTTTATTTATATTTATTGTGTGTCTGGGTGTAGGTATACACATTTGAGTATAGGTGCTTATGGAGATTAAATAGCTGTTAGATGCAATGGAACTAAATTTACTGCTGGAAAAACAAAAACCACATCCATTCAAGAATCACCACCCCCACCCCCAGCAACCTGCCTTCAGTAACTCAGCACCAGTGGCCATGGTATCACCAGCCACCAAATTCAACACATTTCCACTTTCACCACAAGTATTCTCCTTACGCATGTGCACAATGCATTTTGTAAATCCCAACCTTCACAGCTTACTCTTTTTCTCTTTCATCCTCATTCAGAGGCAGTCTTTGTGTACACCTCCCCTCCACACCCAATAAATCTCTCTTAAGAGGTCTACTGCATGGTGTGGCTTTTCGGCTCTCCTTGATCTTCTGATCACCATGAAAATCTTAACATTTGTGCCAAGACTCAGTAGAATATCCTGGTGCCTGAACTCTACCCTTCGGAGGTCTAAGCAGTATTAGGGCCCTATAACTTATCTCCAGTACACCTGTACCAGACTCACATTCTGGCTCAATGATTGCTTGGCACACCATCCACTAGCAGCAATTGGTAAATTTTGCCCTTGGTCAGGGTAAATCCTTCCCTGGATCCACAGGAGGGATTGTTGAGCATCCAGCACCTCTTTGGTATTCTTGGAGGTAGAGGTGTCCCCAACCACAGTCTTTAAGACTATGGTTGACTCTCTTCACCCACCCCACCTCTGACACTCTCCCTTGAGTGAGGGTTTGTTCTTAAGCTTGGTTTTTGCCTTTGGTAAGCCCTGGTATCAGGCACTGAGTCTCATGGGAACTTTAGCCCTTGACCAATGTTTAGTGTGTTGATGATCCACTGAAAGGCTTATGTTTTCCACTTTGGTCCTGCCCTTGTCCTGGGGATGCCTTGGACTTTAGGCCTAGATCATTCCCCTCTTTTTTATCGATGGGAACAGTGTCATATATACCTACTGGCTCCCTTTTGAGATACCTCTTGGTGAACCTTTGACCCCTTCACCTTGCATCTGACTTAAGTGCCTCTAAACTTGGCACCTTTACAGTCCAGCCTAGCCTCAATATTCCTTAGCTAATCAATGAAAATGGCCATCCTGCAGCAACTAAATTGCAATATTATCTGAGACTTTACAATTACTGCCAGGTATTGGGGAAATGGAGAGAGGTTCTCTATGCCCAAGCTTTCTCTTGCGTTTACTCTAAGCCTTCCCTCTCTTCTTTGTGTTCTCATATTGAGCTCCTTCTAGCTATAAAGTTTGAAAAAAAATGATCCTTCCACTACTCTTTGACCATTGTAACAATTGTCACAGGACCGGACCCCAGATTAACCCCTGCTGACCACCCCAGAGATGTCTAAAGTGCCATCAAGAGGGATACTGGACTGTTCACTGCACTCATGTCCCTTGAAGTGTGGGACATCATACCCAGATCCTGGTCCTGATGACTTTCATCTTCAACAAGAGGGCCCAGGTAGTCATTATGCTATCAGGGTGACCCTTCTCTTTCCCCCTGGACTCTAAAGCCACTTACTTGGTCCTAACAGAGTTTAGAGGACGTATCTCTCCTTGTTTCCCTATCACCAAGTTAGGGAGACAGTCTTACCAACCTTGCCAGACCCCAGTCAATTACATTTTCAGGGATGTTCATCTCATTCCTGATGGTGTTAACCTGTGCTGTGCACTTATTGAGAAGGTATTTTCTAGACAAAGTGGGAGCCTCTCTTTATTTCCTTTGCTTCTTCCATTGCCCAAACCCCAAGCTTGCCAACAGCCCTTCCCCTACTAACATCCCAACCTACTGGTTCCAATATGTCATTTCCTTTGCTAGCTTCTCAGGTAGATCACCAAGTCAAGGATACCCCAAACCCCTCTCTTGCCAAACACCATTACCTCATTGTCATGCAATTACAGGACCTTACCCAGTACATCACAGTAGCCCAGTACCCACCCTCGCTCCAGAGCCTCAGAGGACTTAAGCTTATCTTCTCCAACCTCCTAAGGGGAAAAAAAAAAAAAAAAGACTTGGCCCCACACTTTCCCCTATACCTACAGTTCAAAAGCCCAATGGTGCCTACCCCTTGGCTCAAGATCTCTGGCTCAACAATTCTGTAGTGGTCTTCCTCCACCCTGCTGTTGCTAACCCTTACACAGTTTATCTCCCACTAATCCCTCCGAGTCCTCCCATTTCTCAGTCTTGAACCTCAAGGACTCCTTCTCTATCCCACTTGACATCTTTGCTTTCACTTGGACTGACCCTTATAACCACCTCTCTACCCACGTACCTGGACTATCCTACTCCAAGGCTTCTGGGACAGCCCTGGCTTCTGATCTCACTTTGTCTCTCCCCAAATCTAAACTTATAAAATATGTAGATAATATTCTCTGCAATCCATCCCTATAATAGCTAATCTGATACCTCCGCTCTTCTGAATTTCTTGTCCATCTTGGCTATAGAGTTTTACTGTCTAAGGTCCAACTATCTACCCCTCGGGTCACCTACTTGGGACTAATCATTACCCAAACCCATAAAGACATTACCTTGAATTGAAAATACCTAATCCAGTCCCTCACAGTCCCCTCTAGGAAAGAGCAGACTTTTATCATCCCAAGGAGTAACTGGCTTCTTATGCTCCTGGATCTCCTCCTTTTCCCTCCTTACTGAGCCCCTAGATGAGGATGTCCCCAACCCTCACATGAACCTCTTCTCACACCCGTTACAAAGCCTTTTCAGAAGTTTCAACAGGCCTTCCTTTGGGCCCTTGACCTACAGCTACCAGACCACACTAGTCCCTTTTCAGTCTATGTTATTAAAAAAACAAAACAAAACAAAACAAAACACGAGGGATATGACCTCAGGATCCTAGGCCATCAATTGGGACCTTTCTTTGCACTAGTGGCATGCCTGATAAGAACATTAGACCTTACCACTCATATTGGCACCCTGCATATGTACTTTATTCATGAATCCAAAAAACGAACTTTTGAGTTACTTTCTCCTCCCATAATCTGTCCCACGTCTTACTATTTAAAGGCTTGCAAATTCTCCCTCCCTCTTGGGTTCTCTTCCCAAGTGGCACTAGCAGGAGATGCCACACTTACTTTTCAATCATGCTCACCCCTCAATATCTCAAAAAAATTTCCCTGGCCAAACACAAACCACTCCTCCTCTCATTCTTGCATTAAAATCCTAGAGGAATTAGTGCCCCACCCTCTCACATACAGGAAGGCGCACTGCCTCAGGCCATCTATATCTGTTACACAGACAGCAACTCCATTTTACATGAGGGAGCCCGAAAAGCTGGCTACACCATAGTGTCAGATACTGAGGTGGCTTGGGCATAGGACCTCCCTTTCCACACCACTAATCAACAGGCTGAACTAATCTCTCTCACCCATGCCTTCTTATTGGCACAATGGCAATCCCTAAACACCTACACAGATTCCAAATATGCATTTTATATCTTCCTGTCCTGCTATCTGGGAAGAGTACAAGCTACTTACAACACAAGGAGGATCAATGACCAACCCAGGCCAAATCACAGCCATGCTAAAAGCTTCCCACCTCCCCGTGGCTATAGGATACGTCCACTACTGGTCCTACCAGACTGACAATTTTAACATCTCTGTGGAAAATAACTGAGCTGATGAGGTGGCAAGAGCTGCTGACCTTAAGAGTCCCAAACCCATCTCACTCACCACAGGACATACTTGTATTACAACTCACATCCTCACTATCATCCCCTGACACTTGAAAAATTCTGTCCTCCCTACACCGTCTTTCCATCCTAATATCCAAGCCTTTCTCACTTCATTAAGGCCCATCTGCAGCCTTTCTCTGATGATTTGCATTTATTAAGGTCTATTAGTGCCTCTTGTAAAATCTGTCAACCGTCAGATCCCAACTTCAGTTTTTAAAAAATATGTATTTATTATATATATATATAATATATACTGAATAAATACTGAATAAATTAATGAATATAAATAAGTAATTAAAAATATGTGACTCTGATCTACTTCCACATCTTTAAGGCTTGTTACAATAGTTTTATTGACCCTGAGTCTTGCTTGTGTTTAAACAGGACACACATACATGCCTCCTCTTGCAAACCTGCCCTGAAGACTAGAAGCCAGCCAAACCCTGCTCTGAATAACAAAGCACAGCATCCCTCTGGCCTGGCTGTAGCAATGTGTGTGAAATGTGCCTATTAGGATGTCAGTCATGGAAAGAAGTTCCTACCTACAGACAAACCTCATGCATGACTCATGAAACACAGGATTAGATGTCACAGGCCATGACTACAGTTGTCTTAAGAAAAAAAATAGTAATAGCAATCTGTTTCTGGGATTCTGAAGTCCTAGTTAATTTCTGTCATCTTTACACAAGTTAGAGGCATTGCAGAAGAGGGAACCTCAACTGAGAAAATGTCCCCACCAGACTGGTTTGTAGGCAAGGCTCTGGAGCATCTTCATGATTAATGAGTGCTGTAGGAGGGCCCAGCCCACTGTGAGTGGTGCCATCCCTGGGGAAGTGGTTCTGAGTTGCAGAGGAGAGCAGGCTGAGCAAGCCAAGAGGAGCTAACCCGTGAGCAGCACTCCTCCATAATCTCTGCTTCAGTTCCTGCCTTGAGCTCCCTACGTGATGGATTGTCAAGGCAACACGTAAGCTGAAGTTAACCCTTTCCTCCCAAGTTGTGGTTTACCACAGCAACAGAAGCCCAAGCTAGGACAATTTAAATATATATATATATATAATATATAATATAATATATAATATTATATATTATTATTTATTATTATATATTATATATATTTATAAATAAATATTTATTTATTATATATACAGTGATCTGCCTGCATGTATGCCTGTGCACTAGAAGAGGGCACCAGATCTCACTATAGATGGTTGTGAGCCACCATATGGTTGCTGGGAATTAAACTCAGAACTTCTCAAAGAGCAGGCAGTGCTCTTAACCTATGAGCCATCTCTCCAGCCCCAACTCCAGGTATTACAGACCTTTTTTTCTAATCACTATGCTAGAGATTCACTCCCTGGAACTGACTGGCAACTTGACTTTAACAACATGACCACAGTCAAATTTGGTAGGTACCTTCTGGTCTTGGTTGACACCTCGTGGTGGGTGGAGGCATTCCCCACCATCAACAAAAGAGCTCAGACAGTCTTGATCTCCTCCCCCAGGAGATCGTTTCTCAGTTTGGAATCTCCACCTTCCTTCACTCAGATAACTGCCTTGAATTCACTTCTGACGTTTCCAAAGCCCTGAACATCTCTTGGCATTTCCATATTCTTTTCCTTCCCGAGTCCTCAGGAAAGATAGAATGAACTGACAGCTCCTTAAAAACACCCTTGTCAAACTCTCATAAGAACTTCACCTGGATTGGGTTAAGCTCCTACCACTGGCCCTTCTTTCTGTCTTGCCATTTTAGCTTATGTACAGATGACTCTCCCAATTTTCACTCAAACCCTCACTTCCCCCAGACGACCTACTCCCTCCTTATGCTGTCATCTACGTTTCCTTGTATAGAACTTTAATGACCACTACCTACCTTGGCCATACTCCAGCTCCTGCCCGTCTATAACCAACACTGGGCATCGGATCCTTCTCTCCACTCCAGACTAATGGTCCCTCACTCTTTTCCTCCAAATGGCAGGACTCTTTCAAGGTAACTCTTCTAACCCCCCCCCCAGCCACTAAACGTGAGGCTCTCCTTCATTTGGTTCATGTATCCCACCACAAGCCCTTTGTTCCTCTGCCTCACAATAATGTCGCTTCCTACGTATCAACCCCAACATGACCCTGCTCCCGTAAGATCCAGAGAACACCAAGATTGACCCTACTCCATAAGTTTCAGAGGACACCAAGATCAACCACGTTGTTCCTGTTTCCAGGAGATTGTTCTTCATGTTGGGGGTGATATAAGGAGAAGAGCCCCTACTGATTCCCGTTACAGACTCAATAGCTGACCATCATAATAAAAGGAGGTTTCAAATCTGGCCCCTTCTGGCTGCTACAGGAATAACTGTGGATGTTAGCAGCAGGACGGTAGGAGTGACCATGTCTGTGATCTTATGTCACCAGTTTTCTTTCCAGTTCATTTAGGACCTCTAATGGATGGTCTAAACCACACTCACCCTTCAAGGACAAACTGACTCCTCAATGGTGGTGGTACTCCAAAATTGACAAGGACTCAATCTTCTTACAGCTGAAAAAGGCAGCCTTTGCCTCTTTCTTTGAGAGGAATGCTGCTTCTATGACAATCAATCAGTTGTAATTTAAAAAAAAACAAAAAACAAAATCCTTCTCACGTACTCTGGTGCCTCACATTTGACCATGTCCCCTGGAGGGGGAGACCTGGTGGCACTCAGAGGAAGGACAGCAGGTCACCGAGAAGAGACTTGATACCCTATGAGCATATACAGGGGGAGGTAATCCCCCTCAGGAACAGTCATAGGAGAGGGGAATAAGGGGAAACTGGGAGGGAGGGAAGAATGGGAGGATACAAGGGATTGGATAACCATTGAGATGTAACAAGAATAAATTAATTTAAAAAAATAAAAAAAATAAAAAATAAAAAAATTAATTAAAAAAACAAAAACAAAAACAAAAAAACAAAATCCAACAATTTCAAACAGACCTCCAAAAAAGTAAGGAACAACTCAACGCCGCCAGCCTCTGGGCTTTTGAGAACTGCATATAGAAGTGAATACTGCCCTTCCTGCCTTCTCCTTCTCACTCTCTGGTTCTCACTAATTGTACCCTCTTTGTCAATTTCTTCTCTGTTTCTACATCGACAAATTCAAAAATTCTCTAATCAAACAATAAGTCAGTTATTGTTATAGGCTACCAATTGCTGGCTACAGAGCTGGAGACTTATGACAATTGAATATGTCCTGATGGTGACAATCAACAGTGCCCCCAAAGATGTTGACATCCCCAGACAGCAGGAACCAGTCTGAAGAACATGCACACCCATTCCTTCCTCACCAGTCATGCCTTCCTATTTCAACTTTATAATAAATCAGGAGAAATGTTAGAAAACAGACTAACCCACTTTTCAGGACCAGGTCCCCCCACTCCCTCACCCTCACTGACCGCCCAGTGCACCTATTTCAACTGTCACCACATGTATTCTCCCTATGCACATGTGCTGTCCCCTTTTATAAAGCCCAGGCCTTCACGCGCTGCTCTTTTTCTCCTGCACCCTCGCTCAGAGGCAGCCTTTGTATACACACCTGACCCCCCAAATAAATGTCTCTTGTCAGGTCTGTTGCATAATGTGACATTGAGACATTCCTTGCCCCTCTGATCCCTGCAAAAACCCTAATAGTTATAGTTGATTGTGAGCTGCCAGACATGGGTGTAGGAAACTGAACTTGGGTCCTTTGTAAAGGCAGTGTGTGCTTTTAACCTTCTGACCTATCTCTAGCCCTCGGGAAGTGTCTTTTTAATTGTATTATTAAACTATACGTTTCCATTGTATTATTTTGCTTATAACTAATTATATTTCATGGTGATTGATAATTCACAGTTTATACTGCCTGCTGGAAATTTCTGTAGGCAGAGTTCTCCTTCTTTTCTGGAGCCTGAAACAAACTTCTTCCACAGGAGGCTGGAAGATGAGCTGTGGAGCTTGCCACCCACTCCCACCAATCTCTTACTATCTAGACAGTTCGAGTGCAGTACTTTGTCAAACTGACACCACCATCCTAAACTCCTAACGCTACTCCTAGCTTCAGGAGTCTCCAAAGTTGAGAGCAGGGAAAGCTTCACCCTGTGGTATTGGAAATGCTGACTCTCCAACCGCCCAAGCTCACCCCGTGCCTCCTGTAAAGATGAAGTGCTGAGATGTCCAGGGCAGTGGCTAGTGGCCTCTTGTTAGGGGTTATCTGAGCATGCTGAGTCTACTGGAAGCTAGTCTGGAGCCAAACACGATA
This sequence comes from Acomys percivali, assembly GCA_907169655.1. Taxonomy (NCBI): domain Eukaryota; kingdom Metazoa; phylum Chordata; class Mammalia; order Rodentia; family Muridae; genus Acomys; species Acomys percivali. Next base: position 137,543,259 of record OU015744.1, read on the forward strand.
CAATGAGACTTCAGAATTTACTGAAGTTTTGTGACGGTCATGTTTTCTGGGGACTTTGAGGGTATGCAGTGTTTTCTCTCCTCTAGGAAGCACCAACTCCAGCAGCAGGAGAGTTAGTTGGGGGTGGACTTCCTTCATACATTTCTAAGTGTGTCAGTAGTTCATGCCTGTCCTTACATTTGTCTTTCTGCCACAGAGTCCTTTACAGACTCTTGCAAAAGCTAATTTGGTGACCATGGCTCATTGCACCATCACAGTCACTAGTATGCCCTCCTGCCTTTTCATTAGTAAGTTTCTGCATCTGAGCGCCATAAATATAAAATACTTTAAATTAGAAATATTTCATGGAGTTGGAGAGATGGCTCAGCAGTTAGCACTAGGGGCTCTTCCAGGTGGTGACCCGTGTTCAATTCCCAGCACCCACATAATAGCTCACAACTGTCTGTAACTCCCATTGCAGAGGATCTGATGCCCATCCATAGACATACATGCAGCCAAAACACCAATGCACATAAAATAAAAATAAATAAATCATTTAAAAGAATAGAAAAAATATTTTCACATACTTTTCTCTGAGGTTTGACCTTTGTGGCCAGTTATATCACACCCTCGCGCAGACAGGAAATCGTTGTTCAAATGGGGTTCTTGGCTTCTATAAATCTATTAACCAATACACATAAATGGCTAAACATTACCTTCACAATTTCATGTATTTATGGAAAATGTAAATTTGGTGCTTATTTGTCAGTCATAATGCCTTTAAATGAAAATAAAAACAAAGTTGCTCTTACCCCCTATGTGGTATAAGCAGGTAGTATTTAGAAGACTCCAGAAGGGACATATTGCAAAAGTAGGAGAGAGGGGAGCCCTTTCCTGCAGTCTGAACTGCTTCTCCTCAGAGGGTCCTAAATCTACACAACTCTGCTGTTTTGTTCTTTTTCTCTTTTTATCTATAATCTATTATCTAATATATAGATATATTATCTAACTATATGCATAAGTTCATATTTTTACAAAATTGTAAAACAAATTGTAAAATATCATACATATTGAAAAGGAAATACAAATATACAAATAAAGGAGGCAGACAAGACTAGGACTGAATGAAAATCTACTCTCACATCATTTGTACCCTCTCAGGAAAGGTGGGGCTGCTATCCCACGGCATAAATGATTTCTGCTATTGGGAATTACAGTTTCCTTTCTTTTTAACTTAAAAACACTAGTTATTTGGATGCACAGTAAAAATATTAAATGGTTTTCTATTTTCACTCATGTTATAGTATTTAGTAGTCCTAATATTCTGAAAATAGAGCATAATTATTATGTTCTTTGTAATCATTGCAGAGAATAGATATAAAATATTAAATTGATAGTCAAATTATAAACTTTGTAAAAAAAAAGTCTTGTTGCTCAAAGGCAGAGATTCTCCATGACTATGTTACTACTCGTTTCAAGTTTAAATTCAGATTTTATTTATTTATATGTAAACCACTTAGCTGTCCTCTCTTTCCTTTTTCTATCCTCAAAGATTTTTGTTTGTTTTGCTAGGAGGCATCTAATGAAGACAGAAAGCTCTTTCACACTTTAAGAGATGTATTTCCCATCAGTTATCCCTGCAACAGTTTCTGCAACCCCCCTGTTTATTTATCCATTAGTAACTGTATTTATGGTTATCATTTTCCCCAATAGATTCTATCTCCTATGCCACCAATGGCCATATTTTTCTTCCTAACTTCTGCTTTGATCTTGCCTATTGTGAGCATTTTATATAGAAGGTTCTGGGGAGGGGGTGAAAATATCAGTGGATATGTGGGTAGCTAGGGGAAATCAAAGTTGGGGTATATTAAGCATGGTATCTGAGACAACTGGAAGGGTGGCTGGTGTGTTCTCCTGAGTCACCCTGAGTCACGACATCCCTGTCACCAACAAGTAAGAGGAAAGATTCTCAGGTAAAATAGAAACATCTTTTAAAATATGAAAAAAAAAAAACTGAAGGTGAGCTTTTAGTAACTTGGTCTATGTGAGAAGTAACAAATCCAGGTAGTGTATTATAGGGAGTCTGGGAAACCTAGATGCTCTCCAGAGAGGACCAGTAAAAACCATGTGTCTTGAGCGTTTACTCAAGAGGCAAATTAAATCAGAGGGCCTCCATCAAGTCATCTGGGTTGTGTGACCAGGTTCACAAGATGCAATAAAAGAATCAAGGATGATGCACCATACAGAAAAAAGAAAAGGATGATGCACCGTACAGAAAAAATGACTACCTGGCAACATATCTTTGTCTCCCCACCATCACCCCAAAATTACCCTGAATTGATAAATGTAAGAAACAAACAAACAAAACTAGAAATCTTTTGTTGTTGTGCTGCAATATTTTAGTTTGTTTTTAAACAGGCTTTCACTGTGTAGCTCAGAGTGGCCCGGCACTTCTGAACCTCTTCTTGTTACCTCTCCAGTGCTGGGATTTCATGTGAGGCCATCATGTCTAGCCTATCATTAGAATTCTCAATACAACTATTCTGCCATAGTCTGTGTTCTACATAGAGATATATCTTCAATCCATCCTCTTCCCTTACACATTCACAGACGCACATCCCACACAATGCACACTAGCATATATGTATACATGCATATATATGTACACATGCACATACACACTTCTTTAAGGGTTTTCAGGTCATCAGAATAGCCTAATTTGCTCTGCAAAATATTAAGTTGCTTCTATGTTCTAAATGAAAATTTATCATTTGTCTGATTTTTTTTTCAGCATAATATTGAAGTCTAACCCCAGTAGAATTATTAAATATAACTGTGGTGAGAAAAAGAGTTGCAAAGAAATCCGAGTAAAATAGCACAGAGAAATTGGAAGCAAATTCATAGCATAGTACATGATGCTAGTCTTGGTGAAGTCAGTAGGAATATTAACGTATATCTGATAACAGATTATGAAAGGCTGTGACCTCTGTCTTCTGCCCTTGCTCGCCCCCCCATCTCTCCATTTTTTTCCCTTTTTGAGATTAAGTGAAATACTCATCATACAAGTTCTTTTTGAAGTTTTTCATTTTAAACAGAGCCAATTGCTGGCAAAGTAGTACATAATAAGGTGCCCCATTCAAATCTCACATAACATATGGTAATCTTCCAAGAAAACCAAGATGCACTAAAAACCGCTTCAACAAGTGCACCTAATCATGGAGAATTTTAGGGAAAGGAATTTGCTCTTAGAATGGTGGCAAGGTGTGGCAATGTTGCCCCTGTGAGTAAACAGCTCTTCTGGCTGTAAGATGTCTAGGGAAACACACCTCCCTCCACATGCACCCTGGTTTTTACTTTGTGTGTTGTTAGTGCACGCTAGCTACAGTTGTGTATTTCCTTCCATTATTGCAGCAATAGTTTTAAACAGTGTTACTCAATTTTTGCTTCACTTGACTCCATTTCATGGTGTTACTTCTTTTGTTCTGAAGGTATGTTTTATTTATTGTTTCATTATTTTATACATTAATACAATGTATTCTAATCAAATTAAAGGTAGCTGCTAAACCGATCTTTCTCTTTATAAAGATTTATTAACCAGTGTTTTTGGGTTCAACTCCAGGACTATTCATAAACTTCACTTAATAAAAGCATACTATTTAATCCAGTTTTTTCATTTGTATATCTTGCAATTAATTTTCACATCACTGATAAAGACAAGTGTACTGTCAATTAGGCTTTCAAATAACAATTGAAATATTTATCTTAATTCAGAGAACCTAAAATATGGAAGACTGCATTTAAATTTGCTAAACAGAACAGTCATCATTACATCTTTATAGTAAACATCTAGTCACACACTTCTACACACTTATTGAACCATTTTATGGAGAATAGAAAGGAGTTGCTACATTGCATATTTAATGTAGATGACTTCACTAAGAATATTTTTTCAAGAACATTTTGAAGGCTTTACAGAATGGCTAGCTGCAGTGAAGAAAGCATCCTGCAGGCAGATGTGCTGTGGAGAAAGAAGCTGCCTGAAGGCAGATGTGGCGTGCTAGCAGTGGTTCTCAACCTGTGGGTCTCGACCCCTTTGGAGGGGAATGATCTTATCACAGGAGTTACCTAAGACTTGATACCCTATGAGCATATACAGGGGGAGGTAATCCCTCTGAGGAACAGTCATAGGGGAGGGGAATAAGGGGAAAATAGGAGGGAGGGAAGAATGGGAGGATACAAGGAATGGGATAACCATTGAGATATAACAAGAATAAATTAATAAAATTTTTAAAAAAAGAAAGAAAACACAGGTGTTTACATTATGAGTCATAACCATACCAAAATTGCAATTATGAAGTAGCAATGAAAATAATTTCATGGTTGGGGGTCACCGCAGCATGAGGAACTGGTTGTAGAACTCAGAAGGCTGAGAACCACTGTGCTAGAGGAAGCTTCCAGAAAGTAGGTGTGTTGTGATGGAGGAAGCTTCCTGTAGGCAGGTGTGTTGTGTATCTTGTTTCTGCCCCAGCACCTGAAAGCGTATTGTAGGTATTTCTTGACAAAACTGAGGTCTGAGCACACACTTCTCTAGAGATGCCATCAACCCATGTAAATAAGAATTACTAATAAACACACACCACGCAAATTCTGGTGTGCTTCTTGGGTATTTTGTATTTCCTATATGGCTGCTCATGCTTTTTCATATTAGTTTCTAAGGTTTAGGATTATAATTATGACACAATGAAGTTTCAAACAGTGTAAATAATCAAGCAAAAAATCCAATGGCTTATTGGTCATTTATGGTTTGCTGCACTAATATAACTGAGCTCGTTAAAAGAAGATGAAGAACACCCTCATCACTGCACTAACACAGACCACTTGCTATTATTCCTGATTAGAAATAGATGCTGACTGGTAAAACACAGAAGAAGGACAATCAGAGAAACTGGGGACAGCGTCTGTCCCACCTCCATTTCTTCTATTTTAAGAAATATTTCTGTAGCTTTGCTTATGGTAGAAACCAAAGCCATCTATTTGTGACATCATTGTGTAAAATTCCCTTGTGTTGCCAGTCCAGGAGATACACCCTCCCAGGTCAGTTGATCATGTATTTAACCTAAACCAACAAGAGTTTGTTTGTTTGCTTGTTTGATTGAGAAGACAGGATGGCAAAGCACAAGGTTTCCATAAATAAACTCTGAGCTGGAACTATCTTGTTCTTTTTGGCAACATGGTCAAGGGGATTTCTGTCCTGGAACTCACTATGTAGACTGGGCTGGCCTTGAGCTTACAGAGATATGCCTGCCTTTGCCTCTTGAAATTTGGATTAAAGGCATGCACCACCACTACCTGGCTGAAATCTTAACTGTGGGGAAATGGAAAGTTCTGGTAAAGCAGCGGGAGTGAGGCTGCAGTGTCTTGTATTACAGCGTACTCCTTCCTTGCTGTGGTTTGAGCCGTGACTCTTTCTGAATCCTCCTCTTGTCCCAGCATTCACAGATCTCAGGATTACATCCTTTGCTCTGGTTCTGGCTGCTGAAGTCCCCTGCAGGCTCTGCCAAAGCCAAGGCTTCCCTATGCTGTCAGGCCCAGGAGCTGCAATACCCCTGTTGGTGCTTTAGCAGTGTTTACAATCCTGGGACAGTTACTTTACTTAATTCTGTTCAATGAGCTACCTGGCTGTGATAGTTACTGCCTGCCTCTAAGGGCCCATATAATGAAGTCTCAAATTACTTGATGTTTGTTTGAGTCCTTATATCAGATCAATCAAATGTCATTAATAACAGTAAAAAATGGATGTTTTAAAATTTTAAGGAATCTTAACTCCATAACTTCTCTGTAACTGATGGTGTAAGTTTTCTAAGAAGTAAAAGTGAGTAAGTGGAGTTGACTAGGTTTCGGTTGTAATATCATAAAGGTTAATAATCATCCCCTGGGGACTTATACTGGGGCTTTTCATCTTTTTTGGGGGGGAACGTATTTCCAATAAAGAAGACTAGGGCTGTAGTCACATTGCTAGTTTGTGTACAATTGTAGACAGAGGCCTAGTTCTATGAGCTTTAGGACTAACAGGGTCAAAAGAGGGGTGGGATTCTCATTTTGGATAGAGAGAGCTAGCAAGGACACCTAATAGAGTAGAAACATGCAGAAAATAAATAAGAAGGGATGAGTAAGCCATGAGGTTATTACACACTGGCTGAAAACTGTGTGAGCGTAGTAAAAGTAATAAAAGCTCATCCAACTGGGTGCCCCACTGGTAAGTTCATTGCAGACCATGGGAAAAGCAAACTTCCCTTACTGTCACTGGTTGTCTGCTTTCAGGATCAGTGCAAGGCTGAGTTTGCATCAAACAGACAGGTGAAGCTGGGCTAGGCAGCATTACCACCACAGGAAGCACGTCCACCATGAACAAAACCATTTTATTCAGCCTGGAAATGAATTTAAAATGATTGGTCCTATGAAGCTCTCCCCATAAAACTCACTTTTACCTCATTCAGAGTTTAAACTTTTCAATTCTCCGGTCAAATAGAATCCTGCAGATGTGTCTCTTCTCTTTCTAATCACAGCAGGGGTGGAGAGAGCCTGATGCCTTGCATAGGGGAAGGAGCTAAAATGTCTGGTGTCCAGGCTTCCCGGGTTTGAATTGCATCTCTGCTCTGTCTTCTGTTTAGTCTCACACAGTTTTTTTCACCGTGTGGTCGATTTGCTTTACTTCTTCATATTTTTGTGAGGTAGAATAGTTTACACTGTGAATATTGCTATAGTTGAAATAGATAAGTTGTACAGAGGACTTCAGAGGAGATCTGATGAATAGTAAATAATAAATCTTAGCTGTTTCACCCTATGTAGGGTCCACCTGCCAAATTCTAAGCATACCCTAAAGGGAGGCTCTGTGTGTTCTCTACTCCTTGTGTATGACCAAGTATATATCTTAATTACTAAATAATTTTTTATTTCACAACTTAATTTGTTAATTGGTTCATTTTCTTTAAACTTTGTTTTCCTTTCTCAAAGAAAACCAAAGCCTGTGCACTAGGTTTTATGGTCATTGTCACATAATCAGTAGACAAAGAGATTACTAATAGATGTTTGTACTTTCAGTGCCTGTCTTTTATCTATTAAGTTTTAACTATTAAGTGCAAATTGATATCTACACAGTTAGGTTCAAATGTAAGCATATTCATAATTTAGATGTAAAACACTGGTGAAATAATTATAAGTGAGAACCTTATTAAAACAACAACGAGAAATAAATTATACATGTGCCAGAATAGACTAGGCTACTCATTTAGAGTTTCTTTTGCAGTTGGCTCAGTAATTTACAAGGAAATTATATTTAAATCTGTTTAACTCATATTAAACAAATATACAGTTAGCGGCTGGCACTGAATTGTAATGAGCATCCAGTTATTATCAGCGTGTCAAACAATCTCATTCACTCACTAATTCTGCAACTAAATTAGACTATAAGAGGCCCTTTCCTACATTAAAAAAATCTATTTTCTGTTTTAATTATGTGTATGTATGTGGGTCTTTGTGGGTGTAGGTGTGCATAAACACGAGTGCCCAGAAGGCTAGTGGAATTAGATTCCACTGAAGCTGGAGTTACAGGTGACTGTGAGTCACCGGAAATGATGTTGTAAATCAAACGCAAGTCTCTTATAGAGCTGTCTAAGTTCTCAGCCCCTGAATCACCTCTCTAGCCAAAGATATTAAAGAATGATAATAGTTAATTTTATTGATTCTTTTCCAACAAGTGATTGGAATTGTAACAAATGTCTCCGTATATAAACCCACACACAGAATCATGAATGAAGAGGTCACAAAAGACTGTCGTGTGTACCTATTTTATTTTTTAGCACTGACAGGAAGCTACCCTCGATGCTAGATAAGCCTCTATTAAACAAGTAGACGATCTCTCTATTGACACCTCTATGTACATTCTGTTGTTGCAGCGATAGACGTGTCTGAGGGATTCTGCTTTTCATAATGTATAGAAAACCGTAGTACATCAGACCTAAAGGTCTAAGGAAGATCCCAATGAAAGTACTGTAATACAGCCTACAAAAGTCAGATTCTGAGTTGCAGAAATGGGAGGTTGGATAACACGAACACTGAAGCTGTCTTAGACATCTGAGTCAAGATTAGTGTAAAAAGCTCCTTTTATATTACGACATTAGTTGATGAAAGAAAAGGCAGTGGAAAACAGAGGACACTCTATGGGCTCAGACTACAAGGCTAAGATGGTGCTTACCAGTACAGTCACCACACGTAGAACCACGCCCCGCATGTTATTCTCCAGTTTCTTGTCAGTCAATGACCCATTCAGACCCGTGACAGGATTCCAGCACCCAAGCTGAAAGGCAAAGTATCGTTGGTCACTTTTCTTACTAAGGAGCAGCCCGGTAACCTCTGTGTTGACCTTGTAGAGATCTGTGTGATACCTCATGGAATAACTGGTAGGGAAAACTTATCTCTTTTCGCAGCAAATGAAGCTATTGGAAATGCCATCTTTTGCCTTTAAATACCATCAGACGGCATATGTCAGAAGCCAGCCTGCTTTGCAAGACTCCTAGAGGACATCTGAATTAATGAGGAGTCACATATTCACCAATAACTCCATCATCATAATGTGTTAATTGGAAGAATAAAAGTACATGTAACCCTTGAAGAATTTCTCACTAATATATTATTACTGTATAACTTAAATTCTCTCAGAGCGTTAATGCTGTCATTTAATTGTACATTACTTTTAGAGGGAAAAAGAACTTTAAAATATTTAACATATTTTGCATGGAGAGAAGAGCAACTGCTTTTATGTAAGGGATAAAATGAAGTATGTGTGTGTGTGTGATAAAATGAAGTGTGTGTGTGTGTGTGTGTGTGTGTGTGTGTGTGTGTGTGTGTGTTTAACAACTGACAGAACACAAAAATCTAATTTGGGTTTTGGTCAGTGCTATTAATTTTCCAACACTCCTTCCATGAAAAGCATTTGTTATTGCCTCTTGGAGTATCCAAATCTGAGGGTTACTAGTTCTAAAATTATTACCTTCAGTCAAAGGAATAAAAGTTGATTAGTCTCAGTTAAGATAAAGAAGGAAAGAAAAGATGATGAGGCTTCAGTTAATGAAGGACATGTCTAGAAACAGAGCTGTTGAGAGAAAAGGGTATATGCACCGTGGGGATGGTATCAGGCTCTTCTCCCAATGCCAGCTCCATGGGCACTCACACTAAGAATGAACTGTTCTGTGATTGCACAAGGTAAAAATGGAACCCAGCTCTAGTTATATTTGAAAACAATTTGATTAATTGAGTGATTATAGGGGCATCTGGTTACTTGTACCACTTCCTCCAATGATGATTTATTTCTTTCTACTGAGTTTTGTCTGTAGCATTCAAAGTCATCAACACGCTGGCAAATTTCCCTCACAAACAAACAACTTAGGTGATTCTTATTAAAGCTAAAGCATCTCTTTGAGCTCCCAAAAGGTGTTTAATTAAGAAAACTGAAGTGTGCTCAATATATTGCAAGAGACGAAGATGTCACAATATGATCAACACAGCCAGGTTTTTCCTTATTAAAATAATTTGGAAAAGCTTGATAATTGTTGATTTCAACTGTAAAAGCACATTAAATTCATACCATGATATGTCATTCTTACTTACATAAAAGTCTAATTAGAACTTAGATCCAATTAGCAAATCCAAATGTGTTGAAAAGTCTAATTACCAGAGATTGTGCAGCCCTCTTGCCAAATTTACAACCTTATGGAAATTCCTTTGAGCTTTTGTTCTTTTCAGAGGTCACCCAGAGTCTGGGCTCAGTTGCAATGTTTGACAAGCACATTTCTAATTACTTCAAGAAGAGTTTATTTTCCTAGGCCAAATATTGGTGAGGAAATGGCAGTGTTGATGTTAGCGAAGTCTTCGATTTCCAGCTCAAGAAGTGGCTTTGAAAGACAGACTTATTAATGAGAACATGACCTAGCCGTTACAGAAGAGACAGGCGTTCCTTTGTGCCTCCAGACATGTGCTTTAAGTTTGGCCAAGTTGTGGTCAGTTTGCCCAAGGACCTAATGTCTATCCCACCAACTGACCTTGGTCTTCTCTGGCCATTTGCTGCTTTATTAGCAGTGGGTATTTGAGGTGGTAGAAAATATATTTATCCTTCTACATTAAGGAAATTGTGGTTCAGAACTGTGAAGTAGTTTGCTCAGTATAGAATTTACAGGGCAAGGTTATCATCATAATTTTATAAACACAACTATAACTTTACACACTGTGCAACATGTCAAATAACTGAGGGTTCCATTTTTTATTAACTCATTTAATTATCAAAACCCTTAAAGGAAGGGACTGTTCTTGTCACCATTCTATAGAAGAGGGTTCTGAGTACAGCCAGGTGCTCTCTCTCTCTCTGTTCAGCTTGCTATTGGTTATCTGTATAAGCAGTCAGGATGGTAGGCAATAAGTAGAGAGAAGAGGAGAAAAATAATTAAATAAACATGCGGTGCTCAGAATATTGGAATTTCCTGTTTGGAGAGATCAACTTAGTTAAAATAAATGCCAAACTCATTTAATTTCCTCAAAGTCCTCACTATGTGTCATAAATAGTGTAAGATGGGTGAGGAAATCCACAGCAGCGTCTCGCAGGGACAACGCTGGGCATTCCCATCTTTCGGATGAGTGTCACTCGGACTAAGAGCGCCTGGTTTAGGTTCATACACACGCATCTCCTTGAGGTTCACTTTCAGTTATTCTACTGGATTATAACAATACCTTCCACTAAGAATCAACAACAAAAAAAATAAGTGACATTCACATATATTCAAAGTAAATCACTGTTTACATGGAGTAATAGTAGTCTTTTTTAAATTATATTTTATTAATTTGTTCATATTACATCTCAATGGTTATTCCATCCCTTGTATCCTCCCATTCCTCCCTCCCTCCCATTTTCCCCTTACTCCCCTCCCTTATGACTGTGACTGAGGGGGACCTCCTCCCCCTGTATATGCTCATAGGATATCAAGTCTCTTCTTGGTAGCCTGCTATCCTTCCTCTGAGTGCCACCAGGCCTCCCCATCCAGGGGACGTGGTCAAATACGGGGCACCAGAGTTCGTGTGAAATTCAGACCCCACTCTCCACTCAACTGTGGAGAATGTCCGTTGTGCTGTTCAGCCCCTGAGTAATTGTAGTCTTTAAATCAACACAACACTGAGAGGAATACTGTTTGAGGAGCCCTGAAGGTACATCACCCAGGATCAAGCACTGGACTTTTCCCAGCTACTTTTCTGCTCTCCTTGTCTCTTCAACTTGACAACTCTGGCAGTATGGGGAGGGTTGGTTTTGGTCTGGTTGTGGTTTTGCTTTTGTTTTTGGTTTTCAAAGAAACTGGAGACTTAATAGTGAAAATACCTACAGTCTCATACTCTATTTTATAAAAGATTTCTTTTTTGTAGTATATGTGTGTATAAATGAGTGCCGGTACCCTTGGAGCCTAGAAGAGGGAACTGGAGGCCCCGGGGCTGGAGTTATAGGTGGTGGTGAGGTACTTGATGTAGGTTCTGGGAACTGAATTCCAGTCCTCTGCAAGAGCAGCCAGCACTCTTAACAGCTGAGTGTCTACCCAGTGTCATCGTCTCCTGTAAGCTCTCTACTCAGCCAAATGCTCTCAAAATTAGAAGAAAAAAAAAAGTGACTCCTGAAGCATATAAAATTTGTAGAAAGTCTTCCTGTTAATAGTAAAATTACCTAGGCTCTGGGGAGGGGTCTTTGTGAGTAAAGTCCTCGATAGACAAGCATGTGCATCTAAGTTCTAATTCCTCAGCACCATGTTAAAGCTAGGCATAAGACATGCTCACACTTCCATAATCCCAGTACTAGATCTCAAGGCTTACTGGTCAAACATTTTATCTAAAACATGGAAATCCAAGTTCAGCAAGAGACCTTGCTTAAATAAAAAAAAAAAAATAGAGGCAGACACTTGAACTCCACCTCTGGACTCTACATGTGCATACGCACATGTGTATATGGACACACACACACACACACACACACACACACACACACACACACACACACACACACATTGCTTAGGGCCTGAAAGTCTTGAAAACATTTGAAAGATCAAAAGAAGTAAAGACCAGAAATTGTACATCTTTTCAACTGCAGTATATAGATTTCCTGTATTTTCTAGTTATTGCCTGAAGTCATTTCAGAATCTTTAAAATGCTTAGTGCTCTAATTATTTCCTTCATTGGAGCTTTGGCGATAATAACCATGTAGCCTAAGTTAAATCAATGGAATAGCTTGTGTTCAACAAACTGGCTGATGCATTTGCATGAGCACCGTAGCGCACTTAGCATTATGCATGCTAACGATCACGCTTATATATTTACTCTTTTCTCCTCAGTGCTTTCACTTCTCATTGGCCACAGGCTGCAAGAGATGACTTTTGACTTTGGAGTTTCACAGCACTGTTTTTCAAACAGTGTTGGATGTCAAAAAGAGCTGAACTGTTCAACTTTAATTTTATGCTTAATAGTTTGTAGACTTTAATAAGGGGAGTCAAGAAAGCTCTAATTGAATATGAATGGAGTGACCAGCATTTATGAGCTGTACTCACATGGAACAAAGGAATTCTGGCTATATTATCAAAACACCAGGGAGGACATGACACACCCTGTACCGAGAACTTATGCTGCCAGCCACTGGGCTTTATACTTGCTTCCTCAGCCTTCAAGCTGAAAGGAAAACAACAAATATGTAGTCAAGCTGGCTTCAAAGGTGGCCGCTTAGAAGGGTGCAGGATTTATTTGTTAAATGTTGTATTTTTAATGGTCTAGAAATGTAAGAAAATACATGTGGCATATTGAACCCGAAACACCTTATATAAAGTTGCATGGCGATGTGTCCTCCTTAGACATGCATGGGAGTGTGGTGGCCTGGTAATCATTCCAATATTAATTCTCTCAATGCTATCTTCTATCCTGAAAGTAGTTTCAGCTTGTAAGACTTGCTCCCTGAAATAGTAGGACCCACAGGGTCCTGGAAACCTACAAGAAGAACTTTATGACAGGCAGATCTGGGTCCTGGGGTCCTCCTCAAACTAAGGCACCAGCCAAGGAGAATATAGGCAGTAAACTTCGAACCCCTACCAAGACCTAGCCGACGAACATGATATTCTCCACCGTTGAGTGGAGAGTGAGATCTGACTCTCACACGAACTCTGGTGCCCCTTTTCTGACCACGTCCCCAGGATGGGGAGGCCTGGCGGCACTCAGAGGAAGGATAGCAAATTACAAAGAAGAGACTCGATATTCTAAGAGCATATATAGGGGGAGGAGGTCTCCCTCAATCACAGACATAGGGGAGGGGAGAAGGGGGGAAGTGGGAAGGAGGGAAGAATGGGAGGAAACAGGAGAAGGGCTAACAATCAAGATGTAATATGAATAAATTAATAAAAAATGTAATAATAAAAAAAGACTTGCTCCCTGGGCCATAGTTATATGTTCCTGTGGTTCTGCTCCGACAGCTGTGCCACTGCCATAGTCCCTTCTTTGAGCTCACTGGCCACAGCCTCCATGCTTAAGTTTCTGACAGGAAAATGATTTTGAAAAAAAAAAAAAAACAGAAAAAGAATTAAAGGACTCAAGTGTGTGTGTGTGTGTGTGTGTGTGTGTGTGTGTGTGTGTGTGTGTTGGTTTCCAAATGTGGGCCAGTGAGATACCTTGTCACTGAGCCTCAGAATCTGAGTTCAATACCCAGGAACCACCCAGTAAAAGGAAAACTGACTCCTACAGCAGGTCGTCTGACCTCTGTGTGTGTAGCCTGGCACCTGTGTACATATAGCACACCACATGCAAATGCATATATCAATAGGAAGACAAAAGCTTCTACAGTGAAGATAAGATGGCCTTATTAACCAATTCCTATAGAAGAGTATGAGAAACAGTATAAACACACACGTATACACCACACACACACATACATACACATGTGCATGTACACACGAACATATAATAATAGGAAAGGCTGAAACATATTAGATAGTCACAATAGCCACTTTCAGTTATCAACTGTCAATTAACTGATTTAATACTGTCACATAATGATGTTTTCCTTTCTTCCATATCTCTTCCTGGTTTTAAACCACCATCACACTGGTCTTAGAGGTCATATGTAATAGCAGTTATCATCATATCTGACTAACTAGAATACTTATATTTGAGCACTTACCAAAAATCAAGTGGTTAATAATACTGGGCCTCAGTTTCCTTCATTATTGCATGGAGATTAGAAATGACTTTGTCACAGGACTGTTGGTGTATCTGCTGATGTCATATTTGTCAAGTATTTGGATGTGTTCTTAACTCAAAAAATAAGGAAGTGCTTGATGTTATTAGCAGGGTGCTTTGCTTCCTGCCCAGTTCTAGTTTCAGAACAGTATCTTAATTTAGTAATAAAACACATCTTCAAGGATGTAGTTCAAAGCTATAAATTAACCTAGAAAATTTTGCATATGCTGATGATTCAGCCAAACTCTAGAAAAATTAAGTTGGAATCTGATCGTGGGTTGGTTCCTCAGTCTTCAGAATTGTATGAGCTTTTCAAGATGATTTCCACTCACAGGCAAGACTGTTCTTCCTAACACATGCTGGAACACTAGGGCAATGAAACTCATCAGCTGGCTATTTTACACCATTATTCTAAGGTCTCTCCTCCTACTGGCTTCTTTTGAAAAAGCAGACAAGCAACACCTTCTTAAGGAAGCTATTAAATTTATTAATTGAAATTGGATGTGAATGTAAAATCTCTGCTAGGCGAGCTTGTTGCCTGCCTTGCCCATAGGTGTACTTGGGTGGTCACAGTGTGATTTTCTTTTCTTTTTTTTTTTTTTTTTTGAAGTTTCTCATTTTAGATGTTTATTTCAATCTAGCAGTTGAGAGCAAAAGACATTCAAAACTCCCAGAAAATCTCTGTAAGAGTCAATCCGCTCAAACTAAGGCCCTAGCCAAGGACAATACAGGCGGTAAAATTTAAACCCCTACCCTGATCTAACCCATGGACAGGACAGTCTCCACACTTGAGTGGAGAGAGGGATTTGACTTTCTCAAGTACTCTGGTGCCTCACATTTGACTATGTCCCCTGGCGGGGGAGACCTAGTGGCACTCAGAGGAAGGATAGCAGATCACTGAGAAGTGTGATTTTCTTTGTGTTTCTTCTTATACTGAAACCACCTGGCAGTTCAGCCCCGCCTAGGTCACTTCAGCCCTTGCCTTTGCTCATGGGTACTCAAGACTTCTCATGAAGCAGAAATAGTGCCAGGCCATGAGAAGAATATAGTTTAATTTATGTTTTTGCTCTAATTGTGTCTGGAAGAGTATGAAATTGTCCTACCTTTAACAGATGTGGAAATGGAGGAATAGAAAGATTAATTGACCTGTTTCAGGTGGTTTAGCTAGCTACTGATAGGACCAAAATTTGAACACACATAGTTTAGCTCTAGAAACTGCTAGGGCACTCTGACCTTAATCAGTACAATGCTTTTTTAGACTGAAGCAGAAACAAGGTGCGTATAGACAGATCTGATAGGTTTTTGAAATTTGATTTTCTCAAAGTCTCGGACCTTGAAGAAGTGCTATAGCCTATGCTAAAAACTCCTTCTGTGTTTCAGTGATTCATGCATGTCTTCTGCTATACGGAACAAAAATCTTGTAGCTAACATACACGGAAAATGCGTTGTATTTTGTGACTATAGCTATGTGAGTGTGGGAAAAGACTGGCTTGTAATGACTGGTGAGAAAGACATGAATATTGAACTGGATTTTCAAGGTTAGGTTTTTCTTCCAGTGTTTTTGAATTTAATGTTTTCGAATCTTGTTGCTTCTGATGAGTAGAATGGGTTGTTAATAAAAATAATTTGGTATTTGTCTTTCACAAATCAACTTATTAATGAAAAGAGTACTTTTGTGATTTCTATGGATGGTTTCTCTTTACTACATTTTATTTGTCTATGCCAGTAGTTCCAATCTTCCTAATCCTATGACCCTTTAATTCAGACTGTAGTGACCCCGTCAACCATAAAATTGCTTTTGATACTATTTCGTAATAAACTGTAATTTTGCTAATGTCATGTGTCATAATGTACATATTTTTGGAGATAGAGGTTTGCCAAAGCAGACACTACCCACAGGTTGACAACTGGTCTAGTGTATGTATGTTTGTGCATGTATTGCCATAGTACATCTGTGGAAGTCAGAGGAAGATTTGTGGGAGAGGTTATTTCTTTTCTGCCGTGTGAGGCCTAGGGATCAAACTCAGGCTGTCAGTCCTAGCAGCAAGCACCTTTACCAACTGAACCATTCATTGGTCCCAGCAGGCTTCTTATATTATCTGCATACCAAATTAATTCACATAGAAGCATGATGCTTGTAAATGTTATCATCAGCAAAGACCATTGTATCAATTAAAGCGAGACTTAAAGAAACATGTGAGAACTTTTGAGCTAATTTCATTTATAGATATGCATCAGATCCCTAGAATGGTATTTATCATACAGCTTATAAGTAGTAGTTAGTTGGCAAATTAATCAATTGGTTTTATTTTTTTCAAAGAAAAAACAACTTTCAGCAGTGTGGAGGTATTTTGTCGCATGAGGGCCTTACCATAAGGTGAGGGATGAATCACATAATCTCATGAAAGCTGTCTAGCAATTGCTTAATATGATTAGGTTCCTAACTAAAGCCGTTCTTATGAGGAACAAGAGGATTCTTGTTTAGGCTTCCCCATCATGCTCATTGTAGAAAGTATAATCAACATTATAATCAGTTTACTTCATGCATAGTAATGTGGAGATACACATTCTAAGTCATTGAGAGGTTTTCCTTTGAGCCTGCTCTTGTTCACACATCTACTCAGACTCAAGATACAAGTGAAGAAACTGAGTTTGACTGGTCACTGTGAATCATCACATGACTGTCTACGCCTGAGAAGTATCCTTAGTACCTTTGCAGACAATTCTTATTTCGCCTCAGAGTTTTACAAACATTTAAACAACTGAGTCTTCCATAAATAAAGAATTCCACATTAAGTATAACATAAAGTGATAGCATACACACAGAGAATTACCATGTCTTTGTGGATTTGTTTCCTTATCATTTCTTTTTATCAACTATTTAAATATTCTCTACTTGCGTCCATTGTCAAGGATTAGATATAAAAATTCTTATCAGAAAATCAAGAGAAGGGATTTAGAAAGGAGGCTTGGGAATATTGATCACAACAACATGTGATAGATTCAGAAATAAGTACTGTAGTGGTCACTAATTTGCAGCTGTCCATTCCTCACCCCGAGAACACCAGCATGTAGCCACACATACATCTGGTCTAGCTCATCCTTGCCATAGTAGCAGTAGTCTGTCCATACACCTAGAACCTCAGCCAGCAGCAGTATATGCGTCTACTGTCCTCATTTCTCATTTGGAACCACACATTAAAGACTATGATATTTGAAAGCAACTATATATATATAGTATAATTTAGAAAGTCGTGACTATTCTGAAATCCCTAGGAAATAATATGTAGGCTCAGAAAAAACTAAGAAGAAGTTAATTTTGTTTCTCAGTTTGATTTTTTGTACAGAGGCATTTTACAATCATTAGAAAACAAAAAAGGCAGCAAATCTGGAGGAAAATAAAATGTCTTCTGGTAATACTGTATTATTGCACTCAAATGAATTAAAAAGTCCTCTAAAAATTAAAAGGCATTAAAAAATAAACAGGAGGAATCCTAGAGACTCCAAAAAATATCACTGGATACTGTCAAGGCTATGTATTTCTCTTCATAACTTTATGGCAAGGCCCTGTTGCTGAAGACAACACTGACTTATATCATTGAACATAGAGAAGTTGAGCTGGTGCTCAACTCGAAGCCTCACCCCTATTGACTATCATTCGAGGTCCTGGATAGAACTGTGCACGCAACTAGAGGAGAAAAATAATCACCAATATCACCAACCTAGAAACCTGTGACCTATAACAGTGACCTGCCTGCAAGATATCTTGGTGCAATGGTGATACTTTTGGATTGGATTTAAGGCCCACTCTACAGAGTCGAATCTATATCTCACATTGATAAAGTGTCAAGAACCTGTGACTAACTAGATAGCTCATGTTTCCTAGGGGAAAACCTACTATTATAATGACCTATCTGTGCCCATAGATCAATGTCTTGCTCTACTCATATGAGAACTGTTTCCTTTTGTAGTAGATGGAAAATAATAGAGAGACCCTAAGTGGACAGTTTGCAGAGAGTAAGAGATTTTGGAGCATTCAGTCCTAAATGGGATGTCTCTAACCAAACCTTTCCTCTCAGGGCTCAAGGATTTATGCAGAAGAGGAGGGGGAAAGGTTGTAAGGGCCCTAGGTTGTGGATGACTCCAAGGCCATGCAAAAGGCCTGTAGAAAGTCAATCCAGTCAAAGTGCTAGCAGGGAGAAGGGGAGGTGAACACCAAGTCTCACTCCCAAATAAAAAGCTATTTGTAATTTATACCTGGTGGGAAAAGAGGAGTCAATTTTCTCCAATGGAGTATTACTGGGAATATCAACCATATTCCAGGTCAAGCCCCATGCTCAGTAGTTGGCCAATAAAAATGGATTCCATTTGTGTGTGTGTGTGTGTGTATGTGTGTGTGCTTTTTCTTTTGTGTTAGTTTGTCTTATTGGCTTTTTGCTTGTTTGTTTGTTTTTTGAGTTTTAGTTTTTGTCTTGTTTTAGTTTTTGAGAGAGATGTAGAGTAAACAAAAATATCAAGCTGGGTAGGTAGGGATGCAGGGAGGATCTGGGAGGAATTGGTAAGGGGCATAATATGACCAAAGTCCACCAAAAACATTTTAAGAAAAAAAAAAGTATCCAGGCATTGTGGTGCAGGACTTTAATACCAGAACTTGGGAGTCAGAGGTAGGTAGATCTCTGTGAGTTCAAGACCAACCTGGTCTACAGCATGAGTTCCAGGACAGCAAGGGTTACACAAAGAAACCCTGTCTTGAAGAATAAATACATAAATGAACAAGAATTAAATACCCATCCAAAGAAAAGCTTAAAATAGGTATCTTAATAATTAATAATACAATTGTCTTTGTTGTATACTCATAATACTAAAATAACATGGGGAGAAAGAAAAAAATGATATGCAAACAAAACACAAATGTCCACAGAGACAGAAAACTTGTAGACAAAAAAAATCCTTCCAGAAGTACAACTGTGTAGTAAGAGTTCTGGAATATTCTAAGAATATGCCTTTGATTTAATTCCAGGTGTGAGAATATGGGGCTGTTTCAGACTATACAGCAGCTGACTATGATTTGCCTTGTTCTCTAGTAGGTGTGTTGGTTTTGCCGGCTTCAGATAGTTTCTAAGATTGTGTGACATTTGGAATTCTGGGAACTTCTCAGAGGATATATAAATACTAGGGCCCTGAGGGACAGGGCTTATTGGTCTTTCAGTGTAGTTGGACATGGTTTCTTAGTAGTCAAGCTCAAAGAAGAAATGAGAAGGAAAGAAAATAGAGTCAAGAATCATATCCTCTCTCCGCTCTCTCCTTCTTTCTGTCCTGTCTAGTGATAGGTGAAACCAGGGGGATAAGGGACAACAAGAGCCCACAAAGCAGCAATTGTCCAGCTGCACAATTGCAATAAAAATTTTTACCAGAAATGCTTGGAAATTTGCCTGTGCACTCAGAATAAAGATTCAAACTTGAAGACAGAATGATGGCAATGACTGAGTCTATGAAACAGAAGGAAAACAATAAATAAAAAAATGACAGCGAGCAAGAGTATAAAGAGGCTTCTGGGACACCAGCATGTGAATCAACACAGATGCTATGAAGGTCACAGAGAGAACTAGTGGCAGGGCAGAGGGGACATTTGAAGGTACCATAGTCTAAAAGAATACGAAAAAGCTCAAACTCCAAATTCAGTGAATTCCAGGAGCTCCATGCTGGGATGGGGAATCTCCTGCTCTGTTTGATGAATAAAGCACACATCATCCAGAAAGAAGAAGGTGCTGAGCTCTCTGACCTAATCAAATGGTTAAGCTGCTGACTATTCAGCATATGACTAGACTATTGTCACGTGTGGTGCTATGGAAGAGGAGCCCAAAGGAAGCAGTGGGCCCTGTGCAGGTCCTTGAAGGGCATATGCTGACTCTATGCCTTCCTGTTTCTGCACTCAGCTGCTTGCTCACCAAGAGGTGAAGCCCTGAGATCCCACACAGCCTTTTCTACATATGTCCAATGACCCTGACATCATGGCACCAAACAAACAACCTCAGTTGGAACCATTAGAAACCAGGAGCCAAAATGAACCCTTCTTCCTTTTAAGTCATTTCTCCCAGATATTCTTATAGTTTGAAAAAAAATCTGATGACATACAGATAGCTTATATTTTGTCTACTTGTTATAACCAATACTGGTTAATATTTGGACACACAGTATGAGAATACATTATGTAGACATTAATTGAAAGACTTCTTCTTCTTTCTGTTTCATAGATTCAATAATTGACACGATCCTACCTTCAACTTTTTTTTATTCTTCTGAGCACAGAAGCCCATTTTCAAACCTCCTGTTTTATAAGTGGTACAAGATAGTGTCCTAAAAGAAGGAAA
>OU015744.1:137568910-137592999 GCA_907169655.1 Acomys percivali
GAGAGAGAGAGAGAGAGAGAGAGAGAGAGAGAGAGAGAGAGAGAGAGGCACATATATTTGAAACAACCTATCAGATAGTAAAATTGAAGCCACTGGTTAGAAGATGTTAGTGGAATAAGTATTGATCTGATGATATTTGCAGAGTATAATTCAGGATAAGTACAACTCCTTGCTGTGCTACTTACTGAGCCTAGCCACTTATTTTTCTATAACTGAATGATAATATTAAATGTTATTAATTTTGAAATGAGGACACTGTGTGGTGTAGCCTTGCTGTCACTGTGTACTCACATCCCATGCTTTTAATCTGAAATAATAACATGACTTAATCATACCTGTTACTTTGAGTAGAACCTGAGTTTGACAAGCTAACATGACATACCACTGCCTCCCCAAGGCACAAATAAATCACACTCTAAAACTGTGATCACTTGAATGGGTGTTTTCTTCATCTACGCAACAGTTTCTGTTGGACTTACAGTGACCTAACTTGGCAGTACAATGTAACTTCCTGACGTATTAAAATAGAAACTGACATAGAACACATGTATGATGGGTTGTAAGGGACAAGGTGCCTAATTTGCTACTTCAGGCAATACATAACCAAATTAAATGCCCTTGTATACATTTTATAGCATATTAGATGCAGATAAATCTTGGAGCCTCTAGTTCTTGTTTCAGTCAGTGCTACATCTATTTCCGTGTAAATACTTATATTATTTAAACAAAAAGAATAGACCACATATTCACAGAAAGCTGTAGAACACCGAAAATGACTGTAGTGACCATTTTCTCAATCCCACCAAGAGTGGTAAACAGAACCATAAGAGGAGGAAGTTAACTGATCTGACTCCTTTAGTAGGTATCAAGGATTAGTTCCTCTACATTAACAAGGATCCTAGGACAAAGGAACAGAGCAACAAGTCATTTACAGAACACTTCCTAGTATATGTCAACTCTAGAGGAAGAACCATATTATAAAAAGGCATTTCTGCATATAAAAAAAAAGGTAGATCTTAAAACCAACAACAACAACAAAAATTGCATGTGATGGTGCATACCTTTTATAAAAGCACTTGGGAAACTGAGGCAGGCAGTTCTATGAGTTCTAAGCCAGCTTGTTCTACAGAGAGTGCTAGGACAGATGGGGCTACACAGAGAAACTCTATCTTGAAAAACTAGAAAGACAAACAAAACAAAATAAAACAAAACAAAAAAGCATAAGAAAGAAAGAAAGAAAGAAAGAAAGAAAGAAAGAAAGAAAGAAAGGGGAAAATTTTCACTGTTACACAAAACCTAACACCACTCTTTATAGTTTCTTTTCTTTCTCAGCTGATTGTGTTGGGTCTACCTGTGAGGCTGATTACCAGACTCCACATCCTAGGTTAATCATTTAAAGCTTCCGAAGACATTTGAGTAGTCCCTTGAGCTCTGTCTCAGACTTCCTGACCACAATAGGGAAGTACCGTCTTCCTTCCGTAAAGTGTGGTCTTGGAAAAGAAGTGTGTGAAGTATGTGAGAGGAGTGTTGTGAGTGTGGACTCTGAGGAGTGTCAGGAGTGTGGACTCTGAGGAGTGTCAGGAGTGTGGACTCTGTGAGGAGTATGGGGACTGTTGACTCTGTGAGGAGTGTGGGGACTGTGGACTCTGTGAGGAGTGTTGTGAGTGTGGACTCTAAGGAGTGTGGGGAGTGTGGACTCTTGATTCTGCCTGCTTGGGCTGTATTTGCTATATCTCCCAACCCCAACAGTCACTCTTCTCTCCCACAGTTTCTCTACCTCAATATTTGGGACACAAATCTGATATTGAAAGATCAGTCTCCTTTTTGCTGGGATTGATAGATATGAATGCCCTGCTTGGGGATACAGGCTTTTAACATGTAGGAAGGATCCCTAAGAAAGAGCGACAACAAACCTGAGTTTGGGATGAAAACAGTTGTTTCCTATGAGCCTTGCAGGATTCCACCAATTCAACTGTATCTGCTAGATGCCTACTGACCTCTGACTTCTCAGTCCTGTCATAGAATAGTAGGACAGGTTGTAGTTCAAACTTTGAATTAGCTTACTTCACAAATATGATGATTTTTCTTTTACTAGACCAACATAGAGTACCTGTTGCGAGACCCACATGCTTTCTGAACAATTACTCAGTACTTCTTTTTTGCCTTCTTATATAGCATTTCAATATTTATTTTGCAGTTCTAGATGTATTTTGTTTAACTCTAACCATATTTTGAATATAAAACAATTTTAAGAGAATTTCCATGAAATTGCAGGCATGTAAGGCCCCTTTCAGGGAGTGAGGGAGACTCAGTCTCAAGCTAGGAAGCAGTCTAAAAGTATCTGAAAAGAAGACTCTGAGATTCCATCTTACACCCATCAAAATGACTAAGATAAAAAAAACTAAAGGGACAGTACATGCTGGCGAGGATGTGGAGAAAAGGGATCACTTTTTCATTGCTGGTGGGAGTGCAAACTTGTACAAACCCTCTGGAAATCAATCTAGCACTTTCTCAGAAAACTAGGAATAAGGCTACCTCAAGACCCAGCTATTTCACTCCTTGGAATATACCCAAAAGATGCTCCACCATACAAAGACATATGCTCAACCATGTTCATAGCTGCCTTATTCATAATAGCCAGAATCTGAAAACAACCTAGATGTCCCTCAGTTGAAGAATGGATAAAGAAACTGTGGTATAATTATACTATGGAATGCTACTCAGCTATTAAAAACAAGGAAATCTTGAAATTTGCAGGCAAATGGATGGAACTAGAAATGATCATCCTGAGTGAGTTCACCCAGACTCAGAAAGATACATATGGCATACACTCACTTATAATTGGACACTAGCCCAACAGCGATGTCCCCTGAGTGTCTTCACTTAGCAGGAGCTTTGGATAGACGCTGGGACTTCCTGTTGGGACTCCAGGTGAGATAGGTATGGGAGAATGGGGAAATAGAAGGCTCCAGAAGGACCTAGAGACCTACAAGAAGACCATCAAGGCTGGCAGATCTGGAGGAGATCCAGGGTCTGCTCAAACTACTGTACCAAGCAAGGACAATGCATGCAGTAAACCTAGAACCCCTATCCAGAACTAGCCAATGGACTACACATTCTCTACAGTTGTGTGGAGAGCAGGGACTGACTCTGACATGAACTCTGGTGCCCCCTATTTGACCACTTCCTTTGGTGGGGAGGCCAAGTGGCACTCAGTGAAAGGGTAAGCAGGCTACCAGGATGAGACCTGATAGGCTGTGATCATATGATGAGGAAGGAGGTCCCTTTCTGTCACAGACCTACATATGGGAGGGGAATAGGGTGAAAGAGGGAGGGAGCGGGGCATGGGAAGATACAAGTGAGGGGATAACAATTAAAATGTAATCTGAATAAATTACTTAAATTTAAAAAAAAAAGAAGACACTGCCTAGTAATGCTGTGACCAAAACTCCTTAACAGTATTGGCGGTCAGATCACAGCTAACAAAGTTTATTAAATCTTACAATCAGGAATTCTTAGATAGTTCCTATTTAAAAAAAAAACAAAAACAAAAACAAAAAAACTTTGTTCATTTCATTAGCCCACATATTTGTTTGGCGGTTTGACTTCTCAGTTAAGGTTTTGAATCCCTTATATATTCTGTTAATCCCCTGCCAGATGTTTAGCTGGCAATGATTTTTCTTCCATTTTATGCTGTCTCATCATTCAAATAGCTGGTTCCTTTTCTATGTAGACACCTTTTGATTTTGTGAGGTCCCATTTGTCAGTTGTTGGCAATATTTCCTGAGAGGCTGGAGTCCTATTCTTGAAGTGTTCTTCAACCCTTTATCAAAGATTTAAGCCCTACATTAAGGTCTTTGAAACAAAAAGTCCTAGTCCTAATGATGGTTTGAGAAGGATAAGTAAGGGAAAGGTAATGGATTATGGGGGTAAGGATAGTCTCCAACTCCCTACGTAACAGAGCCTGTGAGTAATTAATACATAAATTACAAGCTTTTTCAAATAAAAATGCTTTTTCTGCAGATATAATTAAATTGAGGATCCCAAGGTGAGGGAGTTATGCTGAAGTATTTGAATGAATGTAAAATCTAATGATAAACCTTCTTGCAAATATGAGGAGAAGGGAGCTTGGGCAAACAGAACGTGGCACGTGAGTGTAGAGGTGAAAACTGGACAGATGTTACCACACTTCAGCAAATGCTGATAGCCACTGCATGTGAGAGGAGCCAACATTAAACTTTCCTGAGAGTCTCAGGTATGGTGTCGGCTTGGATGTCTTGTGGGAGTTATCTGTCTCAGACACTTCAATTAATTTAGCTCATCAGGATGTTAGAAGCATCCTGCATATGCCCAGGAGCTGTGTAAGCAACTGGGGATACAAAGATAGTACCCATTAAAGATCATAAGTAAGATATGATCATGACAGAAAGAGAAACTCACACAGCAAAACTGAGCATGACAAAATAACACAGGGGTAAAGGTATATATAAAAACTAGGTAGGGGAGGGAGGGAGAGGAGATGAAGGAGGGAGAGGGGTTTGGAGGGGATGAGGGAGGGGGATACAATTCGGACGTGAAGAATTTAAACTGCAGAACAAGCAGACAACTTATATACTAACCTACAATATGGGAATAGCTCTGAACTGGCTGAGACATGAATGTCTAGGTATAGACAATGAATGCTTCTTGTTGGTTACAGACCCCCTATGAATTATTATTAGATGCCATTCTTAGTATGTCAGGAATGAATATTTACAGGTGTCTTTTTTCTGCTCATACAAAGAGCATAAAAACAGCCTTAATGGTTCTGGGCATCCTGCAAAGCTTACATACTTAGAATTTTAGGACTGTATAAAGTTTGTATATGTTTTCAGAACAAAAGAACTGGACACTGACACTAAATCAGACCTGACAGGATTCACTCCTCTCAGCAAACTGGATACCGACATCCTGCATCCTTCATATTCCAGCACCAAGTGCTTCAGTTGCTGTTCCTCATGAGAACAAGTCAGCTCCCAGGACACCTTGGAAGAAAGCTTAGAATCCCAATTGGACAAGCATTTCAGCTGTCCCACACAGGAGTCTAATTCAGCCTGGAATTACTCAACATTTAGAAACTGGACCACAAGTGCTGTTCCTATCATATTTAACCATTTTCCCCAATTTTATGTGGGCCTCTACAAAGGTATTATTCATCCCAAATCAGCCAGAAGAAACCTTAAGAGAAAGAATGATGCCCCATTTCCTTTGAGGGGAGGGTCAGATAGGATTTTGGTTGCTTTCTCGGGCTATAGGGAGTTATTTTCTTTTTTGTTTTTGTTTTTTTGGGTTTTTTTGTTTGTTTTTTGAGACAAAGTTTCTCTGTGTAGCCTTGGCTGTCCTGGACTCATTTTGTAGACCAGGCTGGCTTCGAACTCACAGCGATCCACCTGCCTCTGCCTTCCAAGTGCTGGGACTAAAGGCATGCGCCACCACGCCCAGCTAGGGAGTTATTTTCAATGGGAGTTAGTTATAAGTTATTATTGGTCTTATTTAGAGAAAAAACAAGGTAGGACTCAGGGATATTCTCTCTTTTCCTTTATCTCCCATTCTTAGGTTTGGAGATAGGAGTTGAAAAGGAAGAAGAGTGGAATATAGAAATATATAGGGAAGACAGCAAAAAGTAGATTAGTGAATCTACTCTTCAACTTAATGCCTCAATTGTCACTCACAAGGCTATTTTAAATTCACTGGTATAGACTTTTGTATATAGATGCAAAATAAGTTTAATTTTAGTAAGTTTAATTTGCCCAGTGGAATAGAATTCAAATGTAAGATTATTCTTCATACACATTAGATATATTTCTACAATAATTCAAGGTATTATACCCATATAACTCAATTATAATACAAGGTTTAATTCCAATACTTTGCAAGTGCTATTGCAGGCTGTTTAGGATAAATAAGTTATACAAGTTAATTGTTAGTTGATCAAATGATGATCATATCAATTACTATTCTATTTTTATCACAAGAATATGCATCTTCAGTACAAAAGATAGAAAAGGTTGTATAGAAACATAAGGTAAAATGTTAGATAAGTCATCAAAACCCTCAGAGACATACAGAATATGATATTTAAAATGTTTTTATTATTTTAAAGATTCAGTAACAATGAGACAGGTTAACTCCTGGCAACAAACAGCTTACCTCAAAGAGGACAATGAGCATCAAAGAAACTCCTTATGGAGATGACCTCAAATGCGGCAAAGAAGCCACTGGGCAAAATATTCTCTTTTCTACCACAGAGAGAGCAAGCTTAGACGCAGTCAGAGTCAATGGCCAAACTCTGCCAAGACAGGGTAAGCAAGTCCTCAGTAATTCCTGCCTCATAAATGTCTGTCAGATATATTGGGCCAGAAGGCTGACGATGCTGCTCTAATGTTATAGAGAGTTTTGGGTGACTGTTCAGGCAGCAAATTGTATCTGTCATCTTCTCATTTGGGAAGCTGCTAATCTGCACTCCCAGTCAGTATACTCAGGTAATCAAGTTTATACTTTCTAAAGTCTCTGGTGGGGTTGAAGACCAGATAGTTTAGTTTTATAATTAAGCTTAGTTGTTTAGGGGTTAAGATGTTTTTAGGTCTACATAGATGTTTTAAGTTGATAATGATGAGATATGATAGATATTGATTTACATTCAGAATTTTAGACACACCAAGATAGGAAATATGTTTTCTGCAAGGCTGTCAAATACAGATAGCCAAAACAACAAGAACGTAATATTTATATAATTCCTGGTTGTGTCATGGTTCTTCTTGCTATTGGTAGTTTATTTATAGGTAGTTATATTATATATAAATGTGTATGTTAAAAAAAGAAACACAATATAAAATGGGAAAAAAAAAACCCTAGGATATATACCTGATTTCCAGCTCCCAGACTTTTGCAGTGTGAGAGATTTAAGTATGTAATTTGTTAAACCAGCAAGAGAAAATGAATGTACTCAGTGTTAATCATGTTTACTACCTTCTGCACAGTCCCAAAGGATGCAAACATACAGTACTCAGTAAATAGATATCAGATTAACAGAGCCACTCTACTCTCAATGGAACTAACCTTCTCTTCAAAGTTTTTAGAACTTTCTAGTCTTGCTTGGAGAGAATAGGAACCTTCAAATATTTCTAATTTTTCCTCTATCTTTTCGCAAGCTTACTTTCAGCATGATTGACCTCTTTTTTTAAACACTTATGACCTCACTCCTTTTCTTACTAAATATGTAGTTTATTGGGATTTAGCTGGGCTTTTGTTAATATTAAAATACCAGCTGTGAAGTGTCTATTGCTGTGTGTTATGGTTAAAATTATTTACCACCTTGTCTGAATCTAGAGTCACTCAGGAGACAAGCTTTTGAGTATTATTTGTGAGGGATTTTTATTACTTTAGTTGAGTTAAGAATGCACTCTAAAAGGGGGCAGTGCCATTCCCTGGGTTGGGTTCTAAACTTCATGAAAAGGAGGATATTCACTGAGCATCTGCATTTCCCACTCCCCCGTCCCTTCTGCTTCATGAGCATAGATACAATATAACCTGTGGCCCCAACCTGCTTCAGCCTTGACTTCTTGCCAAGATGAACTGTTTCTAAGATCTTCCCAAATAAACCCTTTCTTCCATAAGTTGTTTTCTCAGTACTTATTACAGAAACAGACAATATACTAAGACAATGCCCTTGACTGTACTTTATCTGCATATATAAAACACCTTTTTAGAAATTATAATTTTTGCCAGGTGGTGGTAGTGAATGCCTTTAGTCTCATTATGCAGGAGGCAGAGGCAGGTAGATCTCTGAGTTTTAGGCCACCCTAATTTACAGAGTGACTTCCAGGAAGGCCAGGGCTGCACAGAGAGACCCTGTCTTGAAAAATAAATAAATAAATAAATAAATAAATAAATAAATAAATAAAAGTTAATTAATGTGATTTTTCTCTCATCTATAACTTTCCATGATTTTCCCTGGTCCTCTTATGTCTGTAGTTTCTGGGGTCTGGCGGTTTTCCAGTTACAGTTTACATTTCTGCTCATAGTTATAAGCCTGACCAAACTATCTAGCTAAGAATTCCTTGGCATTTTATATTTTTGATCAACTGGCTTGGAATGGCATTCCTGCTTTGTTGAGACAACCCCCAGATAACTGTGTTTTCTAACTCATTCTGAGAAACTTTGCTTTAAGTTCTTAAAGTATTGACATGGGTATCTTGTATATGTGTTAAAAAGATAATCTCTTCCAGTAAAATTATGCTATTTCCTATTTCTTAGACTGTAATAAGTTCTCATCTTCATATAGTTTTTCTGTTCTTTTCAAGAAATCAAACTGGGTGGCAACATGGTGGTAGGAGTTGATGCAGAGGCTATGAGGAATACTGCCTACTGGCTTGCTCCTTATGGCTCAACGGGATATATATATCTCTAATAGGATGGAACCACCTGCAATGGGCTAGGCCCTCCCACTTCAATCAGGAATAAAGAAAATGCCAACAGTCTTGCCTACAGCCCCATTTTATGGAGACATTTTCTCAAGTGAAGTTCCCTCCTCTCATATGACTTTGGCTTGAGTTAAGTTCACATAAAGCTAGCCAGCACACCCACTCCAACTAGTTTGGCAAAATTTCACATGGCATTGTGCCTGGTGCTTTGTAGAAGTTGAGGTTCATTGTGCACAAAGCACTCTTCTCAGCGGCCATGGCTGTAGGCAGTCAAAGCAGCAAGCAAGTTGCCAAGCATGCCCTCTGTAGCCAGTTGTTTGTTACCTTTCTCAAGACTGTGCTGAACATTCAGGCAACTTCCACTAAAGACATGTTCATACTCTCAGAATTACTGTCTATTTTCTGCTTCTTCCTAATTTCAATTAACAAAATTAATTATGTTTGTGAGATTTTTAGTTGCACTTAGAAAATATTTCTAAAGATTGCTGAAGGTTGTATAACAGCTGTAAACTTTAGGCAACTGAAATTTCACTTTTCTTTTTCTTTTAAACTTTATTCTTTGTAAGTTTCACATCATGTACTCCAATTCCACTCATCTCCTTGTCCCTCCATATCTTCCTACTTCCCTTGCAACCTTCTCAACAAAAGGAAAAATAGAAGATCTTGTTGTGGAAGCTGTAACATGTCCCATAGTATAGCCTTTTGCCCACACATCTTTACTGACTCATTGCAATGAGACAGTGGTCTCCTTCAAAGCCTGTGGCTTCTGCTACTCTATCAATACTGGATTCTCACTGGGACTCCTCTCAGGTAGCCTGTTGTTGCTTTGTGTCATGGTGGTCCTGCAGCTTTGGATCCGTAGGACCAGAGCATCCATGCTCTCCAGTAGTTCATAGATAAGCTTTGATAGTGTTATTTTTTTGTATTGTTATTCTTACATAGTCCTTCTTCACTGGCTGATTGGTTTAATAAAGATCTGAGAGACAATAACTAGGCAGGAAAGGGAAAGGGTATTTTTGAGCTGCGAGATGGTTTCTGTGAGAATAAGATGTTGGATATTCTTTATATGGCATAGGAAAGGACAGACTTGCTGGGGCTATGACAGAGAGGGGGAAGGGGGTAAAGAATGTGCCACATTGCAAGACATAGCCCAGAATTAGTCAGGATAATTTATTGAGCTAGCTAAGAGTCTGCCAAGGTAGATGTCTACAGTTATAAATATTAATAAGACTTCTTGTCTTTAGTTAAAAACTGGTGGATCCAGAAAGTCCCGCTATATTTGGCACATCAACATGGGGCAGAAATCGAAACTTAGAATATTAGATTTAGGCATAGGGCCTCAGAAAAGTTTGGGACACAGGACACCACATCCTAGGAATCAAGCGTGCCAGCTAGCAATGTGGCAGAACAGCCCCTTCTCTGTGAATGGAGGTCAGAGTCAGGGGGCTCCTGTGGCCCAGCATGGCAGTGCACACCAGCCCAGGACTGGTAGCAATAGGCCCAGCATGGCATCACGCATGAGTCTGGGACAAGGACACAAGAGGAGTGCATTTGCTTTGGTCTGTGGGAACACATAACAACCTAAGGAATGCTGTCACATGGGCCCAGCACCTTTCCAGAGTGGATGGGTGATAGAAACCTTGGAGCAGCTGAGGTTTGGCTGACCTCATGAGCCACTTGTGCCTGCAAGTGAATGGGGCCTGTGAGCACTAGCACGGAGGGTAGGCACTTGGTACTTGTGGTGTACAGAGGTGCAATACTATGGGTGGCTAATATGGTGGCCCTGGAGCCCAGCAAAGAATGGGGTTGTGTAATGTCTGCAGCTTAGGAGTGGTGGTAGCAAGAAGCCAAGACCTGAAAGCCTAAGAACAGACACACTGCTGAGCTGGTAATACTTGAAATGTGCTTAAGTGCTGATAAAGAAAAGAAATCAAATATAGACAATCACAGAAAAAAGTATTTAGTTAAAAGATAACAAAGTAAAGTCTCTGAAGGAAGGAAAGAGATAGGAGATTAAAAAGAAAATATTTTCAGTGTTAAAAAATTTAAAAACACGATGGCAGAGGGCATTTGGACCCCATATAGTTTAGTTTTGTCTATTAACATGGAATTAATTATGACATATTTGGTAATGATCACAATTTTTTATATTTTCTTTAAGAAAGATCAAAATAAAGCAGACAGATAAGGAGAGGGCTGAACAAGCAATCGAACAGAAATTTGAAGATATGATAGGCAGATTTGGGTCAAGAGGTCCCGCTCAAACTAAGGCACTAGCCAAGTACAATACAGGCGGTAAAATTTAAACCCCTACCCTGATCTAGCCCATGGACAGGACAGTCTCCACACTTGAGTGGAGAGAGGGATTTGACTTTCTCATGTACTCTGGTGCCTCACATTTGACTATGTCCCCTGGTGGGGGAGACCTAGTGGCACTCAGAGGAAGGACAGCAGGTCACCTAGAAGAGACTTGATACCCTATGAGCATATACAGAGGGAGGTAATCCCTCTGAGGAACAGTCATAGGGGAGAGGAATAAGGGGAAAATGGGAGGGAGGGGAGAATGGGAGGATACAAGGGATGGGATAACCATAGAGATGTAACAAGAATAAATAAATTAAAAAAAAAAAGATCCTTTGAATCAGAATAAAGAATCTTGAGAGGAACCCAGTCTAAAGACTACATCACCCCCTTTTGACAAAACTTCAGAATGGAAACCCATAGAGATGCTATATGATGAGTTAGGAATATAGATTCTATTTGATGATGCCTCCTTAAAGCAATGTCACATAATAGTTTATTTTGTAGATTTTGGAGTATCTACAAAAAAAAAAAAACCTATTCAGGATTTCATTGGGAAGTTGCCTTGAATTCTGAAACGGCTGTTCCAACATATGTCTCCAATAGAACACAACGATTTTTTAGACATTGTAACATGATACAGGTATATTTTACAATTCTACAGATGAAATAATTATGAAAAGTTCTAACCATACTTTAAAGAACATGCTCATTAATCAGAAGGTGGATATGGGATCTCCCAGAGAAAGATTAAGTAATGCTTTATTAAGTTTAAAATGTTTAAATATCAATGAGACAGGTAACACAGCTGCTAAACAAACACACACACAAACCACTGGATTTTAGAAAGGAATAGTGAATTAGATTAGTCTATATTTGTGCTAACCTAAGAATGGAAGTCAGGAAATATGAGGTGTTGGGGAAAGAGATATGCTTATGTTCAACAAGAAACAAGAAACTGTGGATTCTTTCAAAAATAAATAAGAACAGATTTGACCATGGAAGACCTCCTGAAAATCTTAGTTTCTACGTGGAGGAAGAATCCCCCCAAAACAACAACAACAACATAATATGTGACATGAATGCTGATCTTTCCACAGGGGAACAGCTCAGGGACTGTCTGAGACATGAATGTTTCTGTAATAGCCAATAAATCTTGTTGGCTACAGAGTCCTCATGACATATTTTTTTACACCATTCTTTAATATGGCATGGATGGAGATTTACATTACAGTGGAATTAAACAGTAGAAACAGATTTATAAATTTGATGACTTTCACCTTCTAAAGCTTAAAGAGTCATCTTTACCTGATTTGTGCACACAACACATTCCATACTTGTGTTAATGCAGAAATGTATGTTGCCTTTAAAATTTGTGTGTTTTCAGAGCATTTTGACCAGACACCAATGAAGACAAAGCATATATCCCATATGATCCAGCCTTACAGACTGTATCAGCTGCTCTTTCCTCAAAAAGTTGCATCCTTGACAACTTCAAAGCAGTAAGCTCAAACGGTTCACCCTCACAGACAGCTTCAGTCAGGCCTTCAGCTAAACCCTAAACTTTCCTATCTCACAAAGCATCGAAAGCAAATGAAACAGCTAGCTCTCCTACGAGTTGGCCAATATCCCAATGTTTTTAGTTTCTCCAAAATATGTTTTTGCCCCTGACAGAAGGAAGCAATTTTAAGAGAATGATTCCCTCACTCTTATGAGGTAGGTTGGGTGAATTTTGGTCATTTGGTAGATTATGGAAATATTTTGTCATTTAGGGTTTGGTTACAAGTTGTTTTTTGTCATGATCAGGGGAAAAAAATGTAAAGGATGTAGGATGTTAGATTTCAGCCTCTCTCTCTCTCTCCCTCCCTCCCTCTAACCTTCTTTCTCTCCTATTTAGTGTTAGAGGGTTAAAAAAGGGAAAACAGGGGATGAAAAGACAAAAAGTGGGGCTATAGGGATATAAGTTCAAAAGAATGGATTATTGTGCCTATTTTTAGACTAAGAAAGCAACAAAAAGTTTCATATATTTTGGATTTGTATGAATTATTGTATATTGATAGAAATTTAAGCTTATATTTGTTACATTATACTGTATATATGCTTCAGCTCTTATTTAAGGTATTATCAATATATGTCTCACTTAAAATGTAAAGTTATAATCCTTGAAAGCTACTATTACAATCTGTTTAAGATAATTTAGAAGTACAAGTTAGAGCTGGGTGTGGTGGCACACACTAGAAATTCAGCACTGTGAGAGGCAGAGGCAGGCAGATTTCTGCGAATTCAAGGCCAGCCTGGTCTACAAAGAGTCTAGGACAACCAAGGCTACACAGAGAAATACTGTCTCAAAAACCCATAACAACAACAACAGCAAGAAACAAACAAAAGAAATAGAAGCTAGTAGTTAGTCACCTACAATAATCAAACTTGTAATCATGTTAGGTACTAGTTTAGTTAATTATTTCTATAATTAGGAAGCTTTAGCTTCCTGTATTTGTAACTAGAAACAAGCACTATTTGTCTATTCAGGTATATTTCAGATAAAAAGGTGGCCTTCAAACACTTCAGAGATCTACAAAATATAGCATTTAAGATGTTTTTGATAACATAGTCTTTTTGTGACAGTGAGACACAGCAGCTCCTGAAAGCATGCCAATCTACTTCAAAGAAGAGGAGAGGAGCCGAAGAACTTCTCCATGGAACTTGCTTCAAACATGAGAAAAAATTGCCCCTTCCTTCAACTGCTGACGGGATGTGTCCAAACTGTGGACAAGCAAGCCACTAGGAAGTCTATTATCCAACTTTGCTGAGACAAAGTAGGCCTCTCCTTCATAATTCCTATTTCACAGAAAAGTCTGTCAGATATTCTGGCCCTGTCACCTGAAGATTAAGTGTCCCAGCAGTACAGAGGAACCTTGACTGACTGTCCAGGCAGCCAGAAATCTATGTCATTCTCATAGTTTTGGAAACTGCTTGGTCTTCACTTCTTGTTTGCTCAGGTAATATTTATCCTTCTTAAGTCTCTGATTGGGTTGAAGACTAGAGAGTTGTAGTTTCATATATAAGCCTAAGTTGCTTAAGATCTAAGAAGAAATTTTATGTGAAAGCTTGTATGATGATAGAAAGTGATTTAGGTATAGAATTTGGAGCTCATCAAGATAAGATAGCGAATAGAATATTTTCTCCAAGAATGTCAAATACAAATGGACTGTATATTATGGACATAATTGTTACTGCATAGTTCTCATAATTATTCGTATTGTGTATATATTTTTGGTGTTAGAGAAAAAGCCATTTGTTGGACTAAAAGGGGGAGATGTTGGGGTGACCTTTTTGTGTACTATGTGAAGGTTGTTTCCGTATATTTAAATTTTGATTGCTGCACCAGCAAAGAGCCAGAGCCGAGTACTGGCTGGATTTTGGTATTGTTATTCTTGCATACAACTTCCTTACTCAGCGATTGGCCAAAAAAATCTGATAGCCAATAACTAGGCAGGAAAGAGAAGGGAGTACATCTTGGCAGAGAGAGAGAGTCTCTATGAAAAAAATCAAATGCAGAGGATTCACCAGTGTGACATGGGAAAGGGCAGATATATGGGGCTATGAGAGGGAGGTAATGAATAGGCCACATGGTGGAAACTAGCCCAAGATTAGTCAGCTTAACTTATTAAGTTAGCTGAGAGTCTGCCAAGCAGGTACCTAAGCTTTTATAAATATTAACAAATTTCCATGTCTTTATTTAAGAGCTGGCAGGTCCACAAAGTCACATTATATGCTATGAGGCAAGAGTGCATCTCTCCCTTGCCCATGCCATGGCAGGGCAGATGAGTGGTGGGGCCAGCTCTCCTCCTTGCCTGACCTTGGGGCTGGTTCAACTTAACTTTGAGATTTTGGAGGTGGGCATTCCATATCTACCTATACAATTGAATTGATGGAAATATTAAAATAAGATAATGATGTCTTAGGAGACATCAAATTGAGGTGAGAGATGAGGATAGGATTGATAAAGAAGATAGGCTGAAAGGACTGTAGAAATAGGAATGATGAAGTGAAAAGGAAGGCAAAAATAAAAGAAAGCTTAATGCATCAGAAACAATTAAAGAACGCAAAGGACACAAGAGTTATTGAAGTAGTTACACAAATAAAATTTAAAGACTCTTAGGATGCAAAGAAAAGACCAATGAAAGAAAATAATGTAAAACATGACCTTAAAAATGCAATGTAAGACTTTTAGATCTTCCAGAAGAAACTAGGTCAATAAAAAAATTTAATATTTAAATAATGGGAGAAAACTTTTGCAAGCCAAGAAAGACACAAAAGGCTGAGTCACAGGCAGAATTGAATCGACAACATAAAAAACCCACTATCCAAACTTGAAATTATTAATTCATAAATGTACACACACACACACACACACACACACACACACACACACATACACATTCACTCACTGAGATTAAGGAAAAAAATCCTGATATATCAAATTATTACTTATGAAAAAGTAATGGGAAACTATTTTCTAAATTTTTTTACTTATACATTTATTTTATTATGCATATACAAAACAAACTACATAAAGCAAGAAGAACCATGAATCAATAAGGAATTACATTAATGTTACATTCATAATGTTTTGGCTATTTGTATTTGGCAAATTTGAAGAAAATATTTTCCTATCTTGGTAAGTCTAAAATTCTGAAGGTAAATCATTATATATCTTATCTTATCTTTATAATCTTAAAACATCTATCTAGACCTAAAAACATCTTAACCCATAAACAACTAAGCTTAATTGTGAAACTAACCTATTGGGTCTTCAACCACATTAGAGACTTGAGAAGGAATAAAATTAGTTACCTAAGTAAACAGGAAGTGCAGGTTTGCAGCTTCCAAATTGAAAAAAAAAATGACAAAGACAGTTTGCTGCTTGAACAGTCACCCAAAATTCTCTATAACATTGGAGCATCATCTTCAGCCTTCTGGCCCAATATATCTGACAGACATACTTGTGAGGCAGGAACTATTGAGGACTTGCTTACCCTGTCTTTGCAGAGTTTGGCAGTCAACTCTACCCTCATCCATGCTTGCCTTTTTTAAAAAGCAGAATTCTGTCACTGGTCGAAATGAGGACATTTTGCCCATCGGCTGGTTTACCACATTTGAGGCCATCTCCATAAAGAGATTCTTTGATGTTCATCATTTTCTTTGAGGTAGGCTGGGTGTTGCCAGGAATTTACCTGCCTTACTGTTAAAGAATCCTTAAAACAGTAAAAACATCTTTAAAGGCCATATTCTATAGGACTCTGATGTTTTTGAAGACCTTATCTTCCTATTTTACCTTATGTGTCTATAGAATCATACCTATCTGTTACACCTAGGATGTATAATTCTTGTGATATAAATAGACTAGTAATTGACATGATTATGATTTGATCAATTGACAGTTAACTTGTCTAACTTATGTGTGCTAAGCAGCCTGCACTAGCACACTTTCAAGGAACTGGAAGTAAACCTTGTATTCTACATGAATGGTATGAGCACAATACCTCTGTCTGAAGGATAATTTTAAATTTGAATTCTATACCAATGTATCATAATTAAGCTGATTTTGCATCAATATAAAAATTTCTACACTAATGAATTAAAAAATAACCTTGTGCGTACAGTTAAGGCCTTAAGTTGAGGAGTCAACTCAATAATCTACTCTTTTTCCAATCATCCTATATACTTCTATATTACCCCTTCTTTCTTTTCAGGCCTTATCTCCAAACCTAAGAAAGAGAAATAAAGGAAAAGAGAGACATCACTGAGCCCTGAGTCCAACCTTGTTTTCTCTCTGGATAAGACCAATAGTAACTTATACCAACCTCCCAATTAAAATAAACATCTATAGCCCAAGAAAGCAACCAAAAACCTACCCACCCACCCCCCTCCCTTTAAGGGAAATGGGGCATAATTTTCTTAGGGTTTTTTCCAGCTGATTTGAGATGGACCATTTTCTAATTTTAATGAATTAATAATACATTTCTTCTTCTTCTTCTTCTTCTTCTTCTTCTTCTTCTTCTTCTTCTTCCCCTCCCCTCCCTCTCTTTCTCTCTGGCAAGTGGTAGTGACACTCACATTTACTCCTAGCACTCAGAAGCCAGAGGCAGGTATATCTCTGTGAGTTTGTGGTTAGCCTGGTCTATAGAGTGAGTTTCATAACAGCCATAGCTACACAGAGAAATCCTGTCACAGGGCAAAAAGAACCCAAGAATAAAAAAATAACAAAGAGTAATACTATGGTACTAGAGTTACACACATAAAGTCCAGTCCCCTAAATATTATTTATAGCCCTGCTACATGGGTACATGGGAAAGTTTCTTGAAAAATAATATCTTGATGCTTTTTATCAAGTATGCATAGATACACATGCATGATTATAAGCATTTAATATCAATCAATATTTTGCTCTAAAAATAGGTTTAGCATTGGAAAAATGCAGAATAAATGAAATTTAAACAGGCATTCAGAAGCTGTTCTTGCTAAAACACTTTGATTCATCACTTGGGCCCCCGATGTTTACTAAATACAGGATGCAAGCCTTGCAAGTTGGCTTTCATCGGAGTCTTTCACCTTTCTTTCAGGTCATCTGCCTACCTCTGCACAAATCATGTTAATCAGTAAAAGAGTAGCTTCAAACCCATGCCATCTCTTTCCAAGACTAAAGACATAAAGATAAGTTTTTGTCCTAAACCAGCAGTCACCTTGGATGCCAGGAACAGCAGAACATCAAGGGAAAGGTATCTCTGCTCCAGGAGAGGGGGAGGCTCCAACCTGGAGCAATAGTGGTCATCCCATGAGAACCAGACTGTTCCCCTCATCAATGACAACTCTAAGGACTACTTTGAGCCACTTAAAGAGCAAGAATTGATACCTTGCCCAGGATTTCCTAAGAATACAACATATGCTCAATTTCTATTTTAATTAAACCCAAACCTCACTGAAAATACTTAGATGATGGATGGGGGTCCCAAATGTTTCCATTTGTTCCTCTTCCAAATGTAGGCACATCAGATAAATCTTTCTGATTTTCACAATTACTTCTAATTACGCTGGTGATTGACCGAAGAACCAAGCTAATGGGTCTGTTGGAGTACACTCTGTTGCCCCAAACACTCTAGTTACAAAATGGCGTCTTAATTTCTATTCATGAAGGTAGATAAGAAATTATTACTTTAACATTGATTTTTGTAACTAGAGTACATTTATTTAAGAATGCTTAAAAAGCTAGCATAAACTTGCTAAATTAAAAACAAAATCAAATCTTCTGAATGACAAAGAAGGTTAGTATATGCTTCAAAAACAAGAGCCAAAGAAAGCAAACACACTGGGACAGTAACAAAATAGAAATAAAAATTGAGAAAAACATGGTGCCAAAAAAATCCCTGTTATTTTCTTAGATTTCTCAGGATGTAGAAAGATAAGAAAGCATTACTCCCTACTTTATGGTAAAAACTTAAAAGCTGGATAATTTACAAGCTATAATTACTGCCTCCCCATCAGAGAGCTGAGATTTCAGTATATCTTGTGATACAGCAGTAGTAAAGGTCCATTAGATGAAAACTATTTCCTTCTGGTGTAGAGAATGAAGTCTTTAGCATTAATGGAGACTCAACATTCCCATTGGGTGGGGCCAATGACCTGGATAAAGACCACTCTGAGCAAAACAGAACACTCCTTTGGAGGCAGGGTCACTTTAAGTCCTGCTATAGGAAAGCTTTGATGCAGGCAGAGTTGCTGGCTGAACTTTGTGAAGACAGGGTAGGCAAGTCCTCAATAGTGCCTACCTCACAAATATGTCTGTCAGATATGTTGTGCCAGAAGGCTAAGATGATGCTCCAACACTATAGAGAGTTTTGGCTGACTGTTCAGGCAGCAAACTGTCTCTGCCATTTTCTCATTTTGGAAGCTGCAAACCTGCACTTCCTGTTTACTCAGGTAATTTATTCCTTCTCAAGTTTTTTATGGGATTGAAGACCAGATAGATTAGTTTTACAATTAAGCTTAGTTGTTTAGGGGTTAAGAAGTTTTTAGGTCTAGATAGATGTTTTAAATTTATAGGGATGAGATATGATAGATATTGATTTACATTCAGAAATTTAGACTTACCAAGATAGGAAAGATGTTTTCTTCAAAGTTGCCAAATACAAATAGCCAAAACACTGTGAATGTAACATTTATATAATTCCTGATTGTTTCAGGGTTCTTCTTGCTGTATGTAGTTTATTTTATATATGTGTAATAATATAAATGTATATATATATTAAGAGGTGGGAGGAATAATTACTCATTGATTGACACTTTCCTTCTCAGAATTCCTGTCTGTGGTTCAGTCTTTACAGGTTGTTGTGAGGTTTGTTAGATCTGTCCAGCAACTTTCCCATCTTTTTCTGTCTCTTTTGGATGCATGCCAGAATTAAAATATACCTTTTCTGGTACTTTGTGCATCCTTAGGCTTTCTTTAAAGCCTCGCTCTAGAGCACGCCCTTGGTGACCTTCATTCAGGCTTACTTAACTCAGCATGGCTTTTTCTCTTCCTTTTCTCCATTCTCCTCCTCCTGACAGCTGTGGAAATTTAACAGCTGTGGAGATTTACACCTTGCCTGTGCTGGAATGTTTCTTTTAAACTCTAACGAAATTGTTCTCAGGCTTCTGTTAGAGTCTATTCCTGAATTCCTTTATAAATGAGTCCAAGATCCTCAGGTCCTGCACGCACCCACCCCATATCCCTGATCTCACTAACCTAAATATAAGGAAATAACCTGGTGCAGCAGGAACAGTACGTGAAGGGAAAAGAAAATCACCATAGAAGGATTGTGTTCATTGTTAATATAAATTCCTTATGCTAAGCCCATGCTTACATGAGGGTAAAGGACTCACATGAGAGTGTGGAGTAATGGTGTTCTCATGAGAAAACTGTAAGGAGACACAGCTGTCATTGGGGAACTTATGTTTGCCTTTTGTGTGTTCTTATTTATTTAATAAAATAACTTAAAGGGGGAATAAAAGGATGTTCAAACATCATTTCATTAGAATTTAAGAGGAAAAATAATTGAGCAGGCAAACTATAATTTTAATATCAACCAGGAAGATACACACACATATGTGTATATACTACAAGAGAATGTGAGATGAGAATAAAGGGAAATACCGTAGTCGAATACAAATCATCTGATAGGCGAGACTAGAAAAGTGGCATCTCCGTAGGGAAGTAAAGAAAGCAGGAGGTAGGTGAAATAACAATATGAATGGTTGAAAAGCCAAA
Organism: Acomys percivali; assembly: GCA_907169655.1. NCBI lineage: Eukaryota > Metazoa > Chordata > Mammalia > Rodentia > Muridae > Acomys > Acomys percivali. Next base: position 137,588,981 of record OU015744.1, read on the forward strand.
AGGAATTATATATTAATAATTTATATACCAACCCACAAAACTGTAACAAATATAATTCAATGTCTAAATATACATACATACATATATTTTTAAAATTATGTTTCTCATATGAGCTGCACTCCCTACAAGAGCCAAAGACTATCCAAGAATCACCATACCAGGCATTAGCAATCGTCTTTTGCAGAGAGAATATGGTAAAAGAGGGAGAATGGAGAGTCATGAGAGGGGATATCAGACCTGGGGTGAGTCGGGGTGGGAGGACAGAGGGCTTGCAGAGAGAAAATAAACCTTGGGCGGGGGCTTCTCTGTGACAAGCTGGAGACAGGGTAGTCTCCAGGGAGGATATGCAGGGGACTCTAGCTCAGACTGCTAGTAGCGAGGGTCATAGAGACTGCAGAGGACACCCTCCAACTTGGCATGACTCCTAATGGAAGAAAGAGAACACCAACTCACACAGGGAAACTTCGACCCAGGACTTGCCCTACCTACATAATGTGCAGAGACGGGGATGGAGCTGAGATTGAGGAAGTGTCCAGCTGGTGCTTGGCCCAACCTGAGACCCACCCATGGGAGACAGCCAACCCCTGGCACAAGCGCTGATCCTGTGTTGTGCTTGTAGATGAAAGCCTAGCATGGCTGTCCTCTGAATGGCTCAACCCAGCAGCTGAAGGAAGCACACAGGGAGACTCACAGCCAAACATCAGTAGGTCCATTAAACCCCAACTATGTGTTTGTGTAATACAAGTACACAGTTTAGAAGCCCTCAACTACTAATTCTGAGATGCTCTCCTATGCAGAATTATTACAGCATAACTAGTCAAGATCCTTTGTTCTTGTTACTATACCCAATATAAACCAAGCACCAAAACGTGACAAAAGTGTGGAAAGCAGAATATTAATTTCTATTATTTAAAATAGCCACATTGGTGATACTGACACTGAACGCAATAGTTTTCATTCAAATTACATTAATTTAGTGTTTGTGTGTGTGTGTGTGTGTGTGTGTGTGTGTGTGTGTGTGTGTGTGCATCCTGGCCCACATTATGGGAGCATGTTTCACAGCATGCATGTGAAGGTCAGAGGGCAACTTTCTGGAGTTGATTCTTTTCTATTTTGTGGGTTCCTTGCTCTCTGGTCATCAGGCTTGGTGGCAAGCATCATTACCCCAGCCATTTGCCAGCCCAAATCAATCTTATTTTTCAAAATAATATAGTAAATAAATCTAATTTAGTCCAAAGATTGTTTCATTACTATATCAAAGGGGAAAACTTAACTGAGTTGATTCTAGAGTAGAAATTCAGAAAACCGATATTGAATTAAGTCATAAACATGGGCTGTGTATTTTCTGCTATTACATAATAGCAGTATTTTCTGATATTACATTTGTAAGTTATTCCACTAATTTTTATACTAAAATAAGGAAAAAATTTCAAGATGGAAATACAGCCAATACAAAAAAAAAAAAAAAAAAATCCCAGGTACTTTGCACATTAGCAGAACTGCTCGGAAAACACCATTAAAAAAAAAAATAGTTCCTCATAATAGTAAAGTTACACTCAAGATATAATGGCTTGTAGTGGTACTTCTCATCTATATGGGTGAGTGATGGATGGATGGATGGATGGATGGATAGGTGGATGGATGGATGGATGGATGGATGGATAGGTGGATGGATGAGAAGGTGTTTGACACATGGCATGAAGACCAACAAATTTGTTTGCAGTCAACGCTTCAGACATTGTGTGTAAAGTGCAATTCACAAAAGAAAGGAAAGAAAAGGTAAGAAAGTCTAAAAATTATTGGCTTGTTGTTCATATAATTACATAACTCCAACTTATCTCTATAATAAAGATGAATAATTATAAATTACATTTGAAAAATAAAAGATATATTGGATTTATCCTTTCAATGTCACAATTACATTTATCATGGTTTTTACAATAAGGACTTTAAAAAAGTTAAAGTAGACCAATAAGAGAGGAGGCATAGACAGATTGAAAGTTTCAGTGCGTGTGAAGTTGTGATTAGTTACTTGTCTCATTGCTGCGACAAAACACCTGACCAAAGAAACTTAAGGGAGAACATATTTTGGCTTATATTTTGTGGGGATAAATTGTCTCATAGGGAAAGTATAGCAACTAGAGCACAAAGCTGATGGTCACATTGCAGCAACATTCGGAAAACAGGGAAGATTGAATACCTTTTCTCACCGGCTCTTTCCTTTTCAATAAGTCTTAGACCTCAGTGAATGGAACTATCACACACACTTGGAGTGAGTCCCATCTCACTAAACCCAACCTAAATGATATGTCACTGACATTTGTTTCCATGGCAACTCTAAATCCCATCAGTTTGACAGTCAAGATCAACCATCACAAGGTGAACAAGAATGGATTACTCAGAAAATGACATTTTAACAACAAATTTCTGACAAAATGAAGTCAGACTTCTATTTCATACCTAAGCCAGACATAATCCAGGACTTTCAATAATTAAAGGAAACATATTAGCATAAAATTATATTTCTACTAAAGAACATGAAATGTTGTATTGTTAAAAATTTGATAAAAAAGAGCTTGTAAATACTGCAATAATAATAATTATAAAATGGAACATTAATAGGTTGATTACATTAATAATTCAAAAGTCTGTGGTGCTATAAAAAGAAAAAATTAAAGATAAAATTATGAATGTTTTCAACATGTATAGCATATATAATAGATTTATATTTTATCATAAAGTAATAAAATACCCATTAAAAACAATTAAATAATTAAGTAGGAAAAAAGGATCAAAGAAATGCAAAGCAGTTGTGGGAGCCTGCAAGATTCCTCAGCAGTTAAAGGCACCTGCCATCAATGTTCAAGTCTTGAGTTAAATTCCTGGGACCAAAATAATCTTAATAAACCCACTCCAACATTATATCTAGACTCTGCCCTCCACATGTGTGCTTTTGCACACATGCACTTCCAATCTATCTCTCTGCATACCAGATGAATAAAATGTAAAAATAATTAAAGAGTGGTTAGTATGTATTTTTAGATATTAGACTGGTAAAAACTATTTTAAAAGGTTAGAATTGTTTAGAAGGATAATGTGAAGTTGGAAGAGACTATTTTATTTTGGTTGCTGGAAAATTAATTATATTATTGCCAGTGCCTGTGGAAACCATCACCTCATATCAAAAACCTTCAAGCTACAAGTAACATTTAAGCCAAATCTCTCTCTCCCTCCCTCTGTCTCTCTGTGTCTCTCTCTCTGTCTCTCTCTCTCTCTGTCTCTGTCTCTCTCTCTCTCTCTCTCACACACACACACACATACTCATGCATATTATAATATATCTTCATAATGACTACTTCAAAAATGAATCACATTTCTTTATTTTATGAACAGAATTGTTAGAATCAACTTTAGGATTTAGAATCAAACCATTAGTAAGATGTGGATTGTCCTTTTAATGAAATTAGCCTTCTTTCAACTTGACAAGCTCCACAAATAAAGCTTACTTTTCTAGGAAAGAGAAAAGGTAATAAAACATTGTCAAGTAAAAAGAAAATAACTGCAAAAATTACAAATAATTTCAGTGACTTATCACTGAAAAATATGAACAAAAGTAAAAAAGAAAGAACATTTGTCAAAGCTTTAGAAATGGATTTTCAATTTGTTTTGCTTCTTCCTAGTTTTATAGATGTTTTTAAAACAATGTAATTATAAGCTATTTTGCTCATCATTAATATGATTTATAATATGGAAAGAGTATAAGATAATCAAGTGTTACACAATGGTTAAATCATCCCCTTAAGTGCTTTTGTGCGTAGGAGAGCCAGAATAAATGAGCTCAGATTCAATTTAATGATTTAAGGGAAAGGACCATAAAAAGTGTTCCCCCAAAAGAAGCTAACATTAATAAAAATAGAGATTTACAAGTTAGTTGTTTGTAAGGTAGAAAAAATAATTAAAACCAAAGTGTATCCTTTGAGAAAACATGTGCACATAAAAACAGCCAAAAAAAAAAAAAA